>OY757263.1:2025717-2206507 GCA_963584085.1 Pyrausta aurata | reverse complement strand
CCTCTGGCCTGCGCACATGGACTTTATTGCATTATAAAATACTTAAAGTCTTTACAAAGAGCATTTTTTTCCACTAACAAAGTAATTATAAAAGTGTCCAAATTACAGGTTTATGGTTACCACACACTAACCCTTAACCACACGTTCGTTAAACGTGTTCAAACATATTCATCATTTATTATCGAAACGGTAGTCGTTCAATTAATATATTAATTCAAGTGCCAATTATAAATACAAGCCTCTTAAATAAAACTAATAACATTTTTCCTGCAATTAAACGCGTTATAGAGACCTCTCAATTGAGATGTTAATCTTCATAATTAAACCCTGTCCTATGGATATTAATTGGAGCTAAGTGTCAATTTATAGATCATTTTAAATAAAAAATATCTGTTTTAAAGCACGAGAATTATTTTTATTTTTTTTTAAATGTATATTTTCCACGTTTCTTAAATATATTATTTTAATAAGTGCTAGCGGTTTCCCTAGTCCGCTTTTGCAGCAATTTTTATTGATCTCCGCCCTTTTTATTCGTAGCTTAATGATATTCACCCTCTTACCTTCCTCGCTAAATGAACTATCTGATAAAAAAATATATAGAATAGAATAGAGTAAATTTATTTGACACACACAAAGATTTAAAATTACAAAGACAGAAGGAGAAAAAAAAACTTAAATTAAAAAGTTGTATATAAAATAAGTTGTATATAAAATCCAAACCAGGACCAACTAGTCCAACTAGTCAAGCGAAATCCTTGGATTTATAAAATTTGAAGTAAGTAAAGTCAGTTTTTCTTTGCTTGCCTTGCCAAATATTCTAAACACTAAGCCTTTTTAACGAAATAAGTCATTTTAATAAGACACATACAAATCTCACCATCTACATCGTTGAACACTGAGATCTTTTTAAATCAAAATTAACTGATATTATTTTAAAAGTTGTAAAGAGATTGTTTACAATATTCGACAAGAAAAAAAACGAACTATAACCTACATTGGTAATGTTCTCATCAATTCTAATTTACCACTCTTATTTTAGAATGCACCCGGCTTTCTTTTAAAAGTAACAAAATATTTCACAATTAACTTTATCAATTAAGTTAGCGTCTGAATTATTGTAACCTTTTACCTCCTATTTCTAAGAAAATCAGTATAAAGTTACAATGTATTGATGATAATGTATCAGTATAAAGTTACAGAGTCGTCGATCATTCTTAGAACCAGAACCAAATTACTGCTCCCTATCCTAATATGTATGTATAACATCAGTCAAAAGGCGCCTCATAAAGCCCATTTAACCGCGCGTGTGTCGTTAGCTGCGCACGCGCTGACGACCTTTGCACTCGAACGCTGCAGCTGGCCCGCGAGCGGTTAATGAGCGAACGTGTCAATTTGTGCTTTGCATACGTTCGTTAATTATTTGCTGAACGATATAGACTGGCATTACAAATGTCGATCGATTTCGCATTGCAATTGTTTTTGTCGCCATGTATTTTGAAAGCTAAGGTAAGCATACTTCCATTAGAGAGTACCAACTGAAAAATAATAAAAACTGCTAACATTTTGGACACTTTTGCCATTAGGTCCGGAATTAGTACTTCCATGCCCTTTTTTTCTCAGGCACCCATTAGATGATTTATTTATTTATTTAAAGACTTTATTGCACAAATCATGTTGTACAAAGGTGGACTTATTGCTAAAATGACATGATGATCATGACACTCAGATTGATATGAACTTCGTGTAATGAAGTGACTGACGAAATTTCTATGTCGATTTATACCAGAAGTTTTCCATTAGTCACAATTATAATATAAATATAAATATGCGCCAGACATCAAACCAATTGTCTAGTTTTGTGATAACGTATTTTTTTTCTTGTGTTACGAAGTACCAGACAACGATTATGTGCGTCTCCCATATATACTTAAATACATACATCCATGACTAAGGTACAAATGTTCGTGCTCATCACACAAACATTTGCCCCTTGCGGGATTCCAACCCGCGGCGGCCGGCGTAATAGTCAGGAGCGCTAACCAATACACCAAACGCGGCGCCGTACCATAGGCCTCCGATTATCTATTGCAATCGCATCGCGATCGCTTTTTAATTACGTAATAACCCTCCGTATGCATATTGCATTAAATTACAATTTACATACATATTGGCTTTAGCAAGTTAGGTCATTAGATTTTGCATTATCAAAAAAATTCTAACAGTTGTGGAATTTTCCATGAGGGGGAAGTAACTTATATGGTAGGGTGGATAGTTCGATACTAGCTGAATAACTAAAAACTAAACGCCAACGACGAAGTGTTATTTATGAGGAACTTTAAATGTGTTTGTTTTATATGCCTGTAATTAATGACCTTGTCCAATGCGATAGAGGGGTTATTCCCCAACTGGACACAAGAGACTGGACACGCTTGTGTCCAGTTGACGAAACTTAAAAATATTATCATTTATTGGTTCGTCATCTGGACACACCAAGATTTTTAAGCGTGTGCATAATATAAGGCAAATTACATGGATTTTCCCGTGTAAATTATTAATGCTCGCTTTTAAATATGTACAAATACATCAACATAAAAGTTCGTGCGTCCGCTACCGGCAAAACAAGTCATTACATATACAAATAAAGATCAAATTCGCCAGCCAAGGTCACGGCCGAAATATGCTGGTAAGTACCCATTGGGTAAAAATACTTGAAAAATTAAAATCAACCTATGACGATGACCAAACACCGAAATATTTGACCATTTTTCGCAGAACCAAACCAAAATAAACTAGTGCTATATTTCCAGGGTTGCAATCCTGCGCAAGGGCATACATTCCGGCGAAGACGCGCACGATCTGTCCCACCAATAACTCGCGTAATTGACGTCAGCCACCCAGCGCGGCGGCCGCGGACGGTGCGCCGTAAGTACTAAAATCCAAATTTTGATCTCGTTGTGAAAAATCGATTTTTCAAACACAGCTGTTAAATTATTTATCCATATTTTAACAGCTTACCTACTTGCAATTTTATTTGGCACTGGTGATGATCATAATCTTAAGGAAAGCAGTTTGAGCTTCTGAATATGGACGATTATGTATGACCAAAAAATCATATTGATGAATGCTTGAGCAGTGTTTTTTTGTTTGAAAAGTCCTCTACTAAACGAAAGAGACCGATAACTTTAAAATGTAATTATTAACATAGATATTAAAATTTCATTTGATTGTTACTGAAGATATTTTACAGACAAGGCAGACTCTGTTTGTGACCACGGATGCTGTAATTCGAAACGCCAGGCGTTGAATTATATACGCGAAATAAATCCATAAAAAAAATGAGTGAGTGGTATTCGCGTTTGGTGTAGTGGTTAGCGCTCCTGACAACTATGACGGCGGTCGCGTGTTGTAACGGAACGTCCGTCACTTCTATAACTGGCAGTGATTAAAAATTAAAATCAAATTAAAAATTCATATTTCATTAAATAAAATAAATTATTAAATTAGGTCGTGTGTGTACAGCCTTATTTTAGATGCGCGTCGACGCACAGTGAATCGACGCCATACTAGCAATGGGACATAGGCAACTTAAATATACAAGTGTCAGTTTTTGAAAAACAAATCATTCCATCGTATACGCCTACTTTTAAGCTGTAAAAAAGATAAGTATGAGAGCTATGGCACCAAACGTGATTTATTTGAATGGGAAATGGCATAAAAAATAGTGTAGCTTCCGATTTTCTTCGTGTTTCGATTTGATTTTTTATATGTTACTAGCGGCCCGCCAGCGTCTTCGTACGCACGTTTTAGTTTTACTCCGTTCCCATAGATCTTAGCAAAAATATTTATAAGCCTCTAAGTATTAAAATAATTAAAACGCCTACCCCGATAAATTCACTATTTAACAATGTATCTAATATATTTTATAACCGGACCAATAGTTCCTGTGATTAGCGCCTTCAACCAAACAAACAATAACATCAGTTTTTAAATTATAGACAAATGTTATATGTTGTGTAGACTCACACGTAGCCCGGTCTTTAATCTGGTCAAACTTACACGGGGATATTATCTTTTTATTTTACAACGTAATGGAAGTACTTTGCCTTTCGTCAATCCTATGTTTCTTTCGGGTGCTAAAAAGACCAGGCTACTCTGTGCGCTTACACAGCATCATGCCACATAACATATCAAGTCTTCTCCCGCTACCTTAAGAGTTTGAACTTGAGCTTTGTTTGAATTCGAAGGGAAAATTATATGTAGGGATCTATCCCATCATCATCATCAACACCCAAGGCCGTCCACTGCTTTACATAGGCATTCACGAAAAATTTTCAAAAAAGTTCCAGGTCGGATACCCATCGACCGCAGGAACAGCGTAGAATGTCCACCAACAATATGAACAAACGATCTGCATACTACACTGGACACAGACCGCTTGATACCTACCCTGTTTCAATACAAAAAAACATTCTTTACTATTTTAAGGAATAAAATCTCTTCTCGAGAGTAAAATTGATAACAAACATGTGTCAAAACATTGTGTCTCAGATATGTCAAATGATTGTCAAAAATGAAATGAAAATTATTTTAAGCATAAGCACTAAAGAGTATTTATATAAACTTCGTAGCCAATCATCCCCAAAATTACTTTTTACCCCTTTTTAACCCCGTTACAAGATAAATTTCAATAAAATTTGATACACATTTTTCGTTAATACTTTTAAGGAATGTTTATGCAAAATTTGAAGTAGATCAGACCAAGGAATCACATTTTCCCATACAAAATTTGCACCCCTTTTTCAACCCCTTAGGGGTATAATTTCAGAAAATCCCTTCTTATCGGATCCCTTCGTCATACCAAGAACACACCCTCCAAGTTTCAGGTCTCTACGATCAGCGGTTTAGGCTGTGCGTTGATCCGTCAGTCAGTCATTCAGGACAAAGCCTTTTATATGTATAGATTTAGGCATACATTTGCTACATTTTCTCCAAACAAACATGGTGCGCCACACGCACCCCTTAGAAGGTACAAGCGTTGACCGTTTTTTTCATTCTTATCTACAAATTGATTCATACATAACATATTATTTTGACATATTATATCTCTGAATCTCACTTTAATGGTGACTTACTGATAAATGGTCAGGCCATAAATCATCGGTACACTGATAACATATTCCCAGATTTTTTTATGGTACCTAATCTCTAGAAACGATTGTGTTAATTTACGGTGTGTAATATATATGAGTCGTTAAGCTTATTAGCTAAGCTTGCATTATAAATGTTTAGAGGCTTTGTTTCTTTAATTACTTAGCTGTTATTTAAATAAAAGTCTTTTTTGATCGAGTACGTAAATATTGTATTGTTACGGTATTATAAATAAAATAAAATCTCACAGAAAATATCATCTTCAGATTCTACTTCAGATTCTTCGAAATCGCTATCAGGAATTAAATTTGTAACATCACAAAATTCTACCTGGTTGTCTTCTAAAACTAACATCTCATAAACTTCTTTAAACATTTTTTCTTTTCTCTTTGATCGAGTTTTGGTCGTATGGTTGTCAGAACCAGGATCTGAAGTAAGTAAAAGGTTATGTAGTACATCTTCGTTACAAGATATACTGCTCTTTTTTCTCGAGTGAGACTCTCTAAATTTACGAAAATCTTTGTTTCTTGCTTCAGATGCCTCTTCTGACAAAAAACCGATAGGAACTACCGATAAATGCTCAATTATATGAGCTCCATGAATTAGCATCTTATGAATACTTACAGGCATATAATACCACGGATAAAGGTTAATAAACATTTTTGCAGTGTCTATACAGTAGTTGTTAAATTTATTAACTAAATTTTTTTCACAAAATTTTGTAACTAATGTTATGTAATTAAATTACTACTTACATAACATTAGTTACACATCACATTCACTTAGGAATGTTGCGGCTTTGCCACCTTTAGGGAAAGGAAGGATAGGTTCAGGCAGTAGGAATTGCTTGGGTTCAGTAGATTAATAAATGATTTAATACAAGGTTTGTCGGATTCCAATTCTCATAACAATAAAAAGAATCAGGGTTACTTGTAAAAGGTTCACAACATAGGGTTTCACTAGATGATCACTGGCCAAATTAAATATTAAGTTTATCCATACCACAATGTTCAAGGCTATCAAGGTTCTATGTTCCATTTAAACAAGGTAATTAATATATAAGTTAATTTATTATTAGGTGCATGAGTAGTTAGGTTTAGTAATTAATTAGTTAGAGTAAAGTAAGAGCAGATATTTTATAGATTATTAAGTAGAGATCGTTATAAGATGTTTAGGTGAGGCAGGTTGTTACAGTGTTCGAAGGGGCAAATGTTTATGTGATGAGCACAAACATTTGTACCTAAGTCATAGATGTTAATATGTATTTAAGTATTTATGGGAGACGCCCCCGTCATTATCGTTGTCTGGTATTCGTAGCACAAGGAAGAAAATTCTTTAGTTTGAAACCAAGACAATTGGTGTGTTGTCTGGTGCATATTTATTTATATTTATTTATTTATTCTTGTAAACTCAACTCAATTTATTCCAAAAACCAACACTGCTGTTCCTTTGATTTGATCCCCCAAAATTCATGATTTTCAGACTTATTCGGTTCTCTACCGCGGCGAGTCGTGTCGCGCCGTCTCTATAACTCAGCGTGCGCGTGCGGTGACTTCCCTATGATAATTTAATTGTTGTGCGTGCACTACATACTATGTTTATAGCCCAGACCCTGTTCTCAGGGCTGGACATGGGCTGAAATGACTTATGTAAGAAAAGTAACGAGATTCCGAAAAAAATAAAATTAAGCAAAAAATAGTTTTATTTAATAAAACACAATCTACGGATATATTCCCGATAATTTATTAGATTTATTTTATGGATAAAAAATCTAATAAATTTTCGCGAAAATATCCGTAAATTGTGTTTTATTAAATGTGTAGTGTTCGCGTAAACTTCAGAAATAAACAGTTCCATTTTTATTTTATTTTATCTTTAAAAAAATACTTAAGAGCTTCAAAAAATGCTTTTGTCTCCTATTTAGGAGAAACAAATTCATTTGGAGTCGGTGCATGATGTGCGAAGACTGTTGGTGTAAGCTTGACGTCATGCAACTATTGTTTCATTTATAAAAAACATAATTTTTAGTTTTTTTTCCGTGACATATTCAAGACTTATCTATAATCTTAGCGTTAACGTTGTACTAGAATCGTTTAAAAACGCAAGCCTCCTGCTCATGGGCACGAGCAAACCTTGTTGGAACATGAAAAGTTGACTCTTTGCCTCTCAAATATAACGCGATCAGTGGCACAATACACAAAGTGAATGACCTTTTGAAAGCACTTTTTTTCCGGATATTTTATTTCAAACTGACAACCGAAATCTCAGCCCCGCTTCCAAACTGTTTCTTATGAAACCACTTTTCTCAATATGTATTGACTTAAGAATTCATCTTACAGACGGTGTATTCTGTCTTTCAGCTTTCATTGTAGTATACTTACAAGTACGAACATATGACGTGTCTTCCTAAGAATCGAAATGAACCCAGTACCCCAATCACGAACATTTGAAGTATTCGTCACGTAATCGTTGCGAGTTTACGTCACTCGGCAGCACGAAGCACTCACGGGAGTGCTTCATGCGTCGTGTAGTAAGCTCAAAAGCATTACCACAGATGACGTCATACTAACATAAATATGGCACGTCCAGAAACAAGTTAAACGATCTATTTATTTATATTATTAAAATATATTATGTTATTCGAGTGTATATTTTTTTTACGTCCTATAGAGGCGCTTTCAAATTCTCATACAAATGATAACGTTACTGTACGAATACTGTGACTCAATTATTCATGATAGGGGTACTGAACATCTTAATTTGAATGTCAAATTTAGAACACCTCGTATAATTGTGAAGGTGAACGTTCAAAAATAACAAATGAGTATCTACCATTAGAAACTTGATAATAAAATTCAAGTCCAAAGTAAATCGGTCGCATTAACCGCAATGCAATTGTAGTACCACTTTGAATACATACATGACATGCCACAAATGAACCTGTATTCAAATGGAGCATTCTCGTCATCGCGGCCCGCGGGTTGCCATAATAAAGGTGTCCATATTTGGCCCCGGTCATGATAGGATAACTACACCGGCCGTCAACCCTTGGACGACCAACCCGTGTGTTCGGCGATTCTATTCTCTTTTTGTTAGCGCTAGCGTTATCGCTACAAAGGCCGATTTGTGATGCAGTGTCTAATGATGGCGAATGTTTTGATTAAGACTCATAAGCAATCAATTTGAAGCGTTGAGTCATATTTAAAAGCATTAGCAAAAGTATTAAATAGTGGTTATTTGTGCTGGTAGATGGGCGCTATAGCCCATATAAAATTTCATTTTCAAATAGGTCGCTTAATATTTAACAAATCAGCATTTTTTTTAAATCTGACCATTAAAATATCTGCTCAAAATTATAACTCCGCTTAAAATTTTATGATCTACTATTATGCTTTAAGCATGAAGCCCGCCATTTGTACTTTATTTTGTCAGTGCAATAAAGAATTAAATCAATAAATACTACTACTACTTTCTTTACTACTTTTTCGTACGCTGGACGCTGACGGTAAAACATATGAAACGTTTCTACTATCGCTTACGTGTAGCATCGAGTCTAAAAGCCTAGCAATTGAGTCGATCTCAACTATTCAGATTAAATAAATATATTGCCCTTGCAAATAAGGTCTTCATTAAAAGAGATCGTGACGATTTCACTTATTTACTAACTCAAACTTAAATGCAATTTGATAGGAGATGTGGAATCGGGTCATAGAATTGTATAAAATCTAAAAATATAATTATATCGAAAATCTAAATCACTATTTTTTGAAATTCAATTACAAAAAAACTATCTTCGTATTATTTATTGCGTCTTCAGGTTCGCTATATTACACATATATGACCAAATATTAATGGCAATAAATTACCCAATAACCATAAAACTTAGCAGAGAGCCAGCCATACAAAGGGCTCTTAGTAACCTAACCGCAATATTAGTTTTGCTTATCTCTAAGATAAGACTCATCTTTGCCGTATCCCATCCAAGTATGGTCACCCTATCAGCTAGTCGGTACTACAAAGACTGTATCTTTGACCACACAGATCATAGGACATTACAGATGTATAATGTATTGATTTGACTAGCGGCATGTTGGCGTAATTAATGATTAGACTGTGACGTTAATTGACCGGCTTAGTTGTTGACATGGCACTGTTTGGGTACGGCAGAGCATAAAGAATAGTCGACAAACTGCGTTGTAACTCTATGAGCACAACAAGACTATTTATGATGTATCACAACACTAAGGTCTTACTTTATCTACTTTGTCAAGAGATCAAGAGATTTAAAATATTTATTTAACACTCACAGTGTCATATTTTATACTGAAAAGATGAAATAAGAAACCAAGAATTGCGCACGGGCGGGACTCGAACGTCACGCAATGACGTATCGATAAGACACCAAGAATTTTGGGCGGTCGGACCGACGGCTAAATTGGAAGAGCAGTTGGCCCGGTAAGCCAGAAAGATGCTGGTTCGAGTCCCGCCCGTGCGCAATTTTTGGTTTCTTATTTCATCTTTACAGCTAGGCTCTTGTAGGTGGAGTTTTTTCCAAAGTGTGGTGGTTTCTCGTTTGCTTTCCACACGAACTGGAGGTATCCCGCCTCTTAATTCCTAGTCTAAAGCCTCTCTGGTATACATTTTCAGCCTTCTGCCAGTACTGATGTTGCTGCTACCCAACACCAGGGGAACGCTTATTTGATAGCGGCGCTTACTCGCCATGGCACACGATCGTCACTAACTATTGTAGCTTATAATAGAGACGCCCATCCTACTAGACTCCCCTAATACACATGTTACAGCTTACTACGAATTGACTGTAGTAGATATTTTTAATTAAGGTTAAGGCACCAGCTGCCTGCTCAATAATAATTGTTCATACTGACATATTAACTCAGTATCATTTCAATTGATGGTTTCTCAGCCAGTCTTCTAAAGTTTCACTTAGATTAGGCAAAAAAAAAATTTTTTCGCTTTACTAGATTCTAAATGATGGTTTAAATTAGTTATTAATATATTTGTTTTTTAAATGGCCGTTACATTATAGTATAAATAGTTTAAGAATGCCATTTAAATTATTAGTGATTAGTACGATAGTTATAGCCGAATTCGTCCACTTTAAAATTTTGTTACTAAACAACAACATGAGGGATTAAAGGTAGTTTGATAAAAATTTAAATTAAATAAATAAATATTTATTTGCTTTCGAAAAAGGGTACATTTTAGTTGGTATTATAAACATGTCGGCACCACGCCTTTTACCTTATCGCGGAATTACCTCTGATTGCCGATCAAATGATTTCTAAAACAACTATTAGGCCAGACGTTTAGGAGCGACATAAACTGCCTTTACATTATAATGAAGTCGAGCAAACAAAGTTGCGAGTGTGCTTTATTGTACTGCTTACAAAGGGCACGGGATCACTTGGGTGTAAAGAGGAGAACACAAGACCGGAGAAAATGGTGTTTGACTAGGATCAGGGTGGCGATTCTCACGTAATAGAACTTTTTCCGGGTGGTAATTCGATTACGAGTTTGACTGTTATACCGAAATATATTCACAAGTAAAAAAGACTACCGCACGACAGACATCGAAATGCATAGAAATCGTGACTTTGATAAAGTAAAAACTGTATTTTCTTGGAAAAAGAAAAGTCGATCGGTGAATTTTTTTTTATTAGAATAACTCATCACGCTGTACAACTAATTAATGTTAGCAAAAACTAGCAAGAATTGGCTCTATGACGTTGCGTGGTTGAAAATTAATCTACGGTCTTCTGTTATGTTTCCGAATAGATGAATAGAATCGGCACATGTAGAGTGACAGGACAGGTAATTTTCCAGGCAACCGTTTCATTTTTGGCGTCGTCTATAGTTTTTATGAGATGATTTATGAGATGGATTTTTTTGAGCAAAATTTTTCACTGTTAAATGTTTACGTAGCTCAAGTGGGAAACCTGGCTGTGTATTGCGATGTTGCCTTTGACAGTCAAGAAGCTGTGCTTGTAAACGGATTAGCAAATTAGCGTGAGACGAACTACACGAGTGAGTGAAATATAAATAGTTTTATTTTTCCTTAAGATGCATCGCCATCCCAATTTGGCGACTCAACTGTTGAAGCTGCTGAGTGTAAATTGAACTGCCTGGAACTTGAACGGATTTAAGCTAGATCGTAATACGCCCCCTGGTCCTTAAGCCATTCTTTTTTGTAAAGAGAATTTTACTGAAAACCTCGTTGAACTTTTCATCTAAACATCAGTGTGCACTAATCTTAACCGATACGATTTATCTTGAGAGACAAACAAAATTTAAACTCAAACCTTTATGGTTGGATAAATTTGCATCCAAGGCGCTGTAGTGACGAAAATTGAAACAGGCATAGCCAGCAAGTATGGAGCACCGTTTGTGAATTGGAAACCATTCAGTACCTTCAATTCGGAATGCAACAATAAGTATTTTATGGCCCTCGATATCATAGATTTGTACTGAAGATACCAAATACAGCAAGCAGATTGTGTAAGGATAGTCTTTGATGTAAAATTTATCGACGAATACGTTCAAGCAATAAAACATAGTGAGTAAGAGTTTGTTAAGCTTTGTAGAAAAGTTAGTAAGCAAGTAACAGAATCATCGTTCGGTTCGTTGTTACTTGCATTCTATTTATGAAACTCCTGTGCATTTCAAAAAGGTTTACACTGCGCTTTCTTAAAAAAAATTGTGAATCTATGAATCACCTGTACTGTAGCACATAACAAAACCATAATTTTTATTATCACTAACATTTCTCATGCACATCTACACAAGTCTTCAAATTTTATTTTCCATCGTAACATTACAATATCATCACTCAGAAGACATCTTCGGTTATCTCGTGACCTGCGCACGCACTTCTCAAGTTATTGTTCACGAACGCGCATAAGTATCATGCTATAATAGTACATAGTTACTAGACTATGATCTCGGGTTATAAGGTGTGACATTCTGTCTTCTTATGTAAAGAATAGATACGGTCTCAGGTTCCATTCTTAATCAGACAATGTTGAAAAAATTTTAGTAACAAGATCATCACATATTGACTGCTTAAACTAATCAACACACAGGATTTAAGGCAACGATACACTTATTATTATATCTATATTACTTTAAATTGAAGAGCACAAACATGATGGTATAACAATCTTTACAAAGATTGGGAAACTGGCATACCACAACCGCTTGGAGTAGTTTGGGGGAGGGTGGTCTTTTTCCAGATATGGGACAGTCATGGCGAGTTTTTTTTAATATGATATGGGTTTACTCTTGTCTCTAGACTACACCAGACGAGGCATAGACAGGGATGACGATGAAGCGAGCTAACCCAGATGAAGCCTGTTCACTCTTTTTTTTTTTTGATGTAACAAATAAACACCTATCGTGCTAAAGTTAGCATTTTTCACACCACATTTACAAGCATTCAGCAATTATACCAGGCTTGGCAATATGGGCAGGCGTACAGACATATCCCAATCGCATACATATTAATTAGGGAAATAATACATATACCTAACAAGAATGCGCGTTCTTGCAATATAAAACGACATTTATTTCCTAGGTAGATAAAACCAATCTTTGACGTACAACCATTCATCTCCAACGATTATTGTCGTACCGACTTCAACTTGACGTATGAAGTCTACTGCTATCTGATAATCTTTAAACTCGGTTATAAATAGGTACCACAATAAAATAAATACTGGTATGACCCACAAACCAGCTTTATATGTGCCGCTAACGAGGTATAAAAACGTCAAATCGCGCAAATGGTAACAAATTGTCAGGTGTTTTCCTCGACGCCCTATCGTATAATCCTGCGCACATAATGTAATAAATGTTGACTGGGCACTGTGATGAGAGAAGCGAGTGTGCTCAAAAGGCCCCCCAAAGGCCCAGTTGCTTGATCGATAGTTAACTCAACTACTCGTTAAATGTCGCCGTTGAATATTTACAACTCTGCACGTTTTGAACAAAAAGTACTTTAACCAATGGTCAATAAAAATTGTAAAGACTTCTAATACCTTTAGTTGTATCGATCACGCAACTGGGCCTATGTATATCCTGTTTTTGCTCATTTTAAACACAAAAAATAACAAATGTGTAATTTTTTAAACTTATAACTCAATTCTACTTAAATTATGAATACTTTCTAGATCTAGGGTAGGAGTTGCCCATTTCATTTTCTATTCAAAAAGTGCTAAAGGAATGTAAATTACGCTGCGAATTTAATTCTAGAGACTCCTTCATAGTTCGTATTTTTTGAGCTATTATTATATTTTATTTGTCCAGAAATGTAAAGGACATAAAAAGGAAATTTGTTTTTTTAGGTACCCGCTATCGCTCACTACTCTAACCACTCCACAAAGTTAAGGTCAGAGCCAGCGGGCATCGAAGAGGTAAACGTTCGCAATTGTTGCCGGTTCCCGGCAACTCGTGCGCAGCCCTCTGCAGACTAATTCCATTAGGGTGTGTAAGCGAAAAAAGCGCTTTCAAACAAAATGCCCTTTCACTTTGGCGCTGAGTGATCATATGGAAATAAAATAGGGTCCAAAACTAAGCTCATATTCTGCTGGACACGAATGTTGGCCAGCGCTAGCACGCTAGTAGATAGCACTCTATCAAGAGCTTACTTCGACTGTATGCACGGGTGCATATTAATTATTGGCTTATCGCCATATATGAGGTCAATTTATATCCGGAATTCCGGAAGAATGCAGACAGGCAACGTTCTTGTTATTAACACTTCCTAGACAGTTTTTGTAGCGCCACTTTGATATGCATAATTATTTTATATTCTTGTTTACCTATTGCGTCGGTGTTTCCTTGAACAGGCTTCTCCTGGGCGAGCTCGATCCATCTTCGACTCCGTCATAGTCGCACTTGGCTTGGTCTGAAGTCAAGGGCAAACCCATACTAAATAAAAAATTAATAAAATAAAGACGTTATTCTAAAAGTTTATACATTTCAATATTTTAAAAGTAAAGTCTAATAATGCTAACGTAGGCCCAATGGTGATCTACTAATGGTTAAAAGTTGTTACCATTAGTTGAATATTTACGACTGTGTTGGCTTTGAACTTTGAACTTTACTAATGGTCATTTATCCATTCTATCAATTGATAAGGGACTAGGTTTTTTGTTTAAGACATGCACAGTCGAAATAATTCAGCCACAAGTAACCTATCTATAGCGAAAACCGTCCTTAGTAAATGATAACTAATTAATTCGATTCGTCCAATTAATGAGTAACAGAAGCCTAACAAAATAATACATGCACAGCGGAATGTTTTCCATACAAATTCACACCATCTTACAGTTTTTTGCGATGGTATTGTTCTCTCCTCCCATGCTCTCATAGAAAAAATCATGTCGAATCACGATTTATTTTGAATAAAATTTCACAGTCCCATTGTGTGCGGCGCGACGGCTATTTATGGACGCAAATTGTTTTTTTCATCAACGAACTTTTATAAGAAGAATACTGACAGATCACTGCCGTTAGCTGGAAATTGGCTACTTTTGTTTGTATTCAGTGAATAGGGGAACAAAATGGGTCTACCTACATTCTACACTGTACCTAAAGATTACCTTAAGAAGCCTTTCTATCTTACGAGTAGGTCTAATAATTACTTGCTGCTTATCCGAAGCTTATCATTATGTTAAATCATCTTTATGTTGCTGTCAGTTTCCTTAATGTTTACAGAGCGAGAAATTTGTAACCCGAGTTAGTTCACCTAATTCTGACCAAAAAAGTTTCCTATAATTTTTCTCGTAGCCAACTGGACAATTTATTTGCAAACACGAACTATTTTACAGAATGACAGATAAATAAAAAAAATTGTCACAATCCAAGTAAGCTATGATTTAAAACGAAGTCAAGCCTATAATAATTACACGAAATGTAACTGTCAAAATTTCTGCGCCCGCGCATCTCATCACACGCTGACGCCAAACCGTAAGTAACTCTGTCCAGCAGGCCTAACATGCATGACACACTATTTCTTTCGATCGACATGACAAAATTAGTCGATCTATGCTATTTTATCATATTCCCTAACATGCCAACCACATTGGACAAATTTATCCACAACGATAACGAGATATGTCAATTTCTAACCATTCACTCAATTTTATGTCAGATTTGGCTCAAAATGATCAACTTGACACAATGACAGATTGACTCGATATTGCCCACAGATTAGTAAGAGTATATCTAATATTGCCCACAGATAATGAATTCAAATTAATAAATATGTTAGGGATAAAAAATGTTCCACGGGGACTTTCTTTTCAATATTTTTACACTTTATTGTTTTTTGAGAGCCTAGGATAAAATTTGGCACGACTCAGTCATATATTTTTGCTTTAAATATGTTGTTTTTTATTTGTCGTCGTCGCTAATGGTGGACGATACTGTTACACGGCGAAATGTCAAAATTCGATAAAAATATGTGTGGCATGTTAGGGTTCAATGATAATTTTGTCATATTTCGAATTTTGACAGTACGACATGACTTTCATGGCAGCCATGTTAGCAACTGCGGGTATGTCGATTTTTGACAAACAAACGCGCTAAAATGCCTCGATAAATTTTTATCACGGCGTGCATCTTAAGCCTGCAGAGGTAGCCTATTTTACTTACAGAACATTGGTGGAGCCATTCTCAAGTTACGGTGAAAAAACTTAAACAAAAGCGTACATACATGAACGCTGAATACATACTAATCCGTTTTTAGGGTTCCGTACTCGATGGGTAAAAATGGGACCCTATTACAAGACTTCGCTGTCTATCAGTCCCTCTGTCACCAGGCTGTATCTCCAGAACCGCGATTGCTTGTCAGTTGAAATTTTCTCAAATTATATATTTCGTTTGCCGCTATAACAAAAAACTAATTAAAAAAAATATTCAAGGGGGTTTCACATACAACAAACGCGAGCTTTTTGCTCGATATCAATAATGGCAACATTTTAAGTGAACTATGTATCCCTTAGATGTAAGTTCTTATGAGAAATAAACTTCTTTAAACTGACGCGCACTTGACCGATTTTGTTTTAAGGTTCGACAGTCATAGAAAAATTATAACCAGTGCAGTTAATCAAGGATGCCTGAAAATGGGCTTTTGCGATGTGCGATGTGCGATATGATTGTCTCTAGCGACCGCTAAACCAGCTGAGTTTAGAGATATTTACAT
This sequence comes from Pyrausta aurata, assembly GCA_963584085.1. Lineage (NCBI taxonomy): Eukaryota > Metazoa > Arthropoda > Insecta > Lepidoptera > Crambidae > Pyrausta > Pyrausta aurata. The sequence goes on along the minus strand of OY757263.1, from coordinate 2,190,135 downwards.
TGCGGAGTTCTAAATAGATTTCTTTCTGGTCGAGTCCAATGATTTGATTATAATGATGCATTTTGTAACAATTTGAAATACGAGTATATTTAAACGCAACATGCTTTCTAGAAATTATACACGGCTTCGATTTGATAGTAAATTATTTAAATCTGGAAAATCCATACATACAAACAACGCGACGTAACACAACAATCGATGCATGTAAAAGTGTGTGATTATTACACGGAATTTTCCATAACGTTCTAGCACATAATTTATGCAAGAAGGCGTTAGTATCCGTGCAATTACTTAAGGGGAAAAAATGCAGCCTTAATTACATTGTGCATGATTCGTGTGGTTCTATGCAAGTATACGGCCGTGGCCTGGGTAAGCAAAAAATGGGGCACAAGGTGTGTCTGAGCATAAATTGTTTGGCTATCGGATAACTGCGATCATTGTTGTAAATTTCCCTACATCATCTGATCTATGAGTGATTACGTAACTCGATTTCTGACACAGAATAAAGGAAGACTTACGGGAAATGCGGCCCGCGTAAACGATTTCGTGAATAATGTTAGTTAGTACATAATAGTGACGTCATGGCAATATTTTGATTGCCGCGGTAAGAGGTCGCATTTTAAAGCGACGGCTGCGCCAGAGGTCCCGGGTTTGATTCCCGGGTCGGCCAAAATATGTACCTGGGTTTTTCTGTTCAGAAATTCTCAGGGTTGCCCAGAGTTTGGAAGTTGGCGGTGTTTCACCACCGTGCATCGTGAAAGCACGTAAAGGTGTTGGTCCTGCGCCTGATCTCTCTTCAGTCGTATCAGATTGCTGTACCAAGGAATAGAGAGTGCACCTGTGTTTGCGCACACACTTGTCGGTTAGTCGTTGTGACTGGCCACCGTAGTCGGAATCGGCTAGATGGACTATTATTATTTTGAAAGCTCCAAAGCAAGCACCAAAGATGATGTAATATGCATGCAAGCACTTACTGGCATTTAACAGCGCTGACAATTAATCTGCTCGGACCCTTGACAGTGCTTAATTCCCGAAACATAGTATCTACCTATGGTCCTTATAAAGAAGCTCAAAATAACACAACGAGCGATGGAGAGGGCTATGCTCGTTATTTCTCTACTAGATCAAATCAGAAATGAGAAGATACGTAGAAGAACTAAGGTAACGGACATAGCCCTGCGAATCAGTAAGCTCAAGTGGCAGTGGGCTGGGCACATAGCGCGAAGAACTGATGGTCGTCGGGGCAGAAAAGTACTAAATTGGAGACCCTTCGACCAAAGGCGCAACGTGGGACGTCCACCGACGGGACGGACAGACGACCTTGTGAGGATCGCAGGATCGCACCTGATGCAGACCGCTTGTGATCGGTCGATGTAGAAAACTGTGGGGAAGGTCTATGTTTAGCAGTGGACGTCCATTGGCTGATGATGATGATGATGAATTCCTGCCATGCTACATACGTAATGTAATCGCGTTACTATCACTCGCATTTGCCTAGAGAATAACCATGCCGATGAGTACAATACAATCAATAAAAAATGGGTCACAAGAATACTAGGATATCGGAACAATGTGATTATTACCGTGGCACTAGTGTCGATATTATTTATCACTTCTCACCAATGAGCGACAGTCTATGTGTCTAGATTTATACACGCAGCACAGTGACAACACATGAAAATATGAGGTAGTATGAGCCATACTCCACCACGCGGGCTCAGTGCGGATTGGCCGAGGGGTGTTTGCAAGGTAAGTGACCAACCTTGCTGTCAGATTTTATATTTTAAATATTTTAATCGAGTAAACTCATAATAACCCTTTCCTACAAAACCCGAGGCCACAATACGCGATCGCGTGAATGGGTGCCCTTAATGCAGCTGAGTAACGTACGCCCGTGCCCCAGGGATGAGTTAGGGCGCGCACTTGCCCAGAGTTACTGGCGGAATCGCACTTAAATTGTTTGCTGGCCAGTATTGTAAGTTAAAAGAGATAACGATCAGGCATACATCCTGATCGTTATCACGAAAATGCGTAAAAGTATTCGTATCGTTAACGTAAACAATTTGTGTTAGAATCGTGAGAGCGCCTCTATCGATCGTAAAATAAACAAAATTCCATTCGGTAGCTTTGTGAGCATGAACTTTTATTTGTCATATAGAATCGTGAGTGACGTTAGCTGGCTTTCGTAATCGTGTATTAAACTCGCTACGCTTAAGAAAAAAAAATGTTTCTCCTAAATCGTTATTATTACCTGCCAGCATTTAGTCAGAGATGGTGATCGATCATAAACCGATACTGGCTGGCCAGTAGCAAACGCTTAAAAAAAATGTCGCTAGAGAAATAGCCAAAAGATTATTTAATGGATGAATAGATTTAATGGAACTTTCTTGATACTATTTTTTATCGTTTCTGCCTCACCCAATGGTTGACTGGTAGAGAATGCTTTTAGCATTAAGTCCGCCATTTGTACTTTCTTTTGTCTGTGCAATAAATAATAAAAATAAAAATAAATCTTTTTACACTGTAGTGGTCAGTCACCGTTTTAAATAATAAATAATGTAGGAATGTAGCATTAGAGCTTCAGTATAAATAATGAGGCTAAGTAGTTTTATTACATGGTCACAACACAACACAATATTTAAATTCACACGGTTTTGAACGAACAAGGCTATCACTTTTTGACATGTGAATGGTTAGAGGAATATGTGTGAAATTATGCATACATAATTAGTGATAATTGGTTTAATCGAGTGATATTTCTTTGATTACGTTATTTCCATGTCTTTGTCACACTCTTATTCTCACACTGTTATAAAGACATACTGAAATACTTACAAGTTTACAACTTTTTGGGCAAGACTTTTGTGATATGAAACTAAAACCTTTTTTTGTGTCGATAAATTATCTTGTGTCATTCTTTCCACACGTTTATCGTACAACTTGGTTATGACAATGGTGTATCCACACCGCCCGCCGGCATTGCCAACGGCATATGTCAATTAACTCGTCAAGTATGTGTGAAAGAGACACAATAGAAATTCCATTATTATGCGACTCCCGGCAGTCGTTAGATACCTGACTGATTAACTGTCAGATACTATGTAAAAAGCCGCTGCGGCTTCCGCGGCATGAGCGGCATGACCGCCCGCCGGCACGGCCGCCGGCCTGTACCGCCGGGCGGTGTAGATACACCATAACAATGGACCTGTCACTGTCACTTTGCAGTAAGACAAGTGTGCAAGAATGAACTGTTTTGACACGAAAAGGACGAACGCGGTGGGTGAGCCTAAGCGGGAGGAATGTGACTTGTTTGACAGGTCCATTCGTATGATAACCGTGTGTTATTATAAAATGCTTTACTTTCCATCATATTATAGTAACCTCTGTGGTCGAATGAACTGATTCTATCTTTGAGGCACCGGTTTCGATCCCCAATCTATCGTGTTATAAAATACCCATTTGCTTTATTAAATTATTCGCTGTATATTGCATTTTAGACCATACCTAAACGCACCAGTATGAAAAGATACCTCTTATCTATGAGGTCATTCGAAATGGTGGCTCAAATTTAAATAGACGCTCACAATCCAACATAATTGTTCTAAGGTATTCTAACCGGTGATCTTGGCAATAAGATACTGAGTGTATCTTTACACTGTTATAGAAAACATACAGGCGTTTATTTTGTACTAACAATCTGCGTTTTTTTAAAGTCTTAATTGTAAATATTCCACTACTGATTAGAATGCCATAAGACATTGAGTCCACCAATTTTTCAATTTACATTTCAAAAAAGTGTACATAAAATCAAAAAACTTTTTTTTTGTCTTCAAAATTTGAGTACGAAAAATATGGGCCAAGTGCGAGTCGCGCTCGCGCACGACTAGTTTCGTTTTATTGACTAGGTAAACCATTTTATTTTGTTTTTAGTATTTGTATTAGCGGCAACAGAAATACTTACATAACTTGTGAAAACTTTAACTGTTCCTGAGATACGGCCTGAAGACAGACAGACGGACAAACCGTCAAACGGACGAATGGACACACGAACAGACGGACAGACAGAATGACGGACGGACAGACAGCGAAGTCTTAGTAATAGGGTTCCGTACCCAAAGGGTAAAAACAGAACCCTAAAAACTATCCTACATCCATTGAACTACTATTACTAGCGTATGGAACTGACATCACGAACAAATTTTGTGCTCCATAAGTTGATGACCCGGCCATCAACTCGTAGTACAAATCATAATTCGAAATTCAAATTTTCAAAACGTAACAATCTTGTCGAAATTTTTGCGACACATTTTTTACTTGGCATAGCTTCTCTATGTGTAGTAGTAACAACTCACTGCCTACATCCCGCAGTTGTGTATCAATTATCTCGTTGTATGCTTCTATTTTTCTCTAGCTATGGTTTTAGCTGACTTCAGAACATAAACTTGCAGATATCATGTTAGACTCGCCTTTGTCGAGTTGGGAATATATTTTAATCTGATTGATGTACCTCGCTGGAGGGGGATCGTTTGCTTTTATGAAATCGCTGCCATTTCCGTGATACAGAGTAGTGTTCGAACCGTGAGCCTGTGGCGACCTCTGCTGGGTAATAACAACTAGAGTTTACCCTTCAGCCCTTTTAAAACAAGTTAATTTAGGTTAAGGCCCCAATTCTCATTCAGTTCACATACGAAAAAGGATTTACCTATCGAATTCTCTTCTTCGAACAAAAACCATTTTTGCTCTATTACTTATATAACGGGCATATTACTTGATTTATTCCGTAAAAAGATCAAACTTGTATTCGAATAACCACACGAAAAATTAAATGAAATGAATATTAATGAGCTCAAAACATGGTTTCTATAGAAAATATATAAAAGTTCAATTGACGCGAGAATCGAAGCCCTGGGCCCCAGTTCTCACGTCAATCGAACTTTGTCAGGTACAGGAGATATACATACATTTTGGATATAGATACTAGCCCCTCAATGAGGTTTATTGAACTATGGCTGTTAATTATTAACTTTACAAAAATAATAATCTACACTACACATTCAAAAAAGCTTAATTTATAACCAATTCCAATGAATAAACATTTAAATCGTTTAAAGATTGCACTGAACACATGGAATGAAATAGCAATAAGAATCGTTATCGTATTAAAAATACGAGCGGACGTGTTTGCATTTGTTCGGGCCATTGTCATGGGCCGTAGTCATAGCCCAGAGAAGAGAGAAAAATAAGGGTTTATCTTTCTCTCTTCTCTGTAACTATTTTCCATAGTTTTCTGGATCTTGAAAACGACTTTAATAATTTTCATGAAATTTTGTATGCTACTAGTTATTTCGGAGGAAAAAGCAAACCGCAAAATTGGCTGCGCGGGCGGGTGTGCGCCGCCCGCACCCCTCGCGTGACCCGCTATCGCCTTCCCCTGCGCCCTGTTCCCCGCAGACGAAGTCTCAATGAAGCGGTTTAGTTCGCCTTCAGTTTCAGAAAATAAGGTTTCAGTTTTTTTTTATTTGAAATGGGTTCGCTCTTGTCTCCAGGCTAGATCAGTGGCATAGACAGAGACGACGATGGAGCAAGCTCACCCAGAAAAAGCCTGTTCACTCTAACTTTGAAAATTTTAGGGTTATAATTCATTGGAAACACTGATGCGGGGTCAGTTTCGGAAAATTAGGTTATAATATATCACCATTAATAATATCACCGTATTTTTAGGGACTGTAATAGGGCTACAATATCATTAGAACAAAAAGGTTAATTTCTTCACCAGTGACATCGTCGTGGTAGCTCAGCGGCTAAGCTAAGGCGGTCATGAAACGCGGACTCCCGGGTTCGGATCCAAATACAACTGATTGTTTTTTTTCTCAGTGTTTTGAGTTTTTTCCCTTTTTTAACAGAGTACCGATCGATACAAGATATTAATTATAAAGAACTACATAATCATTGGGGGTCAAACGTAAATAAATGCATATTGGATAGCATTGCATTGCTCTGATCCAACATAAGTAGCTTAAAAACCGATGTGTTTTTTTTTTAAATCGAAAACTAAAAGGAAAACTAACAAACGGGCTTTGATAAAAAGCCATCACGGTCTGTTATCTAAGAACTAGTGATGCTGCTCTCCTTATTCTACGTCCCGAGACATGCCGAGTAGGCCCGAATAATCCCGATACGCATCTCAAGCGAGCGCATGACATAGATAATCTTAGCCACCCGCCGCGCGCGCAGATATTATAGCCAACTTAATAAATGCCCATTAAAATAAATTGTTTAGCATTGTTGGCTCCCGAATCGCGTGCTGCGCCATTCTGATTGCATACCCAAGTTTAGCGATTGGTTCATAAGTTATAGATGGTAATTTATGTCTCGAACTATGATTATAAAGAATAGTAATGGGAGGATGCCTGGCAGTTTTCAGTGCCACAATTTATAGAGTGGCAGATGGCAGGCTATGTGAAGAATTATTGTTTTCAGTAAGTTAGGATAATCTTTTTTCAATAACGTTTCTACTAAGATTAAACTACAATCTACCACCAACCAAAAGTTTTACTCTTGAAGTCATTGTGGCTTTGTTTCGTTATTCCTCCTTTTCGAAGTTGGATAAATAGAGAGTAAGCTTCCTTGTTTTATAATAATCTACTCTCATCTCGTATGCGCTTTGGATTCTTTAGAATTCTTTAGAATCCTTAGAATCTAGAATGGGATGGCTCTCCGCTAAAATATGGTTAAAAATGCTACTCGAACCCACTGCATCCGCATCCACCATTGTTCAATTACCTATCAAATAAACTAAGCTCCCGTGATGCACTGAACGTTTTTATCGACCATCTATATTTATTTATCCCGGAACCTCTTTCAAGACTACTGAGAACTGTATTACATCTCTAGCGTCGCTATGACAGATTAATTTGCTATGATTCGATACGCAGTTTCGGGAATACTGATTGTATAAAATTCCGAGAACTGACAACGTTAATGATTGGCTTCAATCTTGAAAATCTGTCAAAAGTTTGAATGGCTAAAGCTTGAATATTGTTTAAAATTTTAAGATTGTTGTTTAACTTAAACGCCATTTAGGTGACAGTATTTTAAAGTAAAGTTTTATTTTGCCGTTTTTTGGCATGTTTTCGATGTCTTCGTGTTTGCATTGACGTGTTTTCGTCTGAGGTAAAATACTGGAATAGGTTTTGCTGGTTACTGCGACGCCAATAAAGTAGGTTTCCCATCCTTATACTACATGAAAAACCCTTATAAAAAAGATCGCAAAAGCGTTAAACATCGCTCGCAGCAATATTGCAAATAAGTACCTACACTTTCTGTGAACCTTTGCATATAAATACAAAGTGTATTTTCGATACTTGATCAAACATGTGTGACATCATATCATCATACAAACATATGTGAGTCGGACGTAAACAAATCTATGCTTCTATTCCACATTGCTTTTAAGGAACTGTATGATTTATGCTTTCCAATAAAAAAAATAAAAATTTCATGTAAATATAAGAAACCTTATTGGATAACGAAAGGCTTAATAAAAAGTTGTGTAACAAAAAGAAAACTAAGGTACGATTACTATAACTCTAAATCTGTAACAAAAAAAAGACATTATAGAATTTATTCTAAACAGTTAAGGAAATGTCTTCGTACATCACAAAAAATTTATAACGACAAATTAGTAAACAAAGCTAAAAATAAATGTAGAACAACTTGGAAAATTATTAAAAATGAAACAAATACCATTGATAATGATAAAATTATTGAAAAAATTATATTTGATAGGGTCACTATAAAGGATCCACTTTGTATTGCTGAATTATTCAATAAATATTTGATAAATCTGACAAATCAAGGTAATGGAAAGTCAGTAAAAAATACTAATAATTGTCGTCTTAGAAATAGCATATTCCTAGAGCCGTTTTTACCTAATGAAATAAAAAATATAATTAAATCACTAAACAACACAAATGCTACTGGCTATGACGGCATTTCTACCAACGTCATAAAGCATTGCGCTGAGGAGTTGGTTATTCCACTCACATACCTCGTAAATCTATCGTTACAAATGGGTATCTTTCCAGATCTACTAAAACTCTCGATTGTGAAACCTCTTTACAAGAAAGGTGATAAATCGTCACTGGAAAATTACCGCCCAATAACATTGGTTCCAATTTTTTCTAAAATATTTGAAAAGGCAATGAAAGTCAGACTTTTCGGTTACATCACGAAGTTTGATTTATTAAAAAAAGAACAGTTTGGATTTCAACCAAAAAAATCCACAACGCAGGCAATCTTCCATTTAGTTCGAGAAATAAACGAAAATATAAACTCAAAAATTCCAACAACAGCTGTCTTTTTTGACATGACACGCGCTTTTGATTTTGTTTGTCATGAGCTGCTGCTGGCCAAACTCGAAAACATGGGAATAAGAGGCTTAGCATATAATTGGCTGGCTTCTTACCTACACAACAGGAAACAGGCTGTAGAAATTGCAAACATTAATAAAAATAAATCCTTGACATATAGTAGATCTGAGTTTTTAACAAATTCCTGCGGTGTTCCACAAGGAAGTATCCTTGGTCCGTTATTATTTTTGCTCTACATAAATGACCTCCCTGAAGCAACAAATCACAAATGCATTTTATTTGCTGATGACGTATCGGTAATCATCCCTTTTGAAAATAATATATTGCTGTATGAAGCGGACATAAATGACACAATTAGAAAAATAATAACATGGCTTGATAAAAATAATTTGACTGTTAATCTTAATAAAACTAATTTTATACAATTCGGTACAAACAGACATATAAAAATGAACCTTAATATTCAATACAATGGACTGACTATTCAAGAAGTAGATCATACAAAGTTTTTGGGTATAGAAATTGACGATCAGTGTAACTGGAAGCAACAAATAGACACATTAAAATCTAAATTAAATAGATATGTTTTCGTTTTGAGGAGGCTACGATACACGTCTGCCCTACAGACTTCACTCGCAGCGTATCATGGTTATGTCGCTTCGCTACTGAGGTATGGACTTATAGTTTGGGGAAATTCTACGGCTTCGGGTGGCCTGTTTAAAATACAGAAAAAATGTGTAAGGGCGATTTGCGGACTCTCTCCCCGGCAGTCCTGTAAGACAATTTTTAAAACGTTGCAAATATTGCCTCTGCCGTGCATGTATATTCTTGAGGTGGCAACATTTGTTAAATTTAACCTCCACCTTTTTCAGAAAGGAATGCATATGCACAATAGAAATTTAAGAAATCAGAATCGATTAGTTTATACAAGTAACCCAAGATTGGTTCACTATCAAAAACAATGCAACGTAATGTGTGTTAGGGTTTTTAATGCCATTCCAAAGGACATAATTTCATTGCCAAATATTTTATTTAGACGCAAACTTATAGAATGGCTTAGAAACAAAAATTTCTACAAGATAACTGACATTTTCAATAATAAATTTTGACTTTTGATGTTTAATTATTTTTGATAGTCTGACAGATATTTATCGATTTTCGTTATTTAAAAATTTTGACATTGTATTTAGAAGGACCTTGTATTTTAGTAAACACTTTTAATCTGTAATTAAGTCTTATAATTAGTAGCATGACATAAATCTTTATTTTTGTGATGTAATTCGATTAAGTTAGTGGAGAAATATTATAAACGAAAAATTTGCATGCCACACCATGGTAAAACATGTGTACGTTAAATTACTTTTAAGACCACCTATGTAAAACCGTGTTTTAGGCAAATAAATTTCATTTCATTTCAAATTTCATTTCATTTCATTTCATTTCATTAACAAATACAAATACTAGACCCAAAATTATCGACAAAAAAAAAGTTTTTTTTTGTCAGCCTTAAATATCTATTTTCAATTAAAATTTCTTCTTTACATTTTTTCGTCGTTTCTTTTTATTGAAATGGTGCATTTCTTTCAAAGTAGTCTCATTGGAAAGCCAAACAGCGTAACTAGCTAATAAGATAAAAAAATACAACCATACCTTACAAAAAACAAAAAAACATTTCTGATCAGGCAAACATTTTTTTTTTTTCGATAATTTTGGGTCTACATAGTATCCGCACATTTCGTATCAAGTATCGAAAATACACATTGAATACCATACTATAAATACCAATCAATCTATTTAGCTCCACGTAACAATCATTTCGTAACCGTAACATCATCAAAAGTGATTCAGCTCCAAAAATAGCTGCATAGTTCTATTATAGACCGTTTTTGCTGGTCATTTGTAAAAAAACAATCGTGTCAATAGCCGAGGAGGTCGTCAGCCGAGTTTTTGTTACTATTTATTTTATAACAAGATCGATCTGGAGCGAATTCCGATCGTAGGAATGAACTAAGGTTATAACACCATTGTAAGTTGAGCTTTTTTTTATGTAGTGGTTGCCTTTTGTGAGGGGTCAGTAATTTTTTGGCATGCTTGACCACGAGGTATAGGCTGACAAGTTACCCGGAACTATATTTTACTACTGTAATAATCTAATAATACAGGTACTAAAAATGATTTGACTGTCGCTAAATCGCTAAAACACTAATGTAATACACTTAGAAGAGAAATATGTATGTAATCTTCTTGCTTGTGTAGAGATCCTAATTCATTCCAATTAAAACACTCCAAATAAACACTCCACTGGATCCTTTCTCCCCTTTCTCCGATCTCCTTGCACCTGTTTTGCTTTTGTTCAAATTTGACACTTGAAGTTTGACGTTTAGTGATACACATGTCGCGATAAGCGAGCGTTCTTTGTTCGCTTGTTATACACAGTTATAATTGGGCTAACTAATGGAACCATAAACCAAAATGTAAGTTTATAATACTCTTTACTAATACTCCATAATACACATTATACATCTGTATATGTAGTGTTCGATACTTAAGGTACGGACAGACGTGCTCATTACTAGCACGAAAGCATGCTTTTATTGAGCAAGTGCTCATTAGTAGCACGTGTGTACCAACATTGCTAGTAATGAGCATGCTTATTTCGAGCGTGCTCAAAAATCAACCGACGTTTGATTTTCGGGCATGCTACCTGAGGCGCGGGTGGAAGGGGGCGTGCTTCGAGCGCGTCTGAACATGTTTGCTTATGAGCATGCTAATTGCTATTACCGATTCGATCTCGATCTGCGACAAACAAGCATGCTTATTGCTGGCAAATGTGAACAGCTGCAGAGCATGCTAATTTTAAGCAAGCTTATTAGCATGCTATTTTTTGAGCGTCTGTCTTTACCTTCACTCATTTTATTAACTATAATGCACCTTTTAACGAACTATCAATATAAGTAACATCATGCAGGCTGAATACCTCGAAACATCTTCTATTAAAATCTGCAGTTTGAAACTTGAATATTTATGTTGTTCAATCTTTCAAATAAACAATTAGTTTGATTTGATGATTTACACCATTATATACTTTTGTAATTGTGTTTTTTCGACAACGAAACGACACGATTACTATTATTATGTAAAAATAATAATAGCAATCTCTTGCAATGCAGACCAAATCGTCATACCTCTTTTTTAGGTCTTTCTCATTATCATGGCATACAGTCCCATGTTTCTAACCCACTGAATTTTACTATTACTAGAGTATGGAACTGACGCCACGAACAAATTTCTTGCGCTATGATTTGACGCCACTTGGCATCAACGCATACAAACGGTTTCAAATAAAATACCTACGTCGCAATCTTTTCGTCGAGCTACTCTTTTCCTTGGCACATCTCTATAAGTAGTAATGACAACTTACTGTTCTAATCCTTTTTCAAAATTGGTGCAATCTGATAAAATTCGTAGCCTTAATCTTCACGTCCATTTGCAGAGGCTTGCTACACAACGCACTGGCAACTCAAGGGTTCTTATTGTAAGCTAATTTCTGGGACATTCAGTGCCTGTTTATTTTCTCGGCAGAGCCAATTAACATTAACAAATAGTAGTAGCCGGTAGTCGAGTAAAAAGTCCTAATGGCATGCCCTCTGGCACGAATAAGTGAAAATAGTCTCGTGGTCACATTAGCCTAAGCGGTTAGGGTGACCACCGACTTATTTTTATGCGAGACTCTTGTCTAGGAAACTAGTCCGAGGCAAATAATATCCAAATGTAGTCGTTTTATGTAAGTATATAAGCTTCTTTAAATTTAATAGACGAACACTTTTAAAAGGAGTACAGAACGAGTTAGATTAGAGACCTTTATTTATTTATTAGAAGACTTTATTGCACAAATTTAGTGTACAAAGGTGGACTTAATGCTAAAAGCATTCTCTGCCAGTCAAACCTTTAGGTCATGCAGAAAGACGGCAACGGGTGCAGTGAAAAAACAACTAATGAAAGTAGTAATACACATATACTTAAATAAATAATACATATATACTTAGTATACATATAAACTTAAAAAAATAAACTATAAAATGACCCTTCGACCAAAGGCGCAGCGTAGGATGACCTATGAAGGTAAAATTAGTTTTTTCTCGGGTTTATGGTCACCCTAAGCTTCAATCTAAAATTGCTCTCTTTGAAATACCTTTGAATAAGAACCGCTATAACTTCTTAACAAATGTTACTATTCGTTTCGTTCAAGAATTCTTCCCATTAAATGCCCTCTTTAGAGATTCCTTGAGGGCACCACACTCAAGGATTGAATCATATTATAGCAGCACCTAAAAGATGAATAGATAATTCATTATGTAGTATAAATAGTATAAAATGTATTGAATTTAATTAATTGGGTGGTACTAAAACTAAAATACGAAATGAAATAATATGGTGTCCGCCGATACGTTGCACATAGACGATGCCGCGATCCACCAGTTGGCTCGTGACCACGGCTGTTGCAACGCAGCTGAAACGTCGAGCAGTGAGTAGCATTTACTCATATTAACACGTTCCGGGACACTACTCCAGACACAATAGATGTTTTATTGTTTTCACGCCTGTGGGCGGGCACTGTCCCGGAACGTGTTAATATTTCGTGTTTAGAATTCTCATTGTAATGCAACGCGAAAGTTTAAAATCTCACGTTGCACATAGAATTAGCTTTCTGATAATATAATGCGAAAGTTTGATGGATTGATGTTTGCAGCTGTTTCACGTAATTAGCTCTAATTTAACTAACATACAACAGACCTATGCAAAATCAAGTAATAATAATAGTCATAATAAATGTACTTTTTTTACACCATAAACTATAAATAAAACAGAAAAACGTCTTAATGATAAAGATAATGAAGCTTTATTTGCCCATTTACAATATTACAAATAAATAATCCACAAATAAATAAATTCAATGACACGAATTGAAAATTAGAATGATAAAAATCAAATAACACAAAATCGAATAAAACTAAAATGCATTAAAATAATTACACTGACCAAAAATTGGATTGAAAACTTCTTATATGAGTACAATTCAGGCGTCTTAATTCTTGAAGCGATTTCTCCCAGACAACCTTCCAATAAGGAATACCATAAAAAATTAAACATCTAGAATGGCGATATATTCTTTATATTTCAGAAAGAAAAGCGATTTTTGTATATTTAAATCGCCTTTCGTTCTTGCTCAAGCCATTACTCGCTAAAAACTCCACATCTCGGAGGGCTCATTTTACAAGCCCTCCATTACATCTACGTGGCGAAGTCCAACTTAGGTAAGTGACTAATAAAGATGTCCTGTTGTTAACGAGATTTCCCCTGGACGCCTGGACACACGCATTAATCAATGAATTAACCCATCGACAGACAGAGCGCGCGATAAATAAATCGCTCGATATAAATTAATCATTGTGACACTGACGTTTTATCTATGGCCTGTATTGTACCATAAGAAACATGGAGAACAGTATGCTTAAATATCAGTAGAATTGTGATTGGAACTGTGCAACTTATTTATAATTCATATGCAATTTAAGTATTACAAATTGTGTTGTAGTAATTTCAATTTAGTGCCTAGGTGGATGATTCCAATCATTTAAAGTTGAAAAATCATGCATATCATTGGTACCCAATATTGGCAGGATATGTTAAGGCCTCATGGTTAGAGTAATCTGCACGAAAAAAAAATATTCCAATAACTTTTTTCACAAACTAAGTAAGCTTTCTGGATCTATGTTTACTGTGACGGAGCCTGGCGGGAAAATTCTCTTTAATTTAGAATAGATATCTATGCAGAATCAATGCAATCTAATATGTAGATCGTATGTGATCCAATTACAAGGTATTTTATTGAAATAGATCGAATCACACATTCACGCCTTACTCAGAAACTATATTTATTAGCCAATTAGGCCCGAAAGTCAATAATCAGATTATACTTATTCTGCATAAAACTAGACAATTTTGATTCATTTAAAAAAAAATATTTAATGTGTTAGTATGAGCCGACCCGGGCTCAGTGCGGATTGGTGGAGGTTTTATTTGCAAGGCAAGCTACCAACCTTGCTGTCAGATGTCATCAAATCGCCCAAAGGTCCTCTGACGAGGCTTAACGTCGTATATCTAGAATAGAAGAGAGGAGTCCATCTAAGCGGACAGTTTAACCAGAACTCTCCATATGGTCACATTCATAATTAAATCCATGTGAATGAAAAATAAGTAGAAACGAAATTGAAATCATTTCGTTTTTTTTTTCAATAATACGACATAAACGGATGAATTCGATGCTACGCGCATATCTTCAAGGTAAAACGCAGACACTTTAGGAAAGGGTAAAAGTATTATTGGGTTTTAATTCCGTTATATAAATAAATAAATTAAATTACAAAAAAACACGCCTCTAACCCACTTTGAGTAACTCTGCTCAAAGTAATAATACAACACCACGCCTCATTTTAGGTCACAAAAAACCTAATATCGCCAGTGTTGTTCTTACTAAACTTAGTAAAAAAATGTGTGATAAAATTATTAGAAACGGATGTGTTCCAATCCAAACCGATTAGGTACTTCGTGCTGAGATTATGTGTGTCAAAATTGCATGTTTAAGATTGCAAGTCGATCAAATAGCACGTTAGCAAACGGTCCAATTGCCTGACTCGTTGCAACTAAGAAGAGCCACAGCCCAAGAGATGGCAGTAAGCTTAAAAATAAACGAGCATTTAGACCATTGTTTGGTCGATTGTTAAAAGAACATACGCCTATTAAAAGTTTATTATTTTCGATTTACTCATGCATGTTTATTTTTACTGTTTGCTCGAATTAAAAAATAAAATAAAAGATGCACTTTTGTTTTTGTTGACCTTAGTGCTGATTTTCAAAAGTAGATACGTGATGAACAGTCAAAACATTTTGTACACTACTTATCTTTCATGATTATCTAGAAAAAAATACATAATCCAAATACAAGAAAAGTTGGACGTATAGTTGTACCAAGAGTGCAAGAAAATAGCATGTACTAGTATAACAAAACTTCACAGACAAAAGCAAAACTCTCAAATAATAAGGAAGATGAAGTAACATTGAACTACTTTTACTAGCGGTTGGAACTGATACCACGAACAAATCACGTGCGTCATGATTATTGACGCCACTTGTCATCAACTCATACAAAAGGTTTCATATTCGAAATTCACAATTCAAGGACTACGTCACAATCTTGTCGTCGTATTTGCGACCCATTTTTTGCTTGACATAGCTTCTCTATACGTAGTAATAACAACTCACGGGTCAAGAATAACCTTAATATTGGACCTTAATCGAAACTACTTAATTCAAGTGTACTGTGCAGCGATCAAGACTGAGGTGTTGAATTAAGAGTTTAATTTTGTAAACACCATTACAGCGAGATTGTGGTTCGAATTCAAAGTTCGATTTTAATAATAGGCTATTACTTCGGTATGCAAAACAGGTGGCATTTATCGACAGAAAACAGAAAATCCGTTAGGTACTTATAGCCCCTGCTTGCTACTTGTAAGCTGCTTCTACTTTCATTTACTTAACCGGTGTAAAGATGTGATGATGTGTATGTTAGTCCTATCTCATATAATATCATTGTTGCAGGGGCATTGTTTGTTGTTGAAGGGGTGTCAAGGAGAGAGTACAAGGGGAAATACTGCCCCATGTCAATCAAACAGGTCTATGGATTTAAGGTGTCTTTAGGGGCTTTTCTCACCGAAAATGTGAATGTTTTATCTGACACGATACTGACGTTTTTGACGAGCTCTGTATGTAATGATTCAGGGTGCGTATTGCGATCTTGCTTTCATAGTTAAGCTGCTCTGCTTTTGAATGGATTGTGTTAATATTCAACTGTTGGTAACTTAACTTATCACTTACCATTACTATCGATGAAGAAATTGGGCCTTAATTTTGACCATATCAATTAATGATAAAGAGTTAATTTTATTTTTCTTAAGTTTGATGACAATCTTAAAAGATCAAATAACACTAAGTGTCAAACATTGATGACAATAAGTACCACTTTGGCGAGTAATGAGCAGTTTTCTCCCATCGTTTTATAGCTCTCACTAGATGGCGTTAGGGTCACTTAAGGAATATTTTTTTCACGTTGGCGGAAAACCATAGACATAGAAAAAAAAGTGCGTAAGTAAATGTTGTAAAAAACTTTAATGACTCATGGATAAATTTGGATTCTTATTTTTTGGCATTGTTATCTCCTGAATGTAGTAAAGGTTCACATTAATATTGTTTTACTGTTTATTATTTATGTTGGCGAAAAGCAATTACCCTCTGCTACAATTCTTAAATAAAGTTAAAAAAGTTAGTTCCTAAAGTGACGCTAGCGCCATCTCTCGGTGATAGAAACATCTCATTACAAGAAAACTGCTCATTGTGCTAACAAGGTATTCTACAGGTAGGTACCACTCGGCGATGACCGCTGGCATTCAAAGAGCAGATACCCAAGTAATACCAATACCAACAAACATTTAGTTTCGAGACTAAATGCTAAACTAATCAATGCAGGCACGAACCGCGCCGATTCGAAACGTCGATTAATTGATACTTACAGGTGTAAGTGTAAATTGCTGTTAACGTTATTATACAGGGTTGTTCGAAAAGTGGACCACAGACCTACGGCAAATCTTAATGGATGAAACTATTGTATTTGTAACATTTGTCAATACCTGATTTTTCAATATCCAGTATGTAATATTCTAGTTTGAAAATGTCACCTATAATGACAACAATTATTTATGTAAATGTCATTTTAAAATCGGTCGTTTTATACTTATTCAGTTGGATAAATTTTATCTGACGTTTGAAAAATCGGCCCTAAGAAGATAATTGGACACCATTTCATTTTACAAAAACATTTAAAATAAATATAACAAAAAATGGCTAAAGTTAAACAATTGGTTTACATTATAACAGTTAACAACTTTTTTTTTTTTTTCCTTTATTATTAAATAAACAAGAAAATTAAAACAAACACTAAAAAAATACATTGTAATAAACCATGAGGGTTTGTCCACAATGCAATGTGAGTCAGCCTGTTAACAGTAGTTTAAACAATAATCATAATTCTATTAAACTTAAGTATTTTAACAAGGTAAATAATAAACGAGAAAAAAAAAATTACTAGCCTGGGAGTGAGAATCGACGATTATTTTTAACCTAAATCTTATAGCAAATATATTTAACATTGCCGAAGTATTATTTATCTAGATTATGATGCAACGAATCAATGAATGGATTTGATAAGAAACAACCCAGTAATAAACACAAAAAGAATATCAAAGACAAATGATGGCACTACCCCACACTTTTGTAGCCATTAAACCTTATGTTCTAATCACAAAACAAATGTTCATCTCCCCGCCTATCTCTCCAACAGAAAATAGAACCAATCTAACTGGATAGTCTTATAGATTATTCTATTCATTAAATTAGCCAGCCTGCTGCGTATAATTTCTCAGTGATAAATCGCGGTAGGACGTCCCTTCAAGACTGGCTGACGACATTATCTGGACTTGATTTTATTATCGGGTGGATAGTAAGACGCGTATCTTAGTACCGAGATAACAGTTGAGATTCATCACATTTTCTCTCACTCAATTATAATTTGGTAAAAAGTGAAGCTATTTATTTGATGAGGTTGTTCTAATAAACGAATGCAAAATTATAAACATCGGTACTTCATGTAATAATTTCTGAAAATAATACAAAATAATGAATAAAGCTCAAAATAGAACTCATACTCAAAAAATAGTATTTGGAGGTGCTGGGATTTGAACCCAGGACTTTCAGCATGCGAAGCAGACACTCTACCACTGAGTTACACCCCCGATGAATGTCAGTGGCGAAAATGACTGTGTGGTTATAGTAGGTACAGCACTCTGACTGACCTGAGACCTCAATTAACCTACTCAAATTGAAATAATTGCGATAATATTGGAACAAAATATAATATAACCAAGGATATCCGTTTGATATTTCAGTTTGATATTTTAGTTAATAAAAGATATCCTTATATTTTGCTTAAAATGTATAAGATGTGTTCTGAAATTTCGTAGAAAACAAAGAAGTCACTGAAACCTATGACCAAATAGCCAAACACTTTATGGGTAAAAGTGATTTAACAGCTACTTACGCCATTTAACACTTTTTGGTGAAAACATACATACATTGAATGCGTAGATACATGATGCTCAAAACCGCTTCAGCTTATAACAAGTCCCTCCACCGCCTAGGGCTTGCAGTGATCGATGGGCAGCATTGGTTTGTCCTGGCAAATTAAGGGCCACTTAAAGCGCTGTCAGCCCTCCGATTAAAA
Source organism: Pyrausta aurata (assembly GCA_963584085.1). NCBI lineage: Eukaryota > Metazoa > Arthropoda > Insecta > Lepidoptera > Crambidae > Pyrausta > Pyrausta aurata. The sequence goes on along the minus strand of OY757263.1, from coordinate 2,171,370 downwards.
GATACAGCCTATGCTTTTTGCTGTCGTAATTCGTTGTAAGTGCACTGACTTTGAAGGATGGACAAAATTCGTTATTTAAAACGTCACGACATCGTAAGTAAACAACATCTTTCTTTAGAACATAGGGCATCATGTAGTTGTAGTGTGTAAGTCATTGTAAACAAATTATTTCCCACACTTGCATTCGAGCTGAATACGTCACAGACACGACTTCACATGACATTGTACGTCGTACGTTTGTATACGCCATCCTTGTTTAGGTCAATTTTATAAATATTTCTTATACTAAATGCTTAAAGCTAGTACAAATTTTGGCAGTAATATACATAAGCTTTTATTCCAATTCAAGCTAAGACGGCTACCGACGAAGAGGTCACCTAAAAAGAGGTGGTGTGACGACTTGAGCAGCTTTGTGGGAGATTGGGTGTCATTGGCTGCTGACAGAGACAAATGGAAGGTGTTGGAAGAGACCTTTGCCCAGCACTAGGATGAAACAGGTTAAATAAATAAAAAAACAATTCTATCGGATGAGTGTGGCAGGCCCTTAAAAAGTTATCTACTATATAAAAATAGGTCGGGTTTTCCTCCCTGACGCTATAACTCTAGAACGCACGAACCGATTTCCACGGTTTTGCAGAAAAGTCTCGGGCTCCGTGAGGTTTATAGCAAAGAAAACTTCCATAAAACGGGGTTGGGGCGGGACGGGGCTGGGGGCGAAACGAAGTTCGCTGGGACCACTAGTGTTTCATATTTTTTTCCCACCTGCAAGACATTTCGTCCGAAAATCACCATGGTGGTCGTTTTGATCGGATTGACAAAAGCTCCTAATCCTAACCCTTAGCACAACAAACCGTTACAATTACAATATCATGAACCAACTCCGCCACAATTCCGTGTTGTCACGGCTATCAAATAATAACGCCATTAGGCGGTCCCCGTAAATTGGCTCGGCCGATCTTAATAATCTCTTAATTAAATCGCTCAATTACCGGCCGGTACAAGATCGTGTTACATTATAGCGGTGAATGGACCGATTGTATGGGATCTTACTCTTAGCCTGGGTCTGGCTTTTGATAGACAGACGGTAGATTCTTTCTGCTTCATTTCTTTAAACACAGATCATTTAATATTTTTTCAGTTTATACACGGCTGATTTTGTGATATTCGTTACTAGAGCAGTGATTGGTTTAAGAGGTTGCACCAATAAAAAGTAACAAACATTGCAATTTATAAATCAATTCGAAGATTTCTCTCCCCCATCCAGTATCGCAGTTGAAATGGTGATGTGACTCCAAAAATAGCTAAGGGGTTGGCATGTCGATCCCAAACTTGATACCAGTCAAAAAAATTATTTATGACTAAACCATCATACTACTAAGTGAAGCCTTTACTACCACACTGCTTAACCACCAAAACCCATTAAATAGCATTTAGCGCTTAAACTGTATGTAGCCATCAATGTGGTGCTAAACTTACTGTTTTAATGGTGATACTTAACGTTGTCCTGGTATCATTATGCAAGTTACGAGTACATATACTCGGGCCCGAATCGCAGCACTAAGGTATACCTCAGTTAGCATTTTAATATCCGATAAAAACTTCTCGCTGAAAGCAAACTTAAGTTATGGATAAAGTAAGGGCCCCTTTCCCGACATCCTATCATCCCGTATTTTGCTGGTACTGTTTTCTACTAGAACCCGTTTCGAGATAAGACAAGATAAGATAAGAATAAGGATTAGGCGGTCTTATCGCTATAAGCGATCTCTTCTAGACAACCTTTTGGGTAAAGAAATTAATATTCACACGGAGATACCGTTTGCAAATAACTGATACCTGTTTTTACAGATCCTGTTTTGGGATAAAACTAGCCATAACCAGTTCCACGTCTAAAATGACAGTATGTACAAACACAACAATTAGCTTTGTCAGTAAGAGCAAGCGAGATAGACATGACACTGTCAGGAGTCGACTGGACTCAGGCGACGGACACCGTCCGTACCTGCAAAAAACTAAACTGTCGTGTGAAACAACAGAATTATCTGCGGTGTCCAGTAATGCAGTAATGCCGCAAAACTGGCCTACAGTGGGAAACGGACATAACAGTACGGATGACAAGGCAGGATGCAATACATAAAAGGATAGTTTCATTTATTTATTAAGGTATATCAACAGCATAGCGTACACAGCACTTACTTATTTTTTTATTTTTTATTTGTTAGACATACTTAGATTAAGACAGTTTAGTTCTAGTAGATTACACAAATTATAGACATCACAGAATTCGCCATAACATAAGAACAGTGTAAGGGGTGTCACAATACAAAAAAGGGTCTAAACAAAATTACAAATAATTTAAAAATTACGAGGATAAAGCGCACACAATCTCTATCGTCTCCCTGATACGATGGAAGAGTCACCAAAAATGTAAGTTGTAGTTTTTGTTCAGCTCTTTATACTCGGTTATCATTCTGGCAAGCGGGGAAGAGGCACCCAAATCTGTACGGAAGCTGGGACGTCAAAACGTTTTGGTGATAGGATACCGGGGAAGCGATAGTTTCAATAAACATTGTCGAACGAGCTTCATTAAGGCTCTCTCCATTGAAGATCCCAAGTCCAAGCATTATAGTTCACTACCAACACCCATTACGTGTATCTACAATCTTCCTTCACTTCATAACTCTTTACCACGCGGCGTAGTAAATAAAATTGAAACGTGAATAGTATTGAATAACGCAGTACAATGGTTATTGTGGTGGACGGATGTGTTTCTGTCTGTTCATGACGGAGTTACGGTAGGAGCTGTTAAAAGCTCATGGAAGATCTTTGGGTTTGCTTGCTGCAAGCAAAAGGGAAACTGTATAAGATAAGATAAATGTTTATTGCACAAATTAAAAGAAAAATTGTAGAGCGAAACCTCCGTTGCTTCGCGTCGCTCCGTAAGATATCTATACTTTGTTGGTTTGAACGCGCTAATCTCAGGAACTACTGGACCTATTGAAAAAACTCTTATAAATAGTCTCTTTTAATTTGCAAAAAGAAGTCTTTCTATGAGCCTAGTTGTATCTTAGATCTTAATTTATTTAACCATGAAAACCAAAAGCAATCCAACGCAAATAACATCTACATCTAATAACAAAACTTTCTATTAGAATCCCCTCACAAAATCTGCATAACTTAACTCACAAACACACCATATTCATAATATTAGTAGATATCTCGCACGCCCACATAACTTGCGAGATCAAAGATAGGTTTTCTTTACAGCCGCCTGAACACAATTAAACAATACTATTAGGGGTACAATGCACACACACAGCGCCCTAATACGGGGTATTCCGCTCGCGACGACGGTGCGCCGGCCATTTTGAGAATTTTAAGATATTGAAACCATATTAAATTTCAACTTGCCAGCTCTTTATTGATAGTGTAATTGTTGTTGATTATATTAAGTTACAGTCTTAAGGTCTAGGTCTTTGAAGGTTCTCTCATAATAAGATCTGTATGAGCTATTATTGAAAGTATATTGTACCCTGTACCTATTGCATGATAAACACTTTCTGTGTAAATGGACAGAGCTTGCAAAAACTGTTATTGTTTTGAAAATGGTAAATTAATATCAGATAAAAAATCTGTTTATTTTATTTCCGCTATGACTATGTCCATTGACATTTTTTTAAACTCGATTTTCAATAAAATTATATTTATGTATATTTTTCAACGTAGATGTTTTTCGTGATACATAGTAAATAGGTATTACTCGTATGCGCACAAAATGAATGTGTGAATGTTAACCTGAGAATGGCACCATTTGCATTGTATCTTCCTTATTTATATGCCAGTCGAAAGCTACGTTACTAAACTCCCAATATTTCGTGTGCCATTTCGGGCAATAGGCATAGCTTGTAATTTGCCAATTTTCTCCAATTCTCACTGCATTACTCTAAAATTTTCCTAACATGCCGAAGCTAACACACAGTGACCATTGTGTTGTTTCTAGATTGGTCCCAATTGCCCATTGTTGTTTCCCTTGTAGGCTGGATTATAATTGGATATTTTACGCTTAATCCGTTTAAGGATATTTGTAATTGAGTATTCCTTGGTTTATGGTAAACTCCGATTAATTGACAGCGCGTAATTTGATGAAGTGTTGCAGACTTGTAATGATGGGTCTGCTAGGTCGAGACGAGATGTGAAGAATATATGAAAGTGTCTACAATTTAAGACTCCCTTGCACTTATATTTTAAACCCAAAAGTAGTGGGTAGAGTTTCATGTTACAACTTTTTTTTGGTAAGAACTCCAATGTTGTTCGTTTTAAATTCGAATTGGGATTCGACACTTTACTTACTCTTGCTTCAAAAAAGAATTGTTTTTAAAATGGAACTTACAACATAAGGAGTAAAATACAGTGCATTTCAGGCTGAAACACATCGTCAGTAACAAGACCACTATTATTTCCTAGCACCGCTCACATCGGAATTTCTAATCGGTTTATTCAATCAGTTCCTGATCGATTTCGCCGGTTCCATCGATAGCCTCAAGAGAATCGAGGTGTGGATTGAAGTTTGTGGTTCTACTCTTTAACCCTGCGCCGAGGCAGCGATGTGCTATATAGCACTCACTGGTTCCCTTGCCGTATTCGTTATTTATTACTAAAACTCTAGTTTTTTAATTAATATGTTGGATAGTTCAGGACGTAATCTACACACTTAATAAACACGGGTACTTGGTTTCATCTATAGAAAAAATATAAAGTCACCGCTTAAAAACATAATAAGCCCTTCGCACTGCGTAAATACTTGATGGAAGGTTTTCAAAAATAATAAAACAATATGTTTTTAGAGCAGATACACTACATTTTCAAAATGTGTATAAGGTATAATACCCGAATTCGCGCGCGTTTTTTTCTCAAGTCTATATTTTGTATATTATGCAAATTGCCTTTATGTATAATTTTTTGCTATCATGTTCTTTTCCTAAGAATGTAAACAGCAGTACACAGTATAACAACAGTAAACAGAAACAGCAAGAAAGATGAATGATGATGGTACAATATGGTACACTAAATATTATTTAATTGTTGCTATTTTTCTGTTGATTTCTTTTCGCTGCACCCAATTCCAACTCTCTGCATGACCTAATGGTTTGACTGGCAGTGCTTTTAGCATTAAGTCCACCTTTGTCAACCATGATTTGTGCAATAACGATTTTTTAAAACATGACTTAAGCCAAAAACACAGACAAGTCTAACAGAATAGACCCCTGTTTCCTGTGACAGGGGCTCTATATGGCGTTATAACGACAATGCCTTGACCAGGAACGACTTTCCTAGGTAAATTAAAATGTTATTCCATAAACAGTAAGGAATTTTCGCTCAATTATAAAATAAGTAGGTGAAGCGCTGCCGTGCTATTTATGTTGCATCTGCTTGCTTTAAATGTAGGTACTATTTTATATTTTATGAGACTCACCGTACACTTTACAATTCTTTATTATCTTAAATATTTGTGACACAATTTGTGAATGAGTAATGTAGCAGAAATTGCTTTGTTAACACCTCTTTCATTGCAGTAAAGGTCTAATAGTATACACATTATTTTCATCGATAAATTAAGAAATAAACCGACACTGTTGTATATTTTCTGTCATGATGTTGTTGAACTTGTTTTAGGAATTTCAACACAAATTTATAGCAGCTATTACACCAAGATCTCAACTCCTCTTTGCAAATTCAATGAGACTTCAATTACAGCCTAGTTTCATTTTAATTCGATCGTAATTCTACTTTGAAAAACAAAGCACGTACGATCCGATGCCGACGGCGAAATGCTATTGAAATAATTGATAGCTGGACATCGGGGGAACATCACTTGATTCTAATTCATGGTCGTGCTGTGATTAACCGCAGGAGGAATAGTGATGAGTCAGCGAAAATGTCGATATCGACAAATAAGCATTGATTTCTAATTAGTGGACCTCATAGAGATTTGTAATTAAACGTGAGCTGCACCAAAACAGTTTCCTGTCATAGTGTGCTTTCCATATTTCAAAATGTCAACTGCAAGGCTATATATACTTGAGCTTGAGAGAAACAAAGATATAGCAAAATGTTTATTCAAAAGGTTATTTATTATGCTTACATTTGCTAATTTGTTAGTCATGAAGATCGAAAATCGAAACATATTGAAGGCGATCCCGAAACCAAATCATAAATTATATGAAAAAGGTAGTCAAAAAAAGTTAGTAAAATCGTATCGATCAACAACCGTTGAATCTCATCCCTATTTCAAATAAATACCATCCTGCAGCCATAAATTGTTAGGAAACCTCGTAAACAAGCTTTAAAGCATTCATATTGTGTTTATGAGTGCGCGGTGTGACACAGTTTCATATTTAGCGGTATATTTAGAGCCGCGACGGGAGTTAGGACCTTGTCGAAATCGTAAAGTCCGATCATCGGTTCTAGTGACTATGTTAGAGCGACCAACCAGTGTCTGTTCTTAAGGATACACGAAATCACATTTTAATAAATAAATAAACTAGTGCTATTATATGTACGGAACTGATGAATGATTTCATAGGCAAATACGACGAGGACGAGTTACAATGCCAGGTAATACGGTTATCTGTCTTACATATCGTAACCAATATCTTTCGACGATTGTGAAGGTATCAGGAGCGAAAAGATATCAACAGAAATATTATTTCAAATCAATCCACATGATCTGAAATTGTGTTTCGTCGTTACATGGTGCGTATTGCGATGTTGCTTTGACAGTTAAGCAGGTCTGCTTTTGAACGGATTAGCCAATTTGTATTGCGATTTTGTATGATCCACTCAGCAGATTAGCGTGGGACAGCACTACACGAGTGAGTGAAATATAAATCCTTGGAATTTTTCTTAAGTTGCTTCGCTGAATTAAACTTCCTGGAATTTCAACGGATTAAAAGCAAGATAGCAATATAAGTTCTAATTAGGTTTAATTGTCTCCCAAATATCTATACTACTATAATATTATAAAGCTGAAGAGGTTGTTTGTTTGTTTGTTTGTTTGTTTGAACGCGCTAATCTCCGAAACTACTGGTTCGAATTGAATAATTATTTTTGTGTTGGATAGTCCAGTTATCGAGGAAGGCTATAGGCTATATAACATCACGCTACGACCATCAGGAGCAAAGATATAGTGGTGAATGTGTAAAAAACGGGAGAAAGAAGTCACTATTCCACGCGGACGAAGTCGCGGGCAAAAGCTAGTTCGTAATAAAGGTCTTTCATCAACCACTGCCTGCACTTGAAATTAAATACTTAGGTCTAGATGAGACTTAAAATCAGAGAATTGCAACTTGTCTTAAGACCAATTGCAAGATCCCGTTTGCCTTAACTCTGAGTTAAGTCATCATGTACAGGCGAGCCTTTTGAGCTACACAATAATAATGATCTTTATTCAGACTAAGTATTTTTTTTATAATATCTAATTGGGATCTTTAATTGAGGTATGTTTCTCGTTTAGTAGACAGACAGACATTTTAATTATACTGGTAATTGTCTGATAAAGCGCGTATCTGATTATTTATATCTTTGAATAATCTTATTATTTCTAAGTCCTCGTTGTAGTTCATTTAACGCTTTGCTGTTGATTAGTACTACGAATGGGTTCAAAGATAAACTTTTATACTTAAGCTTAGACTAAACTCAAACAAATTAAATCATTAGTCTTGAATACAGGCATTTGAGGGGTATGATGAGTTAGTGAAAAATAATTAAACAGATTTAACAATAAATACATGAAACGTACATGTGCTTCTCCAATAAATAAATAAAATAATCCTTGGGAAATTAGTAGAGACGTTCTAGCTAGAGAAAGCCTCTTCTGCTCAAATTAGGCTCTACTGATAACATTAACATCTTCCTGTGAATAAATTCTATATACTTTTGAAAAACAATAAAAACTCAAGTGATTAAAATAGAAATACTTTTTTCAGTTTTTTAAACTGACGATAAAGTTGCATCGCAATGCCAATTTGGCCACTCAACTATTTGAGTGGGAATTGAACTGCCTGAAACTTGAACAGATTAAAGCAAGCCCCTTGCTCTAGTTATAAGCTGTCAAACACTATTGAACGAAACTGTAGGTCTACTACGAAAAACGAAATCCGTCAATACGATAATAGTTTTTCGGAACTGAAACATTTTTAGTATGGAATCCTTACTACGAAATGCTTCGGATCCGCAAAACGATTATCGTTTTGACGGATTTCGTTTTTCGTAGTAGGCCTTCTGATTTCCACTACTTGTCGTAACTAACAGCACCACAACACTCGTATTGTGAAATCTCATCCTTCTTATGCATTTCGTCCGCAGATGACATCTCTGGCGTAAAGCCCGTCCATTGGCGGTTATCGGCACTTCGTTAGCCCAACACATTCTATCTAGACCTACTCCGACCCATAAAGGCCATACTCCCTTCTACGACACCGCACTTTACATAAGAATCCTCCTTGGTGTCCTGGAGATCTATCAAGCCAATTTAGCCTTTATTACTCCCTGCGGGCTTCAATTGTTTGACATGTCCAATAGTCATTGTGGCCTAATATCGTATGCATCACCGCTCGCTCAACCAAGCTTTTAATACTGTTATTGTTTGTACATTTCAAGGGAATGTAGTCGTTATGGTTCTGTAGATTAGAAAAGCAAATGTTTCAAGTCAGGTAATGTTGTGGTGGTCAGAATATGCCACCCAGAAATGGATGGCGTTCGATAAAGAAAGTCAGTAATGGCTTGGTATTGTTGAGGGAGCGTTTTGAAATAGTAAGTTTGTTGTATTTATAAGTTACTAAGCACATTTCTGCCCGTTTGAGAGACAGGCACAATGGGAGTCAGTTTATGATAAGCGCATTGTAGCGGCTGGATATGGGCATAGGATGCTGCTAGTGCTGATTTATGTGCAGTTTATAAACTAAGGGATACATGAAAATAACGATTTCAACAAATGAAAGTCAAAAAGAGTATGATCTAAGGCACAATATTATGACATATACGCTAGGAAGCGAGCAATGGAGAGGTTGAGGACGCCAAAGCCAATTAACGAAGATGGAAGATAAGTTCGACTTTAGTAAAGAACAATCCAATGATAATAATATGTACTTGAAAAAAGCAACTGTGATAGACAATGAATCAATCAAGAAAGTGAGAAGAGAGCAAGCTCACAACATTGATGAGGTGACGCAGAGAAAGCACTTGCAAAATTCAACAGACTTGCCAATGTGTCTGTGGTAGATTGGTATAGGCATGCACCCAGATAGCGTAAGACACAGGGTTCGTTTCCTTGTCTGTCACAGATGCGTTTTACAAGTGCAAATTATAATACTTACTACGTTTGACAAAAAACAAAAATAAAACTTTAAATCAATTATTTCTTCATGATCTCATTAAATATATTCAGACATTTACCTTCTCTTAGATATGCAAAGTATTCCTTATTGCTAATATTATTTTCTTACAACCTCATATTTAAATATTTTCATTACAGTCATCGCGTTTTACGAAGCTATTATGTTCTCCAATATATTACATCCTTACTACTTGTTTACTTAAGAGTATCATACTAAATAAGTTATTAAATATATGGCTAATAGCATTATTTACATTTTATTTTATCGTTTCATATAAATGTAATCTAGCAATTGAACATAACCTCGTTTTATCTATAAACGGGCTTCAGTAATATAACCAGAGCTTAGATTCATAATAATGTTGAATTTACAAGTTCAATTTCAAAATTTCAAAATAATACCTACATTTATTACTTAGATAGATGCTGTTTTAAAACTCTACATGAAAAGTTGATGAACATTTTGTTAAATTTGTTGTTGCGTAAATGCAATAATTTGATAAAACGATGATTTCCGAATAGGCACCTAATAAGAGTGTTAGAGATAAACGTCGTTGTTAAACAACAATCAATTATTATTGTTATCGGGGCCGGATTCGGCTGATAAATATTTTGAAGTAGTTACAAAAAGTGTGTTGCCCTCATTCATAACAAACGTTCAACCTCGAAACGGCCGATTCCGCAACCGTACAGAAGATACAGGGTTATATTTCCCAAGAAGACTGCACTATAATCTTCTGATCTGACACCCCTGAGCCACGCAACGTTTAAAAACGAAAGCCCGCGATACCGTATCAACAACCATTACCGCGTTTTCAACGCACGCAAAGTCCTTTGGTTACGGCCCAAGACTAAATAAGACATTAAAGTGGAGCATACGCACTCAAAATGCATATGAAAACGCGGTCTTGTGAAATCTAAAATATGTTCAAAAAGCTGTCTCTATGGTTTTATCGAGATGTCAAAGCAATTACGCTTACGCTGAAATATGGTTTTAGTGTACAGTTTGAGAGTTAAGTAATTTGGTACTAAAAACCAAATGATCTTATCGGTAAATATAAAAGAACTCTATTATATCTAAACGTAATATAAAATTACTAGCGGCCCGCCCGCGACTTCGTACGCGCGTTTTAGTTTAACTCCGTTCCCGTAGATCGTAGCGAAAATTTATAAGCCTATACGCATTAAACTATGGCCTTCTATCTATCTATCATATTTTATAACCTTACCAATAGTTCCTGTGAGTAGCGCGTTCAAACAAACGAACAAAAACATCCAGTTTTAAAATATATACAAAGAAATGCGTACAGACAATAAATGTTATACTTTATGTACACACAACATGTAGCTCGGTATAATGGTCAAACTTACACAGGCACGACGGCACGGTAGCTCAATTGGAAGAGCAGTTGGCCCGGATTGCCAGAAAGATGCTGGTTCGAATCCCGCCCGTGCGCAATTTTTGGTTTCATATTTCATCTTTTACACAGGGATATTTTCTTTATTATTTTACAACGAAATGGAAATGCTTCGTACGCCCTATCGTCAATCGTATATTTATTTCAGGTAATACATTGTATTACCTGAAATAAATATACGATGGTCATTGGACCAGGCTACTCTCTGCGCTTACACAGCATCATGTCACATACAGGCTGTGAGAGAAGCAAATTCCCTCAAGTCTTCTCTCGCTGCCTTAAGAGTTTGAATTTGAGCTTTGTTTATGGTTATTGGTTATAGCGAATACCTACTTTACTTTCTTGAATTCAAATCGTAAATTAAAAGGGACAATTCCTTGTAAAGATCTACGCCACCATCATCATCAACATCCAAAAGCCGTCCACTGCTAAACATAGGTCCCCCACGAAAAGTTTGCAGAAAAGTTACAGATTGGACACCTTTCGACCACAGGAGCAGCGTAGAATGTCTACCAACAATATGAACATACGATCTGCAATCTACACTGGACACAGACCGATTGATAGTTGCCGCGCTGTAGATTTCCACGGCGAAAAAACGTGCCGTAGCGCGGCGCGGCGCCGTAGAATTTCACGGCGAAAAACCGTAGCGCGGCGCGGTGCCGTAGGCACGATCGATGAGGTTCGGAGCTTGGTGCCTGCCGCCCACCTCATTGCGTCTACCTTACTAGCTAGATAATTATGATAGATTAAAAAAGGGGAAAACTTCAAACCTCTAATAAAATAACAATGATAAAAAAAACAAAATATGAAATATATGTATATTAACAATAATAAAATATTTATTAATAAAACAAAAATAAAATATCGTACACCACCAGGTCTCGAACCCTGCACTTCACGTTCAGAATCCGCCTGTTATAACCACTGAGCTACCATGACATTGTCAGTGACGGCGAAATTAACTTTTGCATTTGTCATCAGTGTCACCAACTTATCTGAATAAAAGCCACAAGTCAGTTTTAAAACGTCATTGATGCCGATACAAGTCAGTGTGACTTTGTGTGTACTTTCATCCTGTTTTGACCAAATGACCAATACTAAAGCAAATTTCACTGACTCTATTAACGCAGTGATAGCTCGGTTAGTAAAACAGGCGGGTTCAGATCGTAAAGTCCCAGGTTCGAATCCTGGTAGTTCATCGATTTTTTTGTTTTATTAACAAGTATATATTTTTTATTTTATATTATTTTTGTTATATTTGTGTTTAAAACTTCTTTCCCTTTTTTAATCTATCATAATTATCTAGCTAGTTAGGTAGACGCAATGTGGTGGACGGCAGGCACCGAGCTCCAAACCACACCGTGCGCATCCCAGTCCGGCGCCGCGCCGTAGCATTCCACGGCACCGCGCCGTGCTACGGTTTTTCGCCGTGGAATTCTACGGCGCCGCGCCGCGCTACGGCACGTTTTTTCGCCGTAGAGATGGGGCCGCGGCCTAATTATATTAACCAGCCACCATGTTTGACAGCTATTTGACGCTTGTCATAGTTCAAATAAGATAATGTAACAGAAACAGACCCTAAAATTTAGGTCTTCCGTCAAGATTTGCTGTGTTTCATACGATTTCATCAGGAATTAAAATCTCTTTTAGGGATAAGCCCACCTTTGTTCACATTGTGACTTTTTGTATTTTCTGTACATCTTATAAGTGCAATAAAGAATATAAAAACGCGTAAATAATCTACAACAGTCAATATTTGACTGAAAACGCGTCGTCCCAGCTAACAACCTTCTCCCGTGTATTCCACCGCGCGTAACCTACAACAGTGTTTACTGATTAGTTCCATCGGCGCCCGCAGCATAATCCAGCGCTGGTTTGTTTAAGGGATCGGGCCGAGGAGTTCACGCAAACAGTTCTTAGAAACACACCAGGGTAATTGATTGTTGGGTGTTATGAGCCGATCCGGTAAATGAGTGAGTGTGTAATAAGCTAATTCACAACCATCGATAGGAGCTTGGTATGCTAGCTTGTATTTTGGATGAAGGATCAAAATTATATATATATATTTTTTTTATTTGAAATGGGTTCGCTCTTGTCTTGTCTAATATGGTACATTAGTTATGTTCAAATTCCATACATACCTAAGAAGAAGACCTGAGCAACTCTATGTCCAGCCCAACTAAATCGGGCTACTAGAAACAAGTAAGCTACAGCCAAGTGGGATTCCCAAACCCACGGGATGTGGTCCTACTGGGGACCCCCACTCTTAAAAATATTACATTAAAGGTTGAAGCATATCTATACACTAGTAAAGGGAACAACAGCTCGAAAACACATTACGTAAATGGATCAGCAAAGCCGCGGCATCGGATCAGCTACGGATAGCCGACGCCTCAACGGATAACGTTTGCTACAACTTATGAAGTTCTCTTTGTGAATGACAGCACATTTGACAGGGTGGACGGATAGACGACAAACATCAGCCTGTCGATTCATGATGTACAACTCGACTCTGATCCATATATGCGGCATATATGGGCGTTCGCTTGAGTAGAAAAATTGGTATTCACAAACTCACATCGAATCTAGCGCTGTTCGTACCAAACGGCGTGAGTTGAAACTAATCCTGGGCGAATTATTTGACACGTTCCTATGGATTTTGACGTGTTTGGCAGCTGTCAAATCACAGCCTCCCAAAGCTGCAGACTCGATTCAGTCGATGTCACAGTAAAGTAGGGTCAAGTAGTATTTAGAAAAAAAAAATTGGTGAAATTAACCACTTTAAGCACTCTTTTATCGCATCCTTGAAGGCAATAAAAATGACAGACCGTTGAAATTAGGGTTTTTTTCTTGGAAAATATCGCATAATTTATATGACTTATTAAGATTACGTTTCAAACACGAAATTCGGTATTTAGGCCTTTAGATAAATAAGAAAAGCCTAGTTGATAGGCTACCGGAACTAATTCCAACAGCAACGGGCACAAAAAGTTATGTCTTTATAGCCAATATCAACGCGACATGGACTAGGTATTTTAATAAGATGAAATAAGAAATCCAATTTTGCGCACGAGCTGGATTTGAACCAGCAACTTTTGGCTACCAAACCAGGCCAACAATTAATATAAAATTTTAGATTTCTTATGTCATCTTGTTAGAATAAAAATAATATCATAGAGATATTTTAATTTGATTTTTATTAGATTTTTATTTCATACATGATAGCGCTCAAAAACATAAAACATTGCACTGTGTCTACTGACTATAAACTGCACTGTGAATACATACATCACCGTATTCACAACTTCACTGTGAGATCCGTCCGTGACAGAGTTCTGTCAAAATTATCAGGACGTCAATACCTATTTGTAGAAAAAATAGATTTTTGCATTAAAACGAATAATATTTCGTGCAAATCTGGCCATCACTAACCTAAAAATAATGCCATATAAGAATCCGATTGAGCTTGTGGTAGGTACTCTGCGTCGTCGAGACTCCTGTAGCCGCCACAGTAATACGAGCCGGATCTAGGAGAATAATTTTGCGAAATACCTTTGATTAAAGCGAAATACAAGTTTTCTCCAAAAATACTGCCTGAGCGAGCATCAAGTTTACACGGAGCAGTAATTAACAACTTTTTTTAACGGATAATCCTCGTGGTGTGGATTCCCAAAGAGAATGAAGATATGTTAATCCAACTTTTATAGTAAGGGCCTACTCTAACCAAAGGTACCGAATAGAAGGGCTAGAGCCTATACAATACTTTGGATAAGAAGTAAGCACGTGATACGTGTAATCAATCACTTTGTAAAATTCGTAGGTATATGAAATAACCTATATGTATCGTTTGCTGTTGTTTCAGATTCTATGTAGGTACAATACATTGGAATTAGAGGGAGTATAATACAAAATACAGCCCAGTGCTAAATATCGTTTAGTTTGTCTTCAATATACAGATGCCACGTCCTTACTTCCAAGATGAAAACTTTATTATTTGTGCCAACGTAAAGAGCGAAAGAGCTAGAGGAAGAACCACACTAAAATTATTAGACTAACTGTCGGACTACATAGAGCACTTCCTATAGGTTTGATGAAGTGATCTATATTGCTACTAACCCCAAGAAATAGAGACCAAACAAACCGCTAAGGGCAGTTGATGCATGTTGACCATGAGCTTCGTGATGCAGGATAAAATAAGTGTGAAATATTTATTATTATAAATAACATAATAAATTAGAGCCATTTATCCAAATATTTTTTTAATTTATACAGGTACTTAGATGTAGGAACTGCATTAACTACAGCACGTGCCAAATGCTGTTTTTCTTTTCCACAAGTTTTCCACTGTTCATCTGGTTTATGCACGTTCCTTTTGTTCCATTTGTTTTCACTTTGAGATCATTAGTATTCGAGCTACTGAAGGACTCATACAATGCAATTTATTCATGCTAATTTAAATGAATATGGAGTACCAAATGATGAGCAAATAAAGTATCACTCTGATTTGAGCGAGTGCAGCGCGTAGTAAGTAGCACACGCAAGGACGCGTAGCCCGCCCCCGCACCACGCGCTTAGCCCTCTCAAATTTCCGAAACAGTATTAAAGACATGATTTCAAACATTGTTTATTAAAGACATGATTGAAATATTTTTTTTACTATTTGTAGGCTAAACTGAGGCTTGACCTAGAAGTCATGCTGGATTTAAAAGACACTGATCGATCATGTAATTTTTTGATGAGAGATTTTTAGTTTTCTTTGGTACAGATCAAAACCTCATTTTTCATACCTTTTTTATTTACTCTATGGTTAAATACACCTGTCATTTGCTCTCACACACCTTCTCGACTCACCTCGCCCTCGCCTTGTGATGTCACGGTTATGCATGCAAAAACTAACTTTACGGATTTACGTTTAAAACACTTTTTACTGTAATGCATTTTTCCGATTCATAACATCGACTGAGTCGAGTTGAAATACATACGTGACATTGTCATATAAATTTTTACGTCAAAAGCTATTTTCAAGCATATTTAATTTTCGGCTGTAAATTCATCATATTATTTCTTTAACTCTAGCCAGCACAAACCAAAAAATAATATCCTTGAAGTTGCCAATCGAGTAAATCATGCTCCGTCGTCAAGACGCTAAGGGAGTACTTGCTGATTTTACTATGTCCGTTGAACTCTTCGAAATGATTTCATACATTTTGTGGATTTTTAAGGTGAAATACTTATTGAGAGAGTGACACCTTGATTTGTGATAAATATAAATATGCGCCAGACAACACACCATTGTCTGGTTTCGTGGTAAGCAATACTATCTTCCTTGTGTTACGAAGTACCAGACAACGATTATGATGGGGGCGTCTCCCGAGTGACACCTTGATTTGTGGAAATATAAATATATATGCGCCAGACAACACACCAATTGTCTTGTTTCGTGGTAAGGAATACTATCTTCCTTGTGTTACGAAGTACCAGACAACGATTATGACGGGGGCGTCTACCATTAATACTTAATACATATAACATCCATGAAGTGATCTGTATTGCAACCGACGACTGCCAGAAATAAGGGAACCTAACAAACCGGGCAGGTAAAGCATGGTGGAAGATCATGATTTTCATGATAAAGGATCAGCCACATAAAAAGAGGGATAGCGTGAATGCTTAGGCATATCATATCTATTATAAATAATATATTTATTCTAATGTAACAATCATTTTATTTGTTCTGTTTTGAGTTTAAATACTTTATATTTTTTTATGTTCGGTGGTCATAATAAATAAACATATTTTTATTTGATTGACAGCGTCAAAATTTGATTTTATTGAGTGTTGCAATTAAAACCTTATTTTACTTTTTATTTCAAGTTTTTGCTCTATGGTTTGACAAAACTTCGTATACTAAGTTGAAGTATGTATGGTTTGTTGTAAATAATAAAGACCAATTTTATCTTTACGCAAAAAGTATACAGCTGATGATGACTTTCTACTTAGAAACAATAACAAATAAAATAATACACCTGCGAGTGCTGCTACATTGATGGCAGTACAAGCGTCCTTGAAAGTCACCAGTGGGTAAAACCGCGTGACATTGCTAGTTGTAATTTAATTTAGCGACGATGTTGTGAATACCACGCATCACTGGGATCTGTTCATCGCGGTTGTCAGTCTGTCCGTGATCTATTTGTGACCAGTCAGCTACGAGCTTTTCACGGCCGTGAGTTTACACGTTGAATTGACCTGCAGGCGACTAGCTGTAAGCGCGTGACAACGCATGCGCCGCTGATCGAGAGTGGGTCCCGAGTTGATATCGATCCGTGATGATTACGCTACGAATTTGATAGGTATGTGTTGCAGCATGGAGAACCAAGAACACTGAACGCCTCAAGTTGATACATACGGTGCTGTTCCCTTTTATTTAGATCTGCTTTAACCTAAAGATACACAATGATTCCCTAAAGTTCTCTTCCTGAAGAAAATGTCCCCAATTCCTCCTACAAGATAGTATCAAAACAACAATGCATACCCATTCTTACTAGTTACGAACGGATATAATATTCGCCGGTCAAGTGCGATCGCTAAACAAACAGATGCACAACCGCGCGCGCGATAACGCGCCGCATGCTGGCCTGTTTACATGCCACTACCATTGGTGTAAATATCATTCAAATTCATTGGGTCAGTGAAAAAATCCTTTTTTACTGCCTTCTTTTCTTCTACTTTTTTCTTCCCTATTCCCATCTTCTGGAGTCGGGTCTCGTTATTCTTCTGTCCGCCCCCTTTTCTCTTAGTTATTTCTGCGATTGAAAATATCCTGCAACTATAAATTTCTAGCTTTGCTGCCCCAAGTTACTAATTATAACATAGTAATTTAATTTGTGGAGATATAAGTTTATTAAAAGTATCTAGTTACAGCATACGTTAAAATTCATTCTAGTTGTAGATTCTCTTTATTAACCTTTCATGTTAAAGTTTACATAGTCAAAAGTTGCTCACGATGCCTAACAAAGGCGTCGCTTTTTCCCAGGTGTCCCGGGGTCGATTCATATTTTCTATATTCCCTTGGGTGTTATGGTCAGTTGATATGTGAGAATAACTACAACTAGTTTCGAGAACCACAAGTACCGTATCAATACCATCAAGCCACGAGCCCCTAATCAGATATCAGCTGTTTACATTCGGCCCCGGGACATTTAAAAGTACGATGCAGGTTGAACTCGGGTCAAGAGATGGCTGATAGTCAGATAGAGGATTGAGAGATTTGAGATGAGGCTGAGGAGACTAGCCTCGTGCTCATCGCGATACCGGTGATGGAACAGGTGCTTGCCATATAGGAAGCCCATTAAAATACAGATTTGAGATGACGGATCTTGGGATCAAATGTGCAATTTGAGGTTACTTGGAAACTAGATGGAAACCGCTAGTTATTACCAATCCAAATTCATTTTCGTGCATTTACTTATTTTGAAGACAAGTAAAACCAAACAACCCAATACATTATTTCAGAAATGCCATAATATAATTTGAGGTGCTGCCCACAACAATTATTTCTATTAAATAGTAGTCTGCTTATTAAAATAAAAGGAGTTGCACTTGTTGTACACAATTTACTCGATGTGAGGTATTTTATCGCCACTTCAATCACGAAATTCTACGCCGATATCAAAAATAATTCTTCGTGGCATGTAGTTCTTAGCTACTGCTCTCACTAAACACTATAATTAACGGTATCATAGACAAGATATCAAACTATTGAGTAGAGTGAAATACTAATAAAAGACTCGGGCCCAGTGGAATAGGGTGTTATAAAACTGGTACAGTTCATCGCAAAAATATGCTCAAATATGTTTACAACTATTTATTTTTTGTTGTCAATCATTAAATAAATAAATTAAGGTTATAAACCAGATCACAGATTGTAAAATAGTAATTAATTTTAGTCTTTGTAAAAACAGCAACTGTAGTTGACTCGTGGCGTGGTTTCTCCATCCTAATTAAACTGTAAAAGCTAAAAGCTGTAGAGACTGTAGGGAAGTACTTTAGTATTTAGCCGACCATGTGTGTTCCCTTGTTAGCTGAACATGGTTCGGTATAACAATAATTTTGCACGTAAGTGTACGATATCGCAATACTCAAGGGCCAAATGAGCTGTTGGCTAACAACTGCATTAAACGGAGGTAAAACTAAAAAGTTATTAAGGGCAATAAGAGTAAGCTAGTTGCGTCGGAACACCCAGATGGTCAATTTAATACAGCGGCTACTATCGCAAGGTGTGACACAAGTAATGAGAGATTACCTTTACGAAAATGAAAAAAGTGGATCTGGATTTCATTTATTACCCTGGATTTTTTGTGTTTTATATATATTTATGAAATCCCAGAGAGATTTTTAGACATGTAGTAAGTACAGCTGAATCTAGAAAATTATTTTGAAAACTACTTATAAAAATCTTTTTTCTGCATTCCCAAGCGCAGTCGATCTCTAGAGAATGTTGTAAGGCATTAAGTCCGCCAATCGTAAAAATCTCAGTGCAAAAAAGTTTTAATAAATATAATGTACTAGCTTCGCTTGTGATAGCGACTCCCAAATGCTGAATCCAAGAGTCCGTGTAAAATAGGTTGGAGCATTTTCCTCGACTCTGAAAATTCTGTTGCCAAATACTTTATAATGTCTACGTATTCACGTCTACTATGTCACTTTAGGTTTAAAATATACTGTAGTAAGTATAGTAGTCATAAACAATAAGTCAAGTTGCGCAACACTACGCCGACAAATAGTGTATTATTTGAATTATATGTTTTAGTGTTATTATTATTTATGTTAGTCTTTAAGGTATATATTGTATGGGCTTTTGTTGCCTGAAACAAATGATTAAAATAAAAAAATAAAAATAAACTGCCCTACAGCCAACCTCCTGTGACTTGGACCATAAATTTCGCGCAGCACGAACGTAAAATATAGCGAGTGTTTACGCGCGTGCGCAACATTTGTACACGACAGCGCTCTTATAGCTCCTCCGATAAAGTGATCGCTAAAAAATTGTACCGATACGCTGCCAATCCGAGAGTAATTGGGACGATATTAATTGAGCAATTCAAATTAAATACCTGAAAGATAAAGAGCATGACTATTTGCTATGTAAGTGGTTGTCATTTAAATAAAATAAATCTTTTTTTTTACAAATATGACACTGTAGGTAGATGATTGCGACCCACGAAACATGCAACTTATGTGGAATATTAATGAAAATACTGTCAGGCATTTAGGACACATCCATACAAAAAAACTTAACTTACCTATTCGTATAATAAATTGGAGTGCGACTATACTCAGTCACCAATAACGTCCAATGTCATCCACAAATCCTCTCCAAAGGACCAAATCAGAACACAAAATCTAATTAGAGTACCCGAAATCTCCCGCAAAATCTAGGCATAAACAACGGCTAACTCCTGGGTTACAGCGCTAGACTGCAATACCCCCGGGTGTTCTTAGATTGCAGTACCTATGCTTGTGATATATGGTCCCTGAAGACTAGAAACAGCAGACTATTAACAGTACTAGGTACTAGTTACAAAGGGAAAGGGCCAATTTACTATTCCAATGCTGAATTTTCCGTCGGCAATTACAAAGAATGTCAGGAATCTCACGAACGAATCCCGACTGCCGACTCGGAGAGGTCGCGTAAAAAAGGGGAATGGGTCGGACTAATGCAAAACGGTAGTTGAATTTTGAATAGGTAGATAATAAGCGAATAGTTGGTTAGGTAGTTATTAATGTAATAAATACAACATGATCATTCATGCACTACGTATAACTTTTTTGACAGCTAACTAGGAGTCGTAGGAGCAAATTATGAGTCCAATCAAACGATAGTCATCAACGTTTTACTATACTTTGTAGATAAGTTCAATTAAGTATGATTGCTACTCGTATTTTCACTGCACAAAGATTTCTAAGCACCTTGCCAAAAAATGTTATCGACAATCGTTATGAAATAAAACAGCACTAACGGACGCCCGCGACTGTTTTTTTTTTAAATATGATATGGGTTTGCTCTTGTCTCTTGACTATACCAAAGGCATAGACAGGGACGAAGATGAAGCGAGCTCAATCAGAGAAGCCTGTTCAATTTTTTTTTTTAATAACAGGGTTGTAGACTGATGGAAACACAGTTGCGGGTAGAGAGTTCCACTCTTATGCTGTGCGCATTTTGACGAGAAGCGAGGTGCGTCCGCGCGTTTTTAGTTTGCTCCCTCCCCTTCCGTCACAGAGTGATGTTTATTAGCCTTAAGCCTTCCTCGATAAATAAAGCTGACCAATACAAAACAAAAAATTTAATCGTTCCAGCAGCAGATTCAGATTCAGATTCATTTATTTGCTTGAATTATGGTAAATAATGATGGTACATACCAACAAAGTCAAAGTGAAGCTGGCATGCAAATGTTTCATAACACAATTGTAATTTGAAGCATTATACAATTAATTACTTTTTTCCGTATTATTAATCTAGCACTGCCAATATCCGCAACTATTTCATTTCCAACACCTATGGGTTGGCTGGAAGAGATCTCTTTTAGGGATAAGCCCACCTTTGTTCACATTGTGACTTTTTGTATTTTCTGTACATCTTATAAGTGCAATAAAGAATATATATATATTATTAAAGCATTTAAAATATATAAATAATAATAATAAGAAAAATTACAAGGCAAACAAGAGATACATACTCTTGCTCTAATCTGTAGCAGCAGCAGTCAGCTGTAGTCTGCAGCTCCCAAGATTAGAGCCTACAAACAAACAAACTAACTCTTTAACTATATAATATTAGTATAGATTTACTAGCTTTCAATCCCCTCGCTCACAATCAGCAATATAACATTTTCGCAGTCAGTTTTTTACCGAACCAAGCTTAGATTAGTTCCGCCAAGATCATAGCGGTGCAGTACTGACAGCATTATTAATTACCAGTCGGCTGGCAATCATAAATACGGTATTTATTACCCATAAATGTAATACAAAGAGTTACAACTGGTCGGGTAAGTAAACAATGGTTTTGCCAGATCACCGATCGCTTTAGCTCGCCGAAAGGGCACGGAACTACGAAATCTAGATATTACTATTGGCCTCTGACATTTGCTAGAGAACTGACTAATATACATATTAAATATTAAATAATTGAAAACATCACATGACAAATGAGCGATTGCTCATTCTATCCCCACTTCATGAAATTCTTCTTATGTAACAGACTCAGAGCATTCGTTCGTTGTTCTGTTGCGTTCTATAAAATATTCTCAGAACACTCGCTCGATATTTTGGCGTAAACGCTGAAATCGAGCTTCCATTAAAATCAAAAGAACAAGAAAGAATTTTCTTGTTGTAGCTCTAGTTCTTTGTTCGTTTGGTCTAAACCCACCTTTATAAGTAGATGCTGCCTTATCTAACTGCCATTATTCTCAGGCGTCTTCTTCCTAACTGCATGTGACGTATGAAATATACCTGTCATCCAGCTCTCAGTGGACTTAGTGCAACAATTTGTACCTGCCTCGGTAGCGACCATAATCGTTTTACTATTGATATTGTGATCTCTACGCCCTTTTAGGCTCGGGCGCACAGACGCGAGGCGGGAAGAAAACGGGACGGAAAAGTGAAATGAAACAGATGTGCAGCTGAATATGTCACATGTAGAAGAAGAATAAAAAGAAATAAGATGTACCAAATGTACCGAAGTTGTACCAAAATGAAGTTAAACACGGTGGGCCAGGCCTTATGGATAATATGAAAGTATACATGTAATAAGATCTTTAATTTCCCAATTTTTGATCACTGGAATATGTGTTAGAGCTGTCACGATCGCAATTTCCTTGATTAGGGGTAAAAAGAGGGAAAATCTGGACTAGCCCACACCGTCGTCATCTCGTCACGTCCACTGTGAGGTGAGACCTTTATTATTGATATTGTGATCTTAGCGCCCATTTATCACGGCATCTGTCCGATTTCATATCGTTTCTATAAATCCTTCGGTCATAGGTAACCCGGCAATTTATTATCGACACAGTAGTGGCAAGTGGATTGAAGTTATTTATCAGTGTATTACTGGTATTTGAGGACAAATGCACCAATCTAATCTAATCTAAAATATCAGTTTTTTGGATTTTGCATTCTATTTATTGTATTGAAAGACTTTATTGCGCAGCGGACAAAGATGGACTTAATGCGAAATGCCAGTCAAATTTTTAAGTCATACAGTAAGAAGGCAAATTCCATGGTTATTTAAAAATAATATTTTTCAAGAGTAAGTAAAATGTAGCTTAGTCAAAAAAATAAGCGTTCTTTTTCTTTTTAGTAGCAAACGTAGCAATAAACTACACCCTGTATCTTATACAATCTTGCAATGCGTGTACTATATTCCCCTCAGACCATCTAACTCATCCTGCTCTTCCTTCGATGTAGGTCTCACTATGACATACGAGTATGACGGACAGACAGCCTAGTCTATACAGGTGGATTTATAGCTCTGTATCACTATCATGTGTTTCGCTTGTTACAGATCACAAAGATACACTTTATGCTAGTTGAAGAAATATAGGTCTTATTGCGTTAGAATAAAGGAGATATTAAAACTTCGGAACTGAATTAAGGCGAGTTGAATTCGATGGCAACCATTTCTATTGGCAAATAATAAACATCGCCATTTTGATTTGTTAATTTACAAAGCACGATCTAAATCATACCATACGAAACGTACTGCAAGTGCTTGGCTTATTGTAATAACGTTAAAATACTGCAGCTAACATCAAGGAACAAACTCTAAATAAAATACCACCACTATGCTGCTGTTTGACGATTAAAAAGAATTAAAAAAGTTAAACGCAAATAAAAACTAATTTAGTAAAGACAGTTCTAGATTTCTAAACTAAAATTGTATAATACCTGTTTTAGTTTAACCTAGTAATAATTAGCCTAGTAACTGAACTCGCCAAGCTCATTACACACTAAGGTGAGATGGCTATCGCCAAGTAAGCGAGCCAATGTTGCTATGCGCGGATTTCCCTGCTAATTTAGTAGTGTGCAATTAGCTTGATTGTTATCATCAGACAAACTAACTTAAAAAAATGATGAAGTTTACACTTGTCTTTTGTTATTAAAGATAATAAATAATAATATTGTCCTATCGATTTACGGTTACGGTAATGGCGGACGGTCCCTCGACAGAGATATACCATTAACGCAGGGATATTATAGTTTCCAGATGTGTGCGCAATTCACAAGTGCACTCTCTGTTCCTTTACTATCAATTATTCGGTGAGACAGCAGTCTGCCATGACCGATGAGAGATCAGGCGCAGGACCAACGGGTTAGCGTGATTTCCCAGGCACGCAGGTTTTTTTTAATAGTAGATAGCCAGATATTTGGCAACGATTGCACCTGATGTTAAGTGACAATGTAGCCTAAGATGGACCATGTCTGCCTAGTAACAGCCTATTCACTCTTTTTTTGAAAACGTCCAAATTATAGTTGCCAGGGAACACTTCTGCCGGCAGCGAATTCCACACCCTAGCAGTACGTAAAAGAAATGTGGACTGAAATCGTAAATCATAAGAAAATTATGGATATCTAACTCGGACCCGGGACATCGGAGATGATGATGACGCCTTGAAGTTGAAACCCAGCGTGTATAGCCAATTCACCATGTTATAATCTGCCTCTTTAAAAAGATTTACACAAACAAATCTATAGGTACGAGTAGACCGTTTTATTAAATCCTCGTGTGTCGGAAGTGTGTTAGAATTTGTTAAAAGGTGTTTGCAATTCAAGTGACCTTGCGGTCAAATTTTATCAAGCCGCCCATAGGGGCGGGTCTGACTGGTCTCAACGACTAATATCAACCGATATTAGCCGGGACCAACTACTTAACGTGCCTTCCGAAGCACGGGAAAACACTTACTACATAATAATCTTTTTTGTAGTTTATTGGCTGGTGTAAAAATTTAGTTCAACAGTTGTGTTGTAATGAATGATTATGTTAAAAGTAAAGAAATAGAGAAATAGTTCGTATTCAAATAATAAACCTTCGTACAAACTGAATTTATAACTAAAACAATTTAATAGATAAACACGATTTTAACGGTATTCCTCGTAGCGAGTGCGGCACTGAAAACGGTCAATGTTGCAAATACAGAGTGATCTCACTTAAATCATACTTATTTGTTGGCCATTAAGATAATATCCTCGTATTGCTATCCTAAGATTACAAATGTAGAATTAACTTTATGTTGTTAAAGATTATTAATGACGTAAATAAAGTTTCTTTATAGAATCTATCTAAGGAGATGCCTATAAAAGACATCAACGCGTTACGTCAGTGGATCAATTCATCAAACGACTACAGATTAATAAATTAACAAATAAATTATCTTAGAAACTAACTGTTTTTTATTTAACACGTTTCGGGACACTATTCCAACGGTATTCTGAAAGTCATTGCGGGGCGACAACATGTTTGTCCCTTAATGTGGCACCTAAGCCAATGTACTTGCACCAAATTAGTTATTAGGTACTAACATAGTATGTAAGATACATTGTTTTACTAATCCTATTTGGATCAACTGTTGTCCTTTTCAATAAATAAATTATTATTATTATTATTACTATTCCAGACATAATAGATGTTTTATTGTTTTCACGCCTGTAGGCGTTCACTGTCCCGGAACGTGTTGAACTACCTAAGTATATTTTAGAACAAAGATGTCGCAGCAATGTACACTACAGAATACAGAGTTCTTATGAAAAATGGTACTTAATTTGGTCATTATTCAGCACTTGGCAGTACACTAACTCAACGGTCAAACACTAGACCTGTACCACCCTGTATAGTATTCGTTACAGTATCCCTTGACCGGGACATAACACTAAATAATAATTGCACACGATTCCAGCCATTAACATAAACATGTGAGTGCTGATACCATAGACGATGAACAATATAGATAGCGCGTGCCATACTGTCCTTGCTTGGGACTGTAGACTTAAAAATATGTTAGATAGGCTGAATCTGCTTATCTTATTTTCTGTAGATATAAGGTGGGTACGTTAGATATTTTATACTTAATATGTTGAAGTCCAGATTACGAAACAATATCTTTACAGAATCAGACTTTTCTAGCTCACTTCACATGGCATACTATTTCAATATTTAAGCTTTTCAGTAAAATCTTACTAAAATAAAACAACTTATTTATTTACTCGTATCTTACTTGCTTCGGAACTATTAATGACTTTTTCTTGACTTATTATAAAGAGTAAATTGAATTAATATTATCTCTTATTATTTTTTACTGCTGTCACTTACCAAGATAATATAAAAATTAAATAGCAGTGGTAATCAGATTCATAGTTGTTTTTCTCGTTGAATACTTGAAGATAAATGTGTTCAAGTAGTTCTTAAGTCTGCGGAATCCTTAACTTCCATAAGCGGAGGGCCAGCAGATAGGTTTGAAGCGTGAAATGCGGTCGTATTTCGGCGCTATCAAATGTCAACTGGTAATTAACATGCACTGTAGCTCTGACTCACGACACGGCTTGTTGATTAAATCTTGTATCTTAATCTTGTATAAAATAGTTTAAGAATTCATACTACTGAATGGTAAGCTGCAAGTTGTATAATAAACGTAAAATTATGTGTAAATCATCCTATTGTGATTTTATTAATGTACTATCATACTTTAATTATCATTTTTGGTATTATTTTTTGGTCTTGCAACACCGACTTGGGTTAAAAAGTAACGGCCCAAAAATAGCACCTTGCGGTAACACTATTTCTATTATTAAAATGCGACAGTCCAAAACAAACGTTATTTACCTTACCCTGTGGCTTATATACTACTTGTATCACAGCACTGCAATGTACATATCACACGAAATATAGCTGTGTTCAAACAAACTACCAAATAAGCATTGTCTACGCATTCCCAAGTCTAAAATAACTTCGAAGTCTGGATTTGGTTTGAAGCGTGAAACACATTTGTCGTATCTCTGCCGATTTTGCGCTATCTGCCAAGCAGTGCGTTCGACCACAACGAAAATTTACTCAGTAGGTACCTACTTACTATCGTCCACATACATAAAATCTTTCGAGTACCAAGGGCCAGTTTCGGAAATGAATCGGTATAGTGAAAGGGTATAGTAACTTATGCTTTTTTATATTTACTGTACAAGCAATTAAATAATCCAAGAAAGAAAATTGACCTACGAATTTGTTGATTCTACCAGTCTTGAACGAATCTGCCATGGCGCTCAGTGCCTATGGCCATCACTTATTTAAAATATATTATTTATATGAGCCGTCGTCTTAAAAAAATAGATAACGACTTGTGCTGTCAGTAATCAATCAAGAGTGAAGATACGCGATAATTCCTACAGGGTAACATCTCATAACAACTTCAAGTCTACTGAATCCACCTTAACTGTGTCCGTATCGGCCGTCAGCCATAATTAACTGACGCCTCTGAGTCACGACCCATTGCGAAACTATTACTATTGTTAATTGTTCGGATCTCGCTATCTCGCTGTTTCTGGCATTTCTGAAATAATACCAGTCCGATTTGCAAATGTACTGCCTGTTGTTGGCTTTGCACTGATTTGTAACTGTCCCTGATAAAATTTTAGGTAATACCTTTCCTAGGGTTTATATCTTTCCTGGGTGTTTCGCAAACATGAGTCACCAGGAAGGCAATATATACTTTATTTTTAATTTTTGACTAATCAAATACACTTCCAACTCTCAATTCCATCATCTTAAATATCTCCCTAATCAAAATTACCTATTTTATTGATAAAGAGCAGATACGAAATGTTAGATATTGTATCTGCTCCTTACATATTATATGGTATGTATTTTATTGTTATTTAATAACAAAATTAATCGAGCTAGCAATGTGTTTTCAACAAATAAGTTCAGTCATAGAACTTGACATTGTCATTAAAGTTTACTACAACGAGTAAGCGATTTTGATATACATTGATTAGGATTTATAACTTTGGATTACTATATCTCTGCGTTACAGCATTTTAAAGCAGCATGACCAGGTCATGGGAACTAAATATATTCTGCAGAATCATTGATTAAAATGTTTGCTCCTATCACAGGCCACACGCTGTATAGCCCTCGACCCTAAACTTTATTGAACTAAAGAAAATTCATCAAAGTTATTTTCATTTTTTAAATAAAAAATGTATTGACACAGGCACGAAGCAAGATAGAGTTGTAGACGCTCGCATTCCTATCATTCCAGCTCCCAATCTCAAATCACACCAGCGCGAGCCCATGACTTGTCCGTATCTAAAATCTGGGCAATAAACCGACAATTCGTTCTTTGATTGCCAATTTACGGCTCGTTACGAATGGCCTTAATTGGACCATGAAATTCGCATAAAGGTCCCTCCAAATTGGTAGTTTTAGTTCCCGGCAGCACAACCGAGATGAGGCTTGTCCTGGTGTTCGTTGTCTTTGCTAATTATGTGTGGAGGGCCCAAGGATATCTTGTGGGGGCTGGACGTAAGTTCATAGCGTTTTCTACTCTATTTGTAAGACAATAGAGATGACTTTTGCTTACAGAGATAAATTAGGTATTTTCATTCAAAATTTACGTGAGGTAGGAGGTTTAAAAAGAGCACAAGTATTTTTGATATCAATTACCACAAACCTGTTGCTAACTAACTAACGAACCACCTTAAATCTAAGCTGAAAATGTACATGCTTCTGTTGTATGATGTGTTCACTCTAAATAATATTGATCTTTAAATAAATACACTTCAATTTATATATTACATTATACTATGATTATTGCGGTTATAAACTTAAATAAACCTATATTATGGTATGTATATAATATTATTATTGTACATTATAATATTATGTTACATCTTTAATTATCTATACCAATAAAATGCTTTGTCCTGAACGACTGACTGACTGACTGACTGATGGATCAACGCACAGCCTAAACCGCTGATTGTAGAGACCTGAAACTGGGAGGGTGTGTTCTTTGTATGACGAAGGGATCCGATAAGAAAGGATTTTCAGAAATTCCACCCCTAAGGGGGTCAAATAAGGGTGCAAAGTTTGTATGGGACAGCTAGATCCCTTGGTCCAATCTACTTCAAATTTTGCATACACATTCTTTTACAAAATTGACGGAAGACTTATTTTGTATTTTATTGAAATTCATCTCTTATGGGGGTTAAAAAGGGGTGCAAAGTTATTATGGGGGTGATTTGCTTCGAATTTGATATCAATACTCTTTAGTGCTTACGATATTTTTTTTTTTTTTTTTTCATTTTTGACAATCATTGGACATATCTGAGACAGAATATTTGACACATGTTTGTTATTGATGTTGCTCTAGAAGAGATTTTATTCCTTAGAATAGTAAATAACATTTTTTGTGAAAAAAAGCGCGGGAATCGTCGGTTTGTGCGGTCGACTTTTTTTCCTCTTGAGATTTTTTATTGTTAAATATTGATAACTAAGTGGATCAGAGTAGAATAGTGTGTATATTTTAATTATTAATATTTATTTATAATAAGTACAGTTACAAACTTCGTCTATTGGTAAGTCTTACACTTTTCTTGCATGATCGAGCCTGAAGATCCTGGTGGGACAGAGGTCCCCCAGGATGTTGCTCACCACATAGAAATCTCGTATGCTACGGAGGAGACAGAGGGTTCTCAAAGAGACACGGATGCTTCTGAAAGTGGTAGAAGTAACTCAAATCGCAAGCGCGCGAGAAAACACAAGTCATGTAGGCATTGTAAAAAGCGTAAAAATCATCATAAAGCTGCAGGCTCTTCAAGCGATTTATGTAATTGTTTAAGTGATAATGATGAACCTAACATTTTTATTAATAATTCACAAAACTTTGTTACTCCCGATCCTCCTACATCACAACCAAGTGCAATGAATGTAACTGAAAGCAAGGACCCTCGTTCAACATTTGTTGGTAGGACTCTTTACACAGCTTCAGACGCAGCCCCATATATAGTTCACGTCCAAAAAGAGCAGCCCCCACAGCCTCATAAGGAAGGTTCTTCTAACATCCATCCTATTACATTTGGCCGGTTTTTGCAACACAATAAATTTCAACACATTGTCAATGGTAGCGTAAAGAAAATTGGGAGGAACCGCATTGTAATCAATTTCTCAAATTTTGAAGGTGCAAACAATTTTGTCACAAGTAATCTGCTGTCAAAATACAATTATAAGGCATTTATACCCGTGAATAATGTGACCCGTATGGGAGTTGTAAGAGGTGTGCCATCTGACTGGACTGATGATGAAGTAAAGACAAACATCTCTACACCTGTAGGGTGCGGGGACATTTTAAAAGTAAGAAGATTTAACAGGAAAGTAATGAATAAAGGTCAAGCAGAGTTCGTGCCCTCAGAGACAGTTGTCCTTACTTTTGATGGCCAGGTTTTGCCTAAACGAGTGTTTGTTTGTTACAATTCTTTACCTGTGGACTTGTACATATTTCCAACAATCCAATGTTTTAATTGTTGTAGATATGGACATGTGAAAAATCAGTGTCGTTCCACCCCAAGATGTTTTAAGTGTGGTCATGATGGCCACTCAGGAGATACTTGCTCTGTTGAGGAAAATGTAACTTGCTGCTTATGCTCAGGCCCCCATTGTGCCACTGATAAGAAATGCCCTGAATTTTCTAGACAGAAGGGAATCAAAGAAACTATGGCTAAGAATTGTCTATCTTATGGAGAGGCAATTAAATTACACCCCCCAGTAGGCAAGTCATATGCACAGGTATTATTAACATCTTCTTCACCCCCTCAATCAATAGGATACTCTTCCAGTTCAGTTCAGGCTAGAAATCAATCTTATACTAAGACAGTTTTCCTTAAACCCAAGGCCCCACCTAGACTAGGGAAGGGTTATGATCGCATTGCACACAATGAATTAGTTAAAGACTACAATGCTCCTTTGCCTGAAAATGGCTGTGCCCTAACTAAAGATGATTCTATCAGTTCTTTATCTAATTTGCCTGTTAGAGACCTATTGATTTTACTAATACAAACTCTGTCCAAATCAAATATATCTTTACCGTCCAACGTTGCCTCCTCTATTGAAGAATTACATGAAGAAATCTCCCAAGATGGATCCAAGCCCACTGGTGCTGCAGTGGAATTGCCGCAGCATTAGTAGTAAGAAATCAGATCTTTTATTTATTGTTAACAAGTATAAACCGTTTGCCATGTCTCTTCAGGAGACATGGCTCTTACCTCACTTAAATTTTAGAGTACCTGGCTTCTCTTGCATAAGAGAGGACAGGTCAGATGGTTACAGTGGTGTAGCCATCTTAGTTAAGCGTTTTGTTCCTTTCACACACATTCCCATTCCTCAACATGGTACTGGTTTCTCCATAGTGGCTGTCAGTATCAACAAAATATCATTTGTTTCATTATACATCCCTCACCCATCCACAAATATTTATGATGAAGTTGAAAGCATTCTCCACAATATCCCCAAACCTATTTTAATCATGGGAGACCTCAATGCACAACACCAGTCTTGGGGAAGCTCAGTATCTAATACTTATGGATCCAGAGTTTTAGATATGATAGATCACCTTAATCTTTGTTTGTTAAATACTGGGCTAATTACACGTCGTACTGCTCCACACGAAGCAGATAGTGCACCAGATTTATCGATGTGCTCCCCTAATTTGGCATCCGGCCTAACTTGGTCAACTCTTAGTTCTAGTTTTGGCAGCGACCACTTCCCTATTTTAATAACATTTCCTAATCAAATGAGTAAACCATCATCAGCTAGACCTCCCCGCTTGAAATATAAGTTGTTAGATGCCAACTGGTATGCATTTCAAAAGGAGGTTGAACGAAGAACCTCTTCTTTACCTACTATTTCTGAAAATAACCACTCTGAGTGCGCTCATGCTCTGGCCCAGGTAATCATTGATGCAGCAGACGAAATTTTTCCAATTAAAAACACTCATGTTGTAAATAAAATCCCTTTTCCACCTTGGTTTGACAACGAATGTTTGACAGCTGTCAAAGAAAGAAAAGAAGCTGAGAAACGATACCGGTCCGAATCTACCACAGAGAATTTTGAACACCTTATGGAAATAATGAATGCCACACGAAAACTTCTGAAGAAAAAAAAGTGGGATGGGTGGAGCACCTTCTGTTCATCCATTTCTCCTGATGTCACTCCGTCAGTAGTCTGGAGCAATATTCGACGATATCGATCTGTATTTAAAGAGCCCATTCATTCTGAACCTGACGCTGGAATAATTAACCAATTTTTAGATAAATTGGCCCCTCCTTCTGCGCCTTTAAATGACATCTCTCTCGTCCAGTATCCTATAGAATACCCAGAGTTAAATGATCCTTTCACTCTTTCTGAACTTAAAGGCATTCTTTCATACGTAAAAGATTCCTCTCCTGGCAGTGATGGAATACCTTACTCTTTTTTTACTCACCTTAGTGATTCAACCTTGTCTTATTATTTATCATTAATAAATTCAATTATGTACAAAGGACAAGTCCCCTCATCGTGGAAATCCCAAGAAGTACTTGCTATGTTAAAACCTGGAAAGCCAGTCGCAGATGCTAATTCGTATAGACCTATTGCTCTTTCCTTAGTTATTGTAAAACTAACTGAACACCTAGTTAAAAACAGACTCGAATGGTTTGTTGAAAACAAACGATTGTTAGGTACTAATCAATACGGTTTTAGGAAGGGCCGAGGGACAATGGACAATATTGGCATTCTTACAACTGACATTCGGTTAGCTTTCTCTAAAAACGAATCACTCCTTGCAGCTTTTCTAGATATCAAATCTGCATACGACGGTGTGTTGATTCACATTCTTATACAAAAACTTGAAAAACTTAAAATTCCTCCAATTTTAGTAAAATTCATATACAATATTCTTTCAGAACGTTCTATTCGGGTTGTCTTGGATGACTCTCAATCTCTATCAGATGGCACTAGTGCCATGACCAGATTAGTGTGGAATGGCCTTCCACAAGGATCTGTTTTAAGCCCCATACTGTTTAACCTTTACACCTATGATCTAGAATCTTCTCTTAATAATAATGTTAATGTCCTCCAGTATGCTGACGATCTACTGTTATACGTTTCAGGTATTTCAATTTCAAATTTGAGCTTATCTCTAACGCATTCCCTTCATCTTCTCAAACTCTGGCTAGATGAAAATGGCTTAAGTATATCTGTGCCCAAAAGCTCCGTAGTTCTGTTTTCTAGACTGCGAGTTGTACCAATTTTTTCTGTTCTTTATGATGGCATCCCTATTCCTATTCAAAATGAAACCAAATTTTTAGGCATAACATTGGACTCAAAATTGAACGGTGTTTCACATTGCTATGCCATTGTAGATAAATGCGAAAAACTTTTAAATATATTAAGATGTGTTGCAGGAGTATGGTGGGGGGCTCACCCTTCTTCTTTGAGATTAATATATAATGCATTAATTAGGAGCGTGCTTGACTACGGTAGTTTTTTCCTAGAACCTTGTTACGTAGTTGGTTTAAAAAAAATGGATGCAATTCAATCTAAAGCACTAAGGATTATCGCGGGTGCTATGAAATCGAGCCCAATTAATGCACTACAGGTGGAATGTGTCGAGCCACCATTAAGATTTAGGCGCCAATACTTAAGTGACAAATTTATATTTCGTGTACTTCAATGCTATAACCATCCGCTATACAACAAACTTGGCAGACTCTCTGGCTTAGTTGAAAATTCTCCTTATTGGTCACACAAATCTCCGCCCTGCTTAGTTCAAAGTTTTCGAAAGTTTATGTCCATTCAAGCACCAATACACAGATCATCAACCCTGCCAGTTTTCACCGTAAATTTTGAATCATTAATACTTAACCCAGTTATACATTTTAATTTGGATATTGACAAAGACGACAAAAATATTAACTTCAAATTCATGCAGATTTTAGATGAACATTTTCCTGATTGGCATTATATTTATAGTGATGCTTCTAAACATTCAACTGGTAATGTTGGTGTTGGAGTTTTTCATCAGCAACTCCACATTGTACAGAAAATTAAACTACCTGTAGAGTGTTCAGTTTTTACTGGTGAATGTATGGGCCTATACAAGGCAATTGAATATGCACTCCTTTTCAAGTTGAAGAAAACTATAATTTTTTCAGATGCCAAAAGTGCATTACAGGCTCTCCTTAAATTCCCTTTGAAAAGTAATGTTAGTTATCCTATTATAATTGAATGTAGGAAATTGCTTTACAAATGCCACATAAATGGTTGCACAATAAATTTTGCTTGGGTTCCTAGTCACTGTAGCATTTCTGGTAATGAAAAAGCTGATAAACTTGCTAATGAGGCCGTGGATTGTGGCGACTTACATCCATATAAAAACTATTGCCACGACTTGTCTGCTACCATTCCCAAATCCGATCTTAGGATTGCCTGGGAGGAAGATTGGGAACTTACAAGTCAACTTAAAGGTAAAAACTATAAACTTATACAAAATTCTATTCCTGTTAAGCCGTGGTTCTCAAATATGAAGCTGTGTAAACTTGCTACCACCGTTTTGATTAGAATGAGAATAGGCCACGTGTGCACTCCCTTCTTTTTGAACAAAATCCATATTTTAGATAATGATATTTGTGCATGTGGTTCTGATGTGGGGGATCTTAACCACGTGATTTTTAATTGCAGTCTTTATGATCATACTAATTTCGTAAGTTCACTTTTAGCAGCCCACGTTCCTTTTCCCACTTCCATCATGTGCCTCTTAAGTTCAAATGACCACAATATTTATACTATTTTATCTTCTTTTATAACCTTAAATAGTATTAAAATATAATATTTTATTATTTTTGTTTATTTATTATATTAACACTCCTATTTTTCACTGATCCTTTCCTTTCTTATTATGATCCGAGTTTTCCTTTTACCGAATTCTTTTTTTGTCCTGTCCGATTCCTAACCTTTCCGTCGTGGCTAAACGCAAACCGCGAGAGCCAGAAAAAAAAAAAAAAAAAAAAAAAAAAAACATTTTTTGTGTTTAAACAGCGTAGGTAATGTAGGTATCAATCGGTCTGTGTCCAGTGTAGATTGCAGATCGTATGTTCATATTGTCGGTGGACATTCTACGCTGCTCCTGTGGTCGAAAGGTGTCCAATCTGGAACTTTTCTGCAAACTTTTCGTGGGGGACCTATGTTTAGCAGTGGACGGCTTTTGGATGTTAATGATGATGGTGGCGTAGATCTTTTTATAGAATTGTCCTTTTCAATTTACGATTGCTATTCAAGAAAGCAGAGGAGGTATTCGCTATATAACCAATAACCATAAACAAAGCTCAAATTCAAACTCTTAAGGTAGCGGGAGAAGACTTGAGGGAATTTGCTTCTCTCACAGCCTGTATGTGACATGATGCTGTGTAAGCGCAGAGAGTAGCCTGGTCATTGTAGGACCCGAAATAAATATACGATTGACGATAGAGTACGAAGTATTTCCATTTCGTTGTAAAATAAAAAGATAATATCCCTGTGTAAGTTTGACTATTAAACCGGGCTACGTGTTGTGCGTACATAAACTATTACATTTATTTGTACGCATTTCTTTGTAAATATTTTAAAACTGGATGTTTTTGTTTGTTTGTTTGTTTGAACGCGCTACTCACAGGAACTATTGGTAAGGTTATAAAATATGATAGATAGCTAATTTACTATGGAAGGCTATAGAATGCATATAGGCTTATAAATTTTCGCTACAATCTATGGGAACTGAGTTAAACTAAAACGCGCGTACGAAGTCGCGGGCGGGCCGCTAGTTATCAATATTTTACATTTTGCCGCAACCATCACAATCTCACTGCTTGACCTGAGGAGAAAATACTTTTTGAATAAAGTCCACCTTTTCACACTGTATTTTTTGCAATAAAGCTTTTAAATAATAAATAAACAAAACAAAGAAAGCAACCCACAAACTAAATTCATCACTAACACCGGTATTCAAAAATAATTAACCAAGTCATTTAAGATTCAATCGTAAACTTTAATGATGCGCTAAAAGTGAAATGACACTCTTAATTATACACAAGGACAAAAACGACTTAAGTTATTACTCCCCTTTTCAAATGCTTCAATAAATTATAATTTCACTAAGCACTAAACCTTCAATTTAATGAAAAGCATCGTCTAAACACAGAAATTAATTCATGCCTTGAAATGGATGGCCCTCAAAATGAACTATAGAAACGTCAGTAAACTTGAAACAGATTAAGCTAATCATTTCAATGGATTCCAATGATTTACATTTCTGGGTTTCAATCTATGATAATTTCCGTCGTATTTGTCGGTTTAACGGAGCTTCGCTATTCAGTAAGCCACAGTGGGCTAGAACGTCAAAGTGGTATCACTACCAATAACTCTTGATCGCAGATTATCCTAATGAGCAGAATTCCGAAGCATTTCTCCGTGGACCCGTAAAACTCAAATTAGACCTGATTTATCGGAGGGCTTGCTGTGCTAATGCTCTCATTATCAGCTATAAAGTTTGATTGATTCGCCGATAAAAGTAATGGAGTTAACTCATTAATTGGGTAATGGAAAGAGAGACATGTTAGTCGGGTCGCGAATAAGTCCTTACTAGACTTGGGGCAAGTGGTAAGATAAGGGTTAAAGAGCACGATTTATCACTACTACTATATCGTTTTAATTACAAATTGTACATAAAATTGGTTGTGATGGACTTTCTTGAAACTTACTTTATATTTGCAGTAAATGTCCGGTTCGCTCAAATGCTGTACACTGACAGCAAATACCAAGTGCTTCGGGAAGAAATGGTGAAGGTAAATTAAAGGATAATGTTTTTTCATTTACAACATTTTATTATAAGATTTTAAACTTTCGTGTTGCGTCTTGCGTTGCAGTGAGTAGCGTTTACTCATATATGTATTTCATGTTTAGACCCTGCATGTCTAATTCTCAATATTTTATTACCCGAATAACATTGACTATCTTAATTATAAGCATATTAACGAGCGAGATCTTTTTATGCTATTAGTATGTGAATTTCATGTTTGAATGTGCCAATATGAAACAGCACACTAGCAACTACAACACATACCCCTGCACTATCGACCGTAGATTTACCCTCGGGTCATAAGTTGTACACTTCTTGAGGGTTGCAAATTCGGGGCGTAAAGAGAAAACTTAACCAAAAAAGTATTTATCTATAGGTAGACCGCGAAATTAAGACTTCGCTGCGGGGTACAAGGGCATAGAGAGAAGAGCGGGTTGCGTGAGGGGCGCGGGCGGCACGGATATACCCGCCCGCGCCGCTTTTGCCTCCCCCCCGCGCTCTTGTGCCCCGCAGGCGAATTCTCAATGAAGCAGTTTACCTTTATATACTTTTTTAACTGCAGGCCAACACAAAGAACCTGGTGTACCACTGCCGCGCAGATAAAAGCGACTGCGATGCAGCCCTCGCTAAGATGCGCTACAAAGCCAGCAAGCACTTCTACGCGCTGTCCAAGGCTGTCGTGGACTATGTGAAGAACAAGCGGCAGGCGCGCCCGACTGGATACGTTGGTATGTAGATAATGTAGAGAACCTATTGGAATTTTTAAGAGTCCTAATTGATGAACAACTGAAATCAAGGTTCACGTTATAGGCATGCGATCTTAGGATTCATTACCACAAAAATATACCTTCTTTTCTTCAAAACATCTACCAGTAAAAGAAGCGCCAACACGCGCTATTTGATTATAATCCCCCTGCACATATTTCATGATCACAAACATAGTGCAGTGATTGAGCATCTAGCAATCAAGCGACTACTGCCAGTCGAATTTCACAAAATCCAACTTTTCTTCCGCAAATTTCTTCTCGATCGCTTAAATAAGTATAACACAAATTCCTAATTAGGAACTTGTGTTATATTTATATACTGTGATATAATGTGTATGTGTAAAATGTATATAATGTGATATGGAATAAAGTTTATATCTATCACTCAACACGCGGCACAAACCGTTAAAAAGTGACTACAAAGTCATGGGCCTTTTGGTTTCAATTGCGTCAGCTTCCGCTTCGAGTTTCTACACTACGTTTGCTCTCTCGCGGTCCTCTCTCCCAGATTTTCACCAAATATTCCCATTCTGCAGGTACAGCAACCTTCTGTCAAGACAACATCTGCGTGCCGGACACTGACCCGCCCATCGTGTTCGGCGGCTGCTTCTCGCTGGTCTCCTGCGGCGGCAACCAGACCTGGCACCTCGACCCCATCACCAACAAGAAGAAGAAGTTCCGCTTCTTCTAGAACAGTGATTCCCAACCTGTGGTCCGCGGACCCCTGGGGGTCCGCAGTTTCATCTCTGGACCATACATAAATCGCTCATTCATTGCATAAGGGCCGCAAAACGGCTGTTTGTTCTATTAAGGGGGTCCGTGAAAACTGTGCTTGATTTCCTAAGGGTCCGTGGACTGAAAAAGGCTGGGAAACGCTGTTCTAGAACAGAGCGTTTTTACAAAAAATATTCAAAAAAATTACAGTATAAAAAATTTTGAAGTTTTATTACCTCTTTTTGAAATGAAACTGTCGTGTCGTATCAAGTGTCTTAACATTCTCCCTCTTCTACTCTCAATTGTTTCCATTAGTTATCCCTTTTCCTTTACCATGTTCAAGACTTCTTCATTCGTTTTTTTCTCCATCCATCTGATCCTCTCCATCCTCCTCCAGCACCACCTTCTAAGTAGATTAACCATATTATTTGATTCAGCGAGGACACATAGTGTACTAAAGTGTTTTTAGTTCTGCACCCAAAAACCACTTGACAATGGACGACTGTACAGCATATCGACGGCCTGGCAACGGCCCGCCAAACACGGACAGCTCGAGCAGTTAGCCAGTGATCAACATACACGGACCACTCTTGTCAACAGCTTGAAGCTGCCATCGATAAAGCCCGCATTGAGCTGCTAATCGTCCGGAGCAGTCACAACTGCTCGAGCGGTTCCGTGTATGTGTGTACGTAGAATCCGTAGTTCACTATGCAGTCGCAGCTTGAAGCAATCCGTCCTGACTGCTTGAAGCTGTCCGTGTATGGCGGCTCAACGACTCAAATATCATTCCTTTCATATCAACATTGTTTATACAATACATTACGAAGTAATTTCACCACCGAGACATCATATGATCACATATTTCGTTACTTAAAAAATAAAAGCAAATCAAACATATCAATGCGGCATTATAAAGTACTTTCATAGCTGCACCTCCAATAAAGATTAACTGTAATTTGATAGCCTCCCATAATTTATGTTTGTTATAGCGTGTCGTAATAATAAACAATTATCTCTCTATGAAATAAGCAGCGCTCGTTAATCCGTAGCTTTCACTGACTATCCGGAGGTAGCACTTTTTATGATGCCTTTAAGCACAATATGAAGGAGTTATACGCTTGAAATGCCAGTAAGATACACTGAATTATAAATTGGACTAATTGTTTTACGATAGCAACCTAATGAAAAACCAAATACCAATTTGACCCAAACACTTGTTGCATTGTGTATTATTTAAGGACGTACCTACTGCAATGAATTAAGCTAATTTCTGTTTTCAGCAGTATTTTTGTGAATGTCGTGGCAGCGTTTATGTAAATCAACCTTAAAAAATACGTTTTTTTAGTGTTGTTCATGCATGAAAATGTGTGGCTGGTGTATGCTTTGTAGGTTAAATAATAAAATAAAATAAAATACGGTTTTTTATATTACTTATTACAATTACACAATTAACAACATATTATAATTAAACCTACTCTATGTGTCTTTTAGCAATTTTCCAATGTATTGTAAGGCATTCAGATATAATACATTTATCAATATTGTTTTAGACAACTTTAAATTCAATATAACAACCAATAAGGTGTACGCATTATAATCATCAGCCATCAGGGTTCACCACAAAATTATTCAAACCACTCAGATCACAGAATTGCACATTCACATCCAGCAACACACTTACCTCCCATGAAAATAAGTTAGATCATTTAACGAAACGTAGTGTAACAATCAAGAGGCGAAACGTGATTAGCGCGTAATCTTGCGAGTTCACGACCAATCTTTGCGGAACAAAAAAACTTAGGCCCACCTGTTCATTGTGCTTACAACAATAAGAGTATTGTTGGCTTATCAGATAGGGAATAAATGGTGCAACGAGGTTTAAAAGAAGCCACCTGGCGAGAGGTTAGATGCTACGATGGCTGCCACGAGGTGCCTGTGTGTGGGGATCTTAGTTCTGATCGTCGGCTCCGGGAGGGTCAGACCGGAGATCAGGGACAGCGTCGTGATAAATAAGTAAGTAACGTCTATGTAATTTGAAATTGAATTAAATTGTAAATGCGAAAGAAAACAGCCAGCACGAGTTACTATATGTGGTGGTGATCGTTTAAAACTTTTGACTAGGTGAAAAATACAACAGTGATTTAACCAAAGGTTTCAAAGTACTTTGTATTGTGAATGTTACCCAATGCACCGATTTTAGAAAAATTGAAAGCGTTCAATTACGTAGCGACGTATTGCGATACTAGGTGCGTATTGGGATGTTGTTTTGACAGTTAAGCAGCTCTACTTTACGAACGGATTAGAAATTCGTATTAAATCCTTCAGCAGATTAGCGTGGAACAAAACTACACGAGTCAGTAAAATAGAAATACTTTAAATTTTTCTTAAGTTGCATCACAATTTGCCAATATGACGACTCAGCTTGTTGAATGGGAATTGAACTGTCTGGAACTTGAACGGATTTAAGCAACTTCGCAATACGCCCTCTGTACGTCGAAATTGTGGTCATTTAACCAAAAGTTGCCATTGAATCTTGTATTATTACTAGATATTAGAACTTATATAAAATTATGTGATATCCGTAAAGTCGTTCAAAAGTTATGGTGTGACCAAGAAGAAGTAGAGTGTTCAATTTTAATAATAATCAGACTGTATAAGTACTCCAACGCACAAAACCCCTGATTTATTTCCCAGGTTGGTAAAAGCGAAGCCCGTAGTACGAGTGAAACCAGTAGGAGGCAGCGTTGCGAGGTCGTTCGTGCCTCTAACCGAGATCCCTCCCCCCAACCTCCCTCATCACCTGAAGAGTGGAAGACGTCATCTCGAAGACTGTAGTCAGAAGCCGGCGGGAAAGGACGTGTATGGAGGCGCGAAGGTTGACATCTTTGGAGAGTACTACGATGACCGGTTTGCGAAGACCGTTGCGACAGTGATCTTCCCTGATCATATTGACCGTAAGTGTTTTTAGTCAGCCTTTAGTTATTTTAGAACCTTATCAAACCGGTGGGTTGTGGTGAGCTTTTTCCGGCGGAGCGGTTGCGTGGCCCTGCAAGTGTTTTAGGGCTCTAGCTAGGATTATAGTCTACTTCTGAGAATAAGCATACCACCAGTGTTTGGATTGGATTTTCGATAAATGGAAATGAGAAGAATGGAAAATACTTAGGCATCTACTAAATTATACAGGGTCAAACCGAGTACGCATTTATACATACGTACGTCTATACATCTTGTCGGTACACGTCCTACGCTTTTGGGCTTCTACCATACAAAATCACAGCTATCTACAGGTTTTTTTAAGTTCCCTTTTATTTTACAGGCAAGCATTTCGAAGTGACGTCCCCCATTCCGTACCTCACCGTGGGCCCAATAGAAGCTCTTGGATACCACCCCAGCACTCTCAAGGATGAACATCCTGCAGAGTGCGAGAAGATTTACCAGGACCACTTGGCTGAACAGTACTCTGAGGAGACCACAGACTACTCGGAGGAATCTCTGGAGATGGCACGGATGCCTTTAGGTGTCAGAGGCACGATCTCGCCATCTCTTGAGGAGGATCTAGGGGCTATGTACGCTGATTTGAGATAATTTTAGGATAAGTGTTTTGGTATTTTTGTACTTTGATAACGGATTTATAATGTAATAAATTTGACACTAAAATTTACTTTTTCGTTTTTCTTTTACGTTCACTTATTTTAGTAGTTTTCTTCGTATTATGATGGTTACTTATATAGGTTTATTTTGGACTGTTGAATGTGATTTTTGACTTCCTTTTTTTAAAGTTATTTAGTGTCGGTTTCGTGATCGATTGAAAACTCAACATGGTTAAAAGTCGTTACGTCGTCGATACATTACGCGTTAGCCTTTGATGAAATATTTCATCAAAGGCGTTAGCAAAGGTTTCATACGTCGTAGAAACATAAATAAAAAGCGGTAGCTAATGAAACTAACTAATTATTCAATAACTTTGTTTTATATGCTTATGCTTTGATTATTTTGGTAAGAAAAAAATGCTTAATTATTTTGTGATTAAAATTCAATTTTTTTAGGGTTGACTCCTAATAATATTTTTTCTGTTGATGAACTTAAATCTAGTGCTTAACCTTAGCGCGTTCTAAGTACCACCCCTTTCACATTGTATACATTGTGGAATTTTTGTGCCACCAGGAACTTGAAATATAGAACTTAGAAAGTTTTGCGCAAAGGAAACATATTATTTTTATGAAATAAAAAAAACGCACCACATATGTACGATAACAACTTCTAACGAGGTATTTTTTTAAGTCTTTGATTTATTTTCTATTACTAAATTAGCTTTGAGCCCTAACAAAGGGCTCTGAATAAGCAAACTCTCTTTTTAATTTGTTTCTGTAGGTACTTTGATGTTTGCGAAAGACGCGTTGAGATGTACGCTGCGAAAGTAGGTCTAAAAGGGATAGTCAAATATAAGATACTCATTGAAATTCATATATTTTAACTCTAATTATTACTCAAATTCTTGGTCACAATATTCTACTTACATTACATAACAATCAGTACTCAGTGCTGCACAATACAGACCTACAAAATGTGTACATACTTCGCATTTTTTATCACAATCTAATTACGAAATTTACTACGCCTTTTTGGTTTACACTATACATACAAGTAGTTAAAGAATTACTTTGGCTAACTAAAATAATACATGGCTAAAACAAATCCAAGATTAGTTCACGGTTTCTGAGATAGAGTACGCGTAAAAAGATATATTTTTATTGCACACCACACACAGTCAATTATGACAAGATATTTTTATACTTACAATTACATAATTCTATTTATGACGCTGTGCTGTGCGGTGGTTTATTCGTCCTTTATCTAGACATATATAGGTAAATTGGTAAATATGTCGTTACTTGTACTATCGCGTAACTATCAAGGTCTCTCGTGCGTAACCACTTTTCAACGAAAATCGCTGGAACACACGACACTAAAACGGGCGTCATTTTAATCAAAAGACGACGCGTGGTGCAAGTAGATTTTAGTGATTTTGGCTCATAAGGTGAGGCGTGAGAGATCACGACTACCTCAGTAACCGGACATGAGTAACGAACATTAACTAAAACATTATGTACTACTATATTTACACCGGTCCCGCTTGAAGATTGAATTTGTTTGGTAACTTCACATCCTTGTCTTTGTCGTCGAATATTTCTTCCGTGTCATCATCATCGAAATCG
The DNA here is from genome assembly GCA_963584085.1 of Pyrausta aurata. Classification (NCBI taxonomy): domain Eukaryota; kingdom Metazoa; phylum Arthropoda; class Insecta; order Lepidoptera; family Crambidae; genus Pyrausta; species Pyrausta aurata. The sequence goes on along the minus strand of OY757263.1, from coordinate 2,127,951 downwards.
TCCATGTCCAGTGGATTCCTAAAAAATAGGTCTAATGTAAAATTGTGCTCAACCTATAACGCCATTGTCATATTATTAATGACTTTAAAATTTAAACTTTTAAAAATTTGTGATCCTCAGCCGCTGAGACAGCTTTAGAGCGCTTTCACATTTAGGCGACTTAAGCCGATAATTTCATACTTAAAACGGCAAAATTGTGGTTTTCAGAGTTGGACGAGTCCCATTTTTAGTGAAAATACATCAATTCGAAAAGAGGTATTACTGTTACCACGCGTTTTGAGTAAATTTTCTAACCACAAGTAATGTAACACTTATAAAATTAATACAGATTAGTTTAATAAATGAACTTACTTGTTCCAATCGATCTTGTGCCTCTTCCTGTAATTAAATCAAGATAAGCATCCGTTAAACTGATTATAATTAAGATAATTACAACTTTCGCTGTCGAAGCGATGACGTAATTGATAAATCAGTGTAACCTAATTAACTTCAGATTAATATATTTTACATTAAACTTGTTCAATTTGCAAGTTCTTAATTAACGAGATTAGAATACATATGAAAAAGGAGTATATTTAAGAAAGTATCAACACTTTACCTACGTCGATCATCCCAAGTAAAATGTATTAAATTTTTTTCAAAAAGAAACCCTTTTTATTATAAAAGTATACAATTTTATAAAAGATTTTGTACATTTAAAAAATGTTAGTACGCCTGTCGTGTTCCTAAAAGATTTAAATCTCTTTATCTTATCTATTTATCATATTTATCTCTTTAACTTATTTATGGTTATCCATAACGATTCAACAAAGTTCTCCACAATTTCTTTATGACTCTCCCATATTGATCGTTCAAAATGCCATTATATTCCATATTTACCTGTTTGTAGCGATGTAGTCCTGATCCATGTACTCCTCAGAGACTTCCACAGACAATGGTTGTCCACGGTGGTCCTGCAGTATGCCGAAGTATCTAGGCGCTCTCGTCACCGTAAATAATAGAGCTGTGAAGTAATAAACAATGAAAATTTAAAAACTTTAACCAACAAACTATTAGCTAACTTATTTCAGTACAAACGTTATGGACTTAAATGCTTTTACAGAAAACTTTAGCTGAAAACATATGAGTTTTCAGCTAAAGTGAGAAAAAAAACTTGTAAAAAAGCAACAAAAAGCGTGAGTAAAACACTAATGTTTGAGTTAATTCTGCAATTTATCGATGCTAATTATTCAATATAAGTTAATTAATTACAGTACTATACTCAATACCTACAAGGAACAATTGAGACTTTTACGTGTTTCAATTTTTACGTGTGGTGACTACATTCAAAGCAATACAGATCGCCAATCAAATACATTTTTTTGACGAAAACAGGCAAATCAATTATTTTTTTAACACGTGTTTCCATGTGAAAACGGTCGGCAATCACATGTAATTTAGCTTTAGGAAGAAAGCTCTAAACTATAAATAAATAAAATATATACTGTGTAAGGAAATAAAAAAAAAAGATTTTCTGTGATTTAACTTACAATCATCAACACAACAGATTCCTCGAATCACGCACAAAACGATAAAAACTATGTGCAACTTTAAGTTTGACTCACACATTTTGAAATTATTACTTAAATAATATAAATAAAATGACTAAGTTATAGTAACTTTCAATAATTTCTACTTTAAGATAGTTAAGTCATGCTCTAGTTACGAATATGCACGACACACTACAGGAAATCCTTTTCAAATCAGATTTTCATGGCGTCTTTGCTCGATTTTTCGGCGTTTCAACTGTAAATGGTAAAATGGAAGTGTTTCTTGTAAACTTCCTTGGAGTCGGTAGTTTAGAAAACAACCCTTGTTTGATATTTTCTAAAATAGCGTTAGCGGGGAGAACAATAGCTTTACACAATTTGCTAAGCACGTGATTTGAAATCACGTGACCATTGTAAATTTGCATAAAAATATATATATTTTTTTTGTTTTATAAGTAAAACTAACCTATGTTCAGCATTGGACGTCATTTGGCTGTTAATGATCGTGATGATTTATGTAAGAACATACATAGAAACTTGTTAAGTGCCTTTGATACCCAGGATATAATATACTGGCGCAGATGTGTGAGGGGAGACCCGACCCGACCCGACCGATGATGGGAATAGGGAAGGAAGAAGAAGTTAAGTGCCTTTGACAAATGAAGGTAACCAAATCTTTGTGTTATTGGGGTTCAATGCAACGTGAGGTAGCTTATATTTCAGATGACTTAGTATAAAGAAAGTGCCGTATCGTATCCTTATTTAAAATTACGTACCATACGAAGACTCTTAGAGTTTAAAATTAGGTAAGCTTTAATTATGAAGCTGGTCTTTATTTTCTCATTTTCGTGCATTTCAAAACCATCACCTTCGTAGATACATTTAACTCTTAGTTCTTATATGATGAAGTTAACCAGATTAGGTAAAGTTTGTAATGGCGTGCCAGTGGTGCCAGGTATCAATCGCAGAAGCTGATCAACAATACTTGCGGCCTGTTTATTTTTATTTATTTATTGCAAGAACATAAACAGAATTTTAATTGATGAGTAACTTAAAACCTTAAAACACTACGTTACGTTAAAACAAATAACACGCTGGTTCACACTTTATATGTACGAGTATACAGCGTGTGGCCTGTAATAGAATAGGAGCAAAAAATTTTATCAATGATTTAACAGAGTATACATAGTTACCTTGACCTGTTCTAATAGTGCTCCAAAATGCTTTAACTCAGAGATATAGTAATCCAAAGTTATAATCCCTATTCAATGTAGGTATATCAATATCACTAACTCGTTGTAGTAAATGCCAATGTCAAGTTCTATGACTGGCTGGACTCATATGTTTGCAATATATTGATGGTTCGAATTATTTTTTAGAAAATATTAATAAACTTATTTTTCATTATAATCTACATCTACATCTACACTAATATTATAAAGAGGAAAGATTTGTACCATTCTTGTATGTTTGTAATGAATAGGTTCAAAAAGTACTGGGCGGATTTAAAAAATTCTTTCACCAATAGAATGCTACATTCTTCCAATTTGACATAGGCTTCATTTCATTTTGATAAAAATGAGGGATCCTTGGTAAAATTTGAACAATGTAACCGAAGATGTAGAAAAATGTGTCTTAAAATGTCTTTCGTCGAATGCGCTGCCGAAACTATTAGCGATAGAACAAAATAATGTACAACAATATTAAAGAACATCATAATGTCTACAAAAAACTCCGCGGTAGCATCTGTCCAACTATTGTAGTTATGTCACTACAACAACTTTTTTCATTTTAAACATTAATGAAAATGCTAACCAAATTCAAACCATGCTGTTTATGTGTTTATATTAATCCTTATCCTAATAAATTATTTTATGGTCAAGACCATTTAACTACCTATAAAATAGTTTTTAAATTATTTACTTTCCATTCAAAAGATATTACGAATTAAAAAAGGTTTTCCTCTCTGACGCTATAACTCCAGAACGCAAGGACCGATTTCCACGGTTTTGCATTCGTTGGAAAGGTCTCGGGCTCCGTGAGGTTTATAGCAAAGAAAATTCCCATAAAACGGGGCCGGGACAGGAAGGGGCTGGGGGCGAAACGAAGTTCGCTGGGACCGCTAGTAAATATATTATTTATATTGATTACTGGTCACTTAAAGGGCCTACATTAAAATTTTTTGCTCCTATTACAGGTCACACTCTGTATAGGTACAATTTAAAAAAAAAATAAGTTTTACTATTTCCTAACCAGCCAGGAACGTTATCTGCTCATTACTTCATGAAAAATGACGCTTCATTATGAATTATTCGTTGGTTAGTGGTTATTCGTTGACGGTGAAATGGCTATATACGCCTGTTTCACCGTGAAACAGGCGTATATAGCCATATTCGCCAGATTATTGGATACCTACGTTTTTATAAATTGAATCTATATGTATTACAGGCCATCGTAATTCGTATTACCTTTGTGCTGTTACGTCTACCTTATGTTTAACTATCTATCACTGCTCATTCTAAATAACCAATTTACAACTTTGGCAATTGAGATTCTTTTTTTTTCTTTGTTAATCATGGCATGACTACCCGTTTTCATTTTGTACTGAAAGACAAAATTGCACTTTGTATCGTAGAATTCGCAAAAAGGGGAAATTTCTTCTTATCTTATTTTTTTTTACTTTGAATTAACATTTTTCTTTGAAAACATCCCCCATTAGCCAGACAAATAAGAAGAAGTCACATGTTTTTTAAAACTTAGCTCTGATTTTCACTTTGAAATATTATAAGAGTATTTATGTTTATATATTTTAGTAAGAGTGTTTTTGTTTATGTTCCAGTTAAATGTAATGATAATAATATTCCTTTTCGATCCTCTATCTATGTTTCAATTTAAACAATTTGTACCTTATTTCATATTCATTTATTCATATTGTACAGTGTCATGATGCCAAACAAACAGTTAAATCTAAAACTAGTAGCCTACATAATATTACTTATAAATATCTCAAAATTCCGTTAACAAAAACAGCATCTATCTTTTCTCGCGTATATCTATCTTCTATAGAAGAGGTTTCCCTCCCCGCCCCACAGTCGTCTTCCGCCGTAGCCAATCAGTTCCTGGCGAAGACTGTTGTATTTCTTGAAGAACAGCTTCTTCAGGATACGCTTACGCCTCTTGTCTTCTTTCAGGCACGATTCTAGCTTGTCCATGCAGACGTCCTCCCTGTACAACAAAAAAGTTTAAATTTTGTGATCGTTTCAAGAAAGCTTCAAACTGAGTCATTGTTTGCACATGCCTACAGAATTTTGTATATTGCTACTTGTACACACTCTTGGCTTCTACCTCATACTGTCATACAACACATTTTAATGATAGTAAACGCTTCACATTCACTCGGTCTGTAAGCAGAGTCCAAATTGTGTCTATTTGGACCCAGGCAAACATAAAACGTAAACTGTTTGCTGAGCAGCCTCTTCATTTTTGGCAAGATGAAATTATAGCCTTTACGCTATCGCTCTAGTTACGAATCGATCGATCGAAACGATCGAGCTATTGTTACGATGAACACCTTTAAGATAAAGACACTAGTAGCTAGTGAGATGAATAGAGGAGGCAGACAGAGGAAAACAACACATCACAGGATTTTAAATCCAAGAAAGACATTGTGTCCGTCCCTATGGCGAACTATTTGCCACATTTTTTTATTTAATTTTACTCTGTTTCTGGATTAATATTTTTATGTAAGTATAATGTTCTTCTATCTTGACTTTTGGTGTCGATAGTTCGATACCTTGATACCCTATGTTGATACCACTTGAGACTACGTGACTGTGGCTTAACTTACAATTAAATAATGTACTTTTCCCCATTTCTTTGCCCTAATTTCATTATCAGTACGCAGTCCATTCCCGTCGTTTTCCCTCTCTAAAGACCCTCAATCTTGAGATAAACGTGTATCCAGAATAAGACGCTTTAGCTAAAGCCTGTGCTAACTTACTTGTAGTTCTGATCTAGCATCAGCTTGACGGGTTCAGTCTTCGTGAACTTGTCCGGAAGACGAGAACCCGGCGGCATCTTGGCCAGCTCCTTCATGATGCCCATGATGGTGTTCTCCAGTTGCGCCAGCTTTGGCACCATTAGCCTTTTGATCACCTTAAAGAACAAAATTTAGTTTGTACTGCCCTTTATATAACTTAGGAGCTGATACCATCAGAAGATTGTACGGATAGGAACGAGTGAGTCGCAAAGTATGTACTCTATAAAAAACTTAAGGTACTAGAGTCCAGTGACTAGACTATTTTAACTTGGAATTTGGGCGGCGAGCGACTCTAATATTTAGTAAGACCATGAAGTCAGTCACGGGAAGCTTGGAGAATATAGATAGAGAATACAAGAGTGGATCTTTTTTTATTCAATTCAACGCACACAAGTAGAATTGGCCTTTTAAACGAAGAAGATACGAGAACACTTTATGACCAGAGCTTTGGTCCATCAAAGCACAACAAAAGTTTCGTTCTTGTTTTTTTATATTAACGCTAATTACTTAAATTATGTAAGAAGTTAAATGCTCCATCAAATCACGTCACTGATTAGACTGGCGGGAGTCGAGATTGAGATTTCGTACCTTTCCACAGCGGTTGCCAGTTTTGCAGGGTGTTCTGAATTTTCTACCGAGGTCCATAGTTGGCAAGTTCTGGATTTGAGCTATCACGTTTGAAAAAGTTCCAACGGCTGTATTTTGAGCTGAAAAAACGAATTATACGATTTCATTACAGATGGATTCGGTAGAGATCGTCAAGAAGGAACAGACAATGTTATTCTACATTTGCAGACTACGGTGTTAGGTCTGAGCTGGTACGTTACTAACGGGATCACAGGTGGCGTATAGTAAATGGCCTCCATATAAGGTGTTTAGCTGCTAATATGTTGAATAAGCAGTCCCCGACAAAACAGCGGCAGAATGTAGTGGGGAGTCTAATGGAATGGGCTCCTCCATTAAAAAAGACAATATTCAGGGGCATCAAACATGCGTTCCCCTGGTGTTTGTTAGCAGCAACATCAGTACCGGCACAAGTATATTACCTCTAGTATATCAGGAAAAGCTTTTGACTAGGTATTAACACGTTCCGGGACAGTGCCCGCCCACAGGCGTGAAAACAATAAAACATCTATTGTGTCTGGAGTAGTGTCCCGGAACGTGTTAAGAGGCGGTAAACCCCGGGTTCTTAACACGTTCCGGGACAGTGCCCGCCTACAGGCGTGAAAACAATAAAACATCTATTGTGTCTGGAGTAGTGTCCCGGAACGTGTTAAGCTGCGGTATGGAAGGCAAGAGGAAAACCACCACACTATCTGCCGTAATTTGGAGTTGCATGGAAAAAAAGACTCCACCGACAAGAGCCTAGCTCTTAAATTTAATGATGATGAGACTGTAGGGAGGTACGCCATGTTTTAACTAAGCGATAATGAATGTAGACACATTACACTCACCCATTTTAGATCTCTTCGTCTTGCCTATTCTCGCAACATCTGGCCGTTCTTCTGAATTTTTCGCTCCATTTGCACATGTCGCTAATATTACTAACAAAAAGACTGAATTAACGGTGATACTACTTTTTAAATTCATAATTCATTCGTCGACACAACCGACTAGCACCGCTTTGAGCACTGAAAAGGAAATATCCAAGTGATTTTCCAATTAATTGTTTTCTAAACATCAGTTTAGGAGCTATAAAAATGGCTAGTGTAAGAATTATATCACAAGGATGTGTTTTGAAAATATGCACCGCTACGGAACACATTACGATAAGGTTTCTAAGCCTCATTGGTCGGCTTCCTGGGCGGTTCAAATATGATTCTTAGGATCTTTATTTTAAACGCCTGGTTACTCCAGTTTTAATAGAAGTATCATAAATCTGATATATTAGAATAGTCAGATAAAGGATTGCTATCATGTACCTATGTACCTTAGTGACCAGGCATGAATGACCGTTTAAAACAAATCTGATATTATAAAAATAATTAAAAAAAAATTAAACCGACTTCAAAAAACTGACTAAAAAGCTTAAAAGAAACAATTTCTTTCGGAGTCGGTGCATGATGTGAGACTGTTGGTGTGAGCTTGACATCATGCACCGACTCCAATGGAGTTATTTACCCATATCTCAAAAACTACTGGACCGATTTTGATGAAACTCACACGGTACCCTAAGCGGAAATATACATAATTGTGTAGGATTTAGGGTTCTGGGCGAAAAGAAAACCGAAGAGTTTTATTGAAATATAACGGAACGTATATTCCAAAAATAGTATCTTGGAAGGCAGAATGTCTGGATCCTATCACGTGGATTTATCTACTCATTAAAATAAGTAATGGGGAAAATTTGTCTTCTTCGATGGCGGGACCACACAGTGACCAGAGTTGCCAGCTGGTATTTCCGTGTTTTAATGATACCAGTATTTTCTTAATAAAACACTACCAAATAATAATTGGCTTTTGCTTAATTTCAACAGATTTATTTAAAAATTAATCATCTCGTTTTCGAGAAATCCGCGGACAAACATGCAAACATACATACACTTACGAAATTTTGCACACGTGTTTGGAAGCCTTAACAGATCAACATAATATCCAATTCTAACGATATCACGTAAATACAGGTCGAATTGAATACCTCCTTTATTTATGTCTGTAAAAAACTGCCGTAACTTCTCTTTCTAAGTCATTAAGTATTTATTTGAATAATACATAATATGATGATTTTAGCATTATTTGGGTTCCGTAGCCGAATGGCAAAAAATATAACCCTCATAGTTTTGTCAAGTCTGCCGTCTTTCCGTTCTTTTGTCACAGCCACTTTATTCTGACTGAAACTATTAAAATTCTCACAGCAAATTGAGTTGCTAACTTGCTGGTTCTAGTTCCGCCCGTGCGTAATTTTTGGTTTCTTATTTCCTCTTTAAAATACAAGGTTATTTTTTCTGTCAAAAATATTGATGAACCCCGAATTCAGTTTAAAGTTGGCACGGAACCCTCAGTGTGCAGTCCGACTTGCACTTTGCCGGTTTTAGAATTAGAATACGGTTAATGTAAAAGGGTGACTGCTGCCTTATTACGGAGAATAGGTACCATGCATCTACGCATAATGCCAACTGTGCGTAAATTACCAAATTCCGATTTAACTGGACCACATCCTTTTAACACCAACTTCGTAAAATGTACGCAAAATACCAACTATTGTTTTTAGATTCTTAATACCATTTATCTACGTACAATACCAACTAGAATCTTTATTAAATAATCTATCTATCTAGGTATTATTCGCGCAATTCAATACCATCTTTATACTGTTTAATTTTTTCGGCCAATGCTTTATGTTAAACTAGCTTTTGCCCGCGACTTCGTTCGCGTGGACTTCAGGTTCGTCCCGTCTAGTCTAGTAATAAAAATGTGTTTTTTTACGACCTCACATTAGAAACCTCAAAAATTGTAGCCTATATGTTATTCTGATGTATAAGCTATATTGTGGTAAAGTTTCATTCAAATCCATTCAGTAGTTTTTACGTGAAAGAGTAACAAACATCCATACATCCATACAAACTTTCGCCTTTATAATAGTAGTAGGATAACAAGTGGGTCTGTTACTAATCTGTGATAATATGCTAGCTATTTAGCTAGCAAATTAGTAACTAGCTTATCTGTGCCGGAAGAAAAGAAACGTACTTAAATTATTGAATTTACCCAGAAGTTTGCTCAAAGAAATCATAGGCAGGAGCAGGAGGGTCCTCCTAATCTACCTATCGAAGCAATTCCATCCAAAAAATACTAAATGATGAAGGCAGTGTAGTCTCAACTCAAACCAATTGTTTGTCTGTCATCATAACATAAAAAAGTGCAGGGTGCAGATTCTCGTGCAGTGCGTTACGAAAAAAGTTCACCGATTGAATCTTCAGTGTCGAAGAAAAAATAGTTTTTGAGATCTCCGGGTCACGTTTTCTTTCGATTTTGTTCGTGCAATAGTTTTTTACGTGTAGATATTTTACAAGAATTGTTAGGTAAAAAAATCGAATTTCTTTCGATTTTTTTTTGCTTTCGATCGAAAGTAAATGCCTTAAATAATTAAAAAATCTATAACATAATAACATATTTAATTTATTTTAGTTTTTATTAAATAATATTAGGTATGTACCATAAATACATCACTATGCATTTAGGGGTTAATAAATAAACAAACCTATGACAAGGCAGCATGGTCCTAAGACTTTAGCCTGTTCCATAAGGAACAAAAATACAAAAAAAAACAGTGTCAAAAAAATTGTGTAGGTACTTTTGTAGGTTATTTTCAATTTTTGTTTTGTTTTTTTGTAATACTTTTATTTATTAGTAGTTACAATAATTATACAGAAAAGAGAGACACTATCTATACTATCATCAGCGCACACAAAATCACAACACTAAATGGATTCGACAGGCACAGATGACTCCAAAAAAAGGAACAATTCCATATTCAATGGATTTGTAAAGGAAGTAATTAATACGACTACCCTGCTTTGGCCAGAACACATTACTTCAATTGACTTGAGTCACCATAACCTGGTAACTATCGACGACAGTGTGAAGTTCCCGCCCAATTTACTCGAGCTAGACCTCTCCCACAACAGACTCACAGGGATTCCTACAGTTGTGCTTGATTTGAGTAAACTAAAAAAACTAAATGTGTCCCATAACGCCATAAACATTTTTGATGACACTCCAAACTTCTGTCATTCTATTGAGACTCTTACACTTGCACATAACAAACTAGAGGGCCCTCCCTATTGGGTCTGGACAGAAAGCCCGAGTCAGCTCACACACCTGGACCTAAATTACAATGATGATATCACAAATTCATTCAATGATGGCTACTTCGAAGAACTATTGCAGTACAAAACTCCAGTCAGACATTTGAAAATAAATAATTGCAGAATCACTCATCACTTGGAGCTCTTTAGTACATTCCCAAAGGCTAAAGACCTAGAAATCGGCTCAAAACAGTTGAGCCGTTTATCAGTGAATCGTGTTATGGAAGTGCCTTGCAAAGGGCTTGACCAGTGCTCTGATTTAGAAAGTCTGAACCTAAACAATACTCACGTATATAATATAGCATCTAACATAGATATTTATACTAATTTAGTTAAAATAGATCTATCACAAAATTATATAGGTGGTCTACCAAATGAATTTTGTAATTTACATAATTTACAACAGTGTATATTATCATTTAATCAAATTCTATATTTACCTGATGCTATAGGTAATTTGAAAAATCTAATATCTCTGCATGTGGACAGTAATGAATTATGCTCGTTACCTGATAGTATAATTGAGCTGAAAAATTTGAAACTGTTTGATGTTTATGACAACTGTTTGTATGAAGTCCCAGAAGAAATAAAACAAGTACAAATAATAGACCTGGCTCAAAACTATTTTGATGAACCTGAAGAATCAGAATATTTAGAAAGCAAATCAAAACTGAGGTTAAATACTGAAGAAAGGTGTGACGGCAGGTAGGTTCTGTTAAACCCTCACGGATGTGTTTATCAACATTCATTCTGCTGGCACCCTATCATCCATTGCTTTGATCAGTTAAAAATAATTATATTTACCTAAAGGTATTGCAATACTATGATACACATTCACAGTGTCTTTTTCTTTTACAGGAAAGTTCAAGTCTCTCCACCAGACAATGAACACTCTCCTGACACAACCGATGATGAAGAGTTATTACAATACTTTGCAAATAACACCTCTGCAAACAATATAGGTAAGAAAAAAAGATAATTCCATGTACTATAATTTTACTTTAGATAATAATTAAAATTTTATGTCAAAATCAAAACTAAGTAGTTTTGATTTTGACATAAAATTTTAATTCTCTCTGATCCAAAGACTTTATGTTCCTATTTAATCTACTAGCATTATGTTTTGCTTAGTTATTTATTTTATAGCAATATATACACTATATATAAAAGTATGTATGCTGAAGATGATGACCTAATTTGCTCATATAGAAATGTAGCAGGTACTCTCTATCTATTACTACACGCTAAAGATGTCAAGTCACCAAAAAGTAGTTTGTTGCTTTACAGATCATGAAAGCAATAACCCACCAAGTTCTCCAGAAGATTGGGACTCTGATGATTACTGGGTCCCGAGGTTCTGCAGACAGTCAACACGGGCACCATGTGACCAATGGATTGATTTTGTCAAAAGGAAGATTGAAGAGGGGAATTTCTGTCCTGTGGATGCCCATGCTGTGCCCATTGGGGAGAAAGTAAAGTACGAGAAAATGTGCAAGCCCAAAATCATGCATGAAGTGGTTGGACAATTTGATGACCTTTCAGATGACAACAGTTGATGATTATTTAGTGTTTTAGGTAATATTTAAATGTTAAAACAACAAAACTTCTATTCGTAATAGAAAACCTGCCTGTTGATTATTGTTAGTATTGTACAATTGATTATGCTGTAAGTATGCATGAAAGAAAATTCAAATAATGTATGTTATAATAAGTTTTGTATCTATGCATAAAATTATTGAACACATACATTTGTTGACTCAACAAGTTTTATTGGACGGAACAGAAGGTGAGTGAATACTGGATTATCATTTACATATATTTTGATGATGAGGAGACCAGTTTTGTCTTAGTTTGAATGCTGTATGCGATAAGTTTCACAAACACACACTTGTAGTTATTGTAAACATAGGAGATGTTCAGAGGTCAGGAAATGAAAATAATAAAAAAAAACATTTGTGAAAACTTTAATTTCTTAAATTTACTTTTGTTAATTTTGCATATTATTATAAATTGTATGTCCAAATGTGTCTATGACTAGTAGTGACATACATAAATAATAAATGGAATATGTTCACTCACTGAATCACTGATTGATGAAATTATAATTCAACACCAACTTTAATTTCGTTTATGATTTCTTCCTGTAATGTATTTCTATTCTCTCTAGTTACCTAAAAATAAATATCAATCTTGGTTTATCTTTTCAACTATTTTTATTCTCATCCAATACAAAATTATTTTTAGAAAGTCAAGCAAGATAAGGAATTGAATTGTAGCATTATGTATTTACTTACCATCCAAACTTTAGCTTCACTGTTTTTTCTGATAGATTCAATTATTGGACTATTATTTCGTATTGGAATTGTAGCCAGTACTACACAGTTTGAATCGGGCTTGAATATTTCTGTAATTCTACCTTTGAATCTATGACTCAATAATTCCATTTTTCCTATCTCATCAATGACCAATAAGTGGCCTTTGGGATCATCCGGCTGTAATAAACATTAGCATAGTCAGTCATATTATCTGTGGCATAGTAAAGGTTTTAATAATGCTTTCTTACTAGGACAAAAATAGAGTTTAGTAAGTAAATAGTTTACCAGTTTCAGGGATTCTAAGGCAACATTTTCGAATTCATCAACTGTCACTCCGTATTTACCAACTCTAAACTTATTTTGCCCAGTCTGTGTACAGTCGCGAGCTAAACACGCTCTTTGACCATCCAATGTGACAACATCGAATCCCTCCCTCATTCCAGCTCTACGGACTTCTTCGGTGTAAAATCCACTACTTTTATACCCAATCCGGTGACAGTAGAACACAGTTTCTTAGTCAAAGTAGTCTTCCCTACTCCTGGAAAGTGAGAAAACAATAAAAATACATAACACTGAAAGAAACTACATATTATAGCAAGCAGAAAGTTATCAAATACTTCACCAGGATCGCCGGTCAGGATAAAATACTTTATTTTTTTCATACTAGGTAAGCAAGTACAATGTTTCGTCTGAAAGAAATTATCTTTTCTTTCAAGTTACAGAACACGTACAATAAGCTCGAAAAGGACATGCTCAGCCAGCTGATTTTTGCTGCAATACAAAATCCAAACAAGAAAATGATCAAAGCTTTTTTTTTTGTATGTTTGTTCCTTAAGGAACAGGCTAAGGTCTTAGGACCATGCTGCCTTGTCATAGGTTAGTTTATTTCTTCAGTCAATTTAGGGGAAACTAAGTCTTCAGTTTAATACCTATGAATTCAGTAAATATGTAAGTATTTTTTCGTGCGATAACGAAATACTGGTAAAAACCAGTGAAGTTAACGTCATAAGATTGTTCATTTCTTGAGTAAATTTGGGGAAAATTAAGTCTTCAGTATTTTAAAAATATGTCATCATATCCGTGATTATAGTCATTTCTAAGATAAATCAATTCATTTTTTTGTTTGCAAACAAAATATAAGTAAATTCCAGTAAGGTTATTATCAGCAATCTTCTTCTCTTTTTATGGCTAATCTGTGGTGTCACATTCGCCAATGTCACGTGAGTATAGTATTTACACTGTTTGTGGGGAAAGAGTCAATGTAAATCTGTATTACTTGTTAGTATCTAAAACAAACACAAAAAATACGACGTCACAATGAGTACATGTAATAAATATATATTATATGTATAAGTAAATAGATTTAGGATATCACATAAAATATAATCTAAAGTTGCACAAGTAAGAAGGAAATCTGAAAGAACGTGTGTATGAAAGCAAGAGAAAGTAGAAGAATAATGGACAGTTAAAGTTTAATATTGTTGGTCAAAATAAATTTTGAAATAATTTCAATAAAAGGGGAGTTAACTTGACTCAACAAAGAGTCAAAGTTACAGGGGCGAGGAATGAAGTTAGGTAGGAGATCATAAAGTGATGAGCCAACTTTGGAACAGTTAAAAAATATGTGGTCCGTAGATCCTTCGTCTAGACCGCATTCGCAAAGAGAGCTGTCTTTGACTCTTATCTTGGCAAGATGGATTGGGGTGCAGCAGTGTCCTAAACGCAATCTGCATATCGTAGTAACGACTGGTTTGGGGAGGTTGGGATATCTGAAGAACCAGGGTCTGTGAGGGATTTCTTTCTGGTTGTTAAAATAAAATTTGCCTGTCAGAAGCCTAGTGTTTTGCCAGTCTGTGTTCCAAGAGGTATAAAGGTGAGTGCGAGCCAAGTTAGCAAGGTCGTGTGAGAAGTGCTTATAATGTTCTAAGGAACCGATGGAAATTGCGTTTTTAGCACAAGAGTCTACTGTTTCATTGCCTTGAATACCACTATGACTAGGGATCCAAGCCAAAACAATGTTCAGGTTTTTTTGTTTACAATTAAAGAGAGTTTCACGAATTTGGAGGATGTAAGGGAATTTAGTTTTTGATTTAAACGGGTTAGACAATAAAGCTTGAAGGCAACTAAGTGAGTCGGTAAAAACAATTGAATTATTAAGGTTGTGAGATTCTATGTATGAAACAGCCTGAAGAATTGCTAATGATTCTCCAGTGAAAATAGAAGTTGAAGGGGGGCATTTAAATAATAGTGCAATTTTAAAAAACGGGAACCAGACGGCGGAGCCTACGCAACCAGCATCCGAGAGTTTGGATGCATCGGTGTAGAAGTAGTTCCAATTAGGCCAGTGCTTCGAAAGTAGGTCCAAAAAAACTTGGGAGGCCGAAGGAGAATTTTTCTGGATACCCAGATTCAAAATAACATTTGGTTTGAAAACTAATGACTCAAAATTGGTTGAGAATAGGGGATTCACAGTGAATTTTTCAATTGGTGCAGGGAGGCGACAAAATTTTTGGAACGAGAGCAGAACACACGGAAGTTTATGTGAAGGAATAGCAGTTTCAGAAAGAGTTTGAAGTTTCGCTAAAAGGGGGTGCGACGAGTTTTGGAGAATCCTAGAAAGAAACCTATCACTGAGGTATTGTCTTCGCAAATAAAGGGGAGGGTCCACACACTCAACCTGTAATCCGTTTATAGGAGAAGACTTCATAGCTCCCAATATTATACGAAGGCATTTGGATTGGACCTTTTTAACTTTATCCAAAGCAGTCTTGTTGCAAGGATCTAATAGGAATGAGGCGTAGTCTAAGTGGCTACGAACAATAGCGTTGTACAGTAATTTTTGCGTGTATGGGTGAGCCCCCCATCGGACGCCAGAAAGCGAACGAAGAATGTTTATAGCTTTTTCTGCCTTATCAACTACATGGTTAAAATGGGGGGAACCGGATAATTTGTCGTCAAGGATCAATCCTAAAAATTTTACCTGATTTTTTTGAGGTATGGGTTCGCCATTCAGATTTAGATCGGGGTCAGAGAATCTTCTATTCTTGGTGAAAACGACCACTGAGCATTTCGAAGCAGAAAGATTAAGGCCATGATCCTCAAGCCAATTGTTTAAGTAAAATAAAGCAGAGTTCAGACGGGAGGATGCTTCATGGATCGATTTGGCAGAGACGTAAAGTGCGATATCGTCAGCATACTGGAGGATGTTTGCAAAAGGCAAGACGGTTGTATCCAAATCTGAGGTGTAGATGCTGTAGAGAAGAGGGCTGAGAACAGAGCCTTGGGGCAAGCCTTTCCAAACGAGATAGGGAGAAGATAAGAAATCTTGAAATTTGATTATGATTGATCTAGACATCAACGCGTTGCAGATAAAGCGAACCATCTTCGGCGAGATACTCAGCTGGAGAAGTTTCTCCCTGAGTACTGGAAGGAGAACGTTATCGTAGGCTGCTGAGATATCTAGGAAGGCACCCACAAGGAATTCTTTATTTTTGAAGGCTAGGCGAATGTCAGTCGTAAGGATACTAAGACTATCCAAGGTGCTGGAGCCTTTTCTGAAGCCAAACTGTGTTTTAGCTAATATGTTGTTGGACTCGACAAACCATTCGAGGCGGTTCTTGATCATATGCTCTGACACTTTCAGAAGCACAGAAGACAGGGCGATAGGCCTGTAGGAATTGTGGTCCAATGGATTCTTTCCAGGTTTCAGAATCGGGATGACTATTTGTTGTTTCCATGACTGTGGCAAAGAGCCACTGTCAAAAAAGCTATTTATTAGATTGAGGTAGTAGGTTTTTGAACTAAGGGAGGCTTGACACAGAAATGAGTAGGGGATGCCGTCAATTCCTGGGGAGGAGTCAGAGAGACCTGTCAAAGCACAGAGAAGTTCTTCAAGAGAAAAGGGTTGGTCTAATTTATTGGAAGAAGAATAATTAAAGGAATTTAAGTCAAACGGGAAGCTATCAATGAATGGGGCGAAAGGGGGAGCTAATTTGTTTATAAAATCGTGTAGCCAGGAGGATGGATCATTGGCCGTGATATCAACAGTATTGACTGCCTGTCTGAAACGCTTTATTTGTCGCCAGACAACGGATGAAGGAGTCCTAGGGGACATAGTCTCACAAAATTTTATCCATCCTTGTTTCTTTTTTTGTGATAATATTCTTTGGGTCTGTGCAGCTATACGTTTATATTCTACATAGTTATCCACAGTCATCGCACGGCTATAAGCTTTCTCTGCATCTTTGCGCTTGCGGATAGCAGCAGTGCATTCTGAATCCCACCATGGGGGAGAGGGAGCTTTCCTGTATGGTTTTTTGATAGGAATGGAAGCTTCAGCAGCGGAAGTCAAAACTTCGACAAACTCTGAGTAACAAGAAGCTGAGTTGTTAGGGTTAATAGTTGGGAGGGAGTGTAGTCTCTCATCAACTAATGTAGAAAATGTTGCCCAGTCGGCCTGATTTAATTTAAATTTTAACAAGGGAGGGGGGGTACTACCATGTGGAGGGGAATCTAAAAGTGAAATTAAAATTGGGAAATGATCGCTACCGAAGGTGCTATCAAGGACCTTCCAGGAAAGAGTAGATGATAGGTTTGGATGGCAAACTGAGATATCCACAGCTGAGGCCGGATTTTGGGATGGAGAACATCTTCTAGTTATAGAACCGTCATTAAGAAGGCAGAGATTTAAGTCATCTAGTAGTTGAAGGAGGGATGTGCCAGCAGAATCTGTGAGGTGACAGCCCCAGGAAGTGTGATGGCAATTTAGGTCTCCCATGACTAAAACTGGTGGAGGGAGAGAAGAAATTAAAGAGCGGAGTTCAGACAGAATAGAAGAGTTGGGTCGGGGGATATAAACAGAGAGAAAAGAAATATTAAAAGCACGAATAGCCACAACATTTAAGTTCTGGCTATGGGGAGGTAGGGTGAGTTGAGAAAAGTTAAGGGAGCGCCTTACTAATAAGGCACTTCCTGCATAACCATCATCCCTGTCATCTCGGAGACATGTATACCCCGAAACACGAAAATGTGAATCCGGGACTAGCCAGGTCTCCGAGATCGCAAGGATAGATGGGGAGTGCTTTCTTATGATAAATAACAGTTCATGTTTTTTCCTACGGATACTTTTACAGTTCCATTGCAGAACTGCCGTAGGAGCCATGAGGTACAGCTAAATTGCCAATTTGGGTTAGTTTTTGGGCGACGTTGTGCGGTAGGGAGTAAGCATGGGAAGATAATAGGCAGAGCAGCATGGACAAAAGATAATCTAGAAGATTTTCGGTTGGTGTTGGCATGGGGTTTTTATCTTCTGCATCATTGTTTTCATTGTTTGACAATGCACATCCATTAGGGAGGAAAGAGGAACAGTTGCCTATAATGGATTGGTGGGCTTGCCTGTCATAGCCTTTTCCTAGGGGAGCATGGGGACGAGATGGGCGGGTGATCGTCTTCCTGTATGAGACTGAAGAGGTGGGAGTTTTATTAGGAGCTGGCTGGGGCGTCAACAGAGACTGTGTGATTGGGGTTTTGGCAGTGTCTGCATACGATCTGCGCACTGAAGGAAATTGAGTGGATGCCTCAGAGTAAGAGATGTTATCTTGGGACATAACAAACTTAATTGATTTTTGTCTTAAGTGTTCTGGACATGATTTGCTGAGAGCCGAGTGAGAACCTAAGCAAAGAATGCAAGTGGAATTGGATTCTGTGACAGCACAGTTTGCTCCGGGGTGAGGTTGGGTGCATCGGAAACAGCGGGGTTGGGATCTACACTGAGCCTTTACATGCCCAAAGCGGCAGCAGTTGAGGCACTGAATTGTAGGGAGCTGGTAGGTGTCTACTGGAATCGAAGTGTGACAACAATAGATCCGTGCAGGGAGAGTCTGTCCCTTAAAGGTCACAACAACCACTTTAGTAGGAGTCCACGATGCTTTGCCATCTACAATGGTTTTTCTATTGAGACGTCTTGCTTTGAGAAGAATGCCGCAACCTTCTGGTGTCTCAATAGATTCGGCTAGTTCATTCATTGACATATCGACTGGAATGTCTTTGATGATACCCATGCGGGTAATGTTGAATGTGGGGATGGATGCTATGTATTGGTGGGAGCTGAGTAAGTCGTTGTTTAAAAAGTTATTTGCATCAGCAGCGGTTTTCAGTTCGACTGACACACGGTTCCTACCTATCTTCTTGATGCCATCCTTAACGATACCGCAAACCTTGTTTTTCATCAAGAGTTGGCCAAACTTCATAGGATGAATGTATGTGGCAGAAGGAGACTCGGACTCCATGCGAGAGATATGGATTATAAATGGACCACTGTCTTCGGGACTATACGATTTGGGGGCTATTACGAGAGAGGGATGCGTAAAGATACCGGGATTGCTAAGCGAAGAATCAATCACAGCTCTCTTTGCAGGTTCCGGGTCGGTATCTGGGACCAATCTACGCTTAGTACCCGATTGCGAAAACAAGGGAGGAGAGGGATCAACATCGTCTTGCGAGACGTCGGTAACCCCATCCGGGGGATCTGGGGGATCGGGAGGTGATATATTCATATCACTTACCTGTTGCCAGAGGCACAAAACACAAATATAGTTAGTAATGGGACGATATAAACTCTAAACAGAACACAAATAACTCGTTAACCTTAAAACACGTGTTTTTCCTAAGTCTCCGACAATGCGACTATCAGCAATCTACGTGAGATCAAAATTCATATCCGGGAAGAGACAAAACGAAACGACGTGTATTAAACGTCAAAGTCAATGTCAAAAATGTCGACAACAAGAATCTGTGACAACAAGTTACAACAACAACAACAAAAAGTATGTACAATTTAATTTTAACAAATTCAAAAAGTTATACACAACACAACAGCAATTAAACTAAAGTCTTTACAACATTACGAACTGTACATATATTTACAAAAACATTAGATTCTTCCGACCGTACTAAGAACGAATTTGAAGAGAGGTATGTAAGTTAGTCTATTTACAAGAAGAGCTTGAATGGAGCGCGGTACCAGAACAGGCTTGCCATAAATATCAATAAGCTCGTCCATAAGCACAAGGCGCTGAATGCCAAAGGCCGAGCAAACAAAGAATATGTGTGATAGAGTTTGCTCTACTGCAGAATCACAATAATCACAATGAGAGGTATCAACCATTTTTAAGCGGAAAAGATGAAAATTTAAATTACAGTGTCCAAAACGAAGCCTCATAATAGAAGTGTAAAACTTTCTGTTTAAATAGGTGTCACCTTTGCAGAACCAGGGCTTATCTCCAATTTTAGTAATACACTCATTATACCACAGACCTTTCTTTTCAATTTGAATTATATGATTATACTGTTTTTTCCAAATGTCGATGGACCTTTTCTTCAAAAGGGGAACAATATCAGAACAAGGTACATGGACATCTAGATTACTACTGAAATCAGGGACAATTGTAGCACAATTTGTTATGGTTCTAGCTAAAAAGTCAGCTCTCTCATTACCTATGACACCAACATGCGATGGTACCCACACAAATGAAACATTGATATTATTTATTGATTTTAATTCAAACCATAACTGTTTGATTGCAACAATCAAATAGTTAGTGTTAGCATTAAATTTATTATTTTTAAGATTTATCAAAACACTCATACTATCACTGGCTATTACCCATTTAATACAACCACTATTTTTATGTTTTATATGTTTCAAAGCAGCAAGTATAGCCACAGCTTCAGCTGTGAATATGCTTGTGTTTGAATTTATTTTATAGCCAGTTCCAATATTTAACAAACTATCAAAAACAGCAAAAGAAACAGCTGACTCAGTTTTGGATCCATCAGTAAAGATAAATCTACAATCACCAAATTCAGAGAATTTACTGTAAACATCTTCTTTTGAGAACAAATTATGATCAATAATAATGTTGATTTCAGGAAAGTGACTTTGAAAGACTCCAACATAACATGGCAGAACAGAAGACCTTTGTATTTGCAAAGTTTCAAGAAAATTTAAGAATTGTATCAAGCCCTGCAATATGTAAAGAGTATTACGTATGGGAGGAGGTGGAGCAAGTTTTAAGTTTGAAAACAGGTGATTATTAGTTTTACTGTAAAGTTTTAGTAAAAATCTCTCTTTTAAATATGTGAAGGAAGTTTGCATTCAACTTGCATTGAATTTATGGGAGTGCTTTTAAATGCCCCAGTTATAAGTCTCAAGCTTTTATTTTGTATTTTCTCTAAGACATCAACCAGCCTACTGTCATTAGCAAAACAAAGGAAACCATATTCAAAATGACTTCGAATCAAAGATTTGTACAACATTAACAGTATCTTAGGATCAGCTCCCCAAGATGTTCTACATAATGATTTTAAAATATTGAAGGCTTTATTAGCTCTAGAAGCTATTAAATCAATGTATTTTTTCCAAGAAAGGTTTTGAGTGAAAGTTACACCTAGGAACTTAACTTCATGAGAAACAGGAATAGAAACTTGATCGTAGACAATATCAGGGGTAGAATTGCAAAGATTTCCAAATACTAAAAGTTTTGATTTTGATGCATTAATTTGAAGATTTAAGTATGAGAAATAAGAAGACAAACTTTCCAATGACTTATTAACAAGAGTTGTAACATGAGCCAAACTTTTTCCAGATGTGTAAACTACTAAGTCATCGGCAAATTGAAGATTTTTTACATCAGAGCCCAAGACTATATTCAAACGACGAATATAAAGAATAAAAATTAACGAAGACAAGATCCCACCTTGATTTGTGCCTATTGAAGCATATCTTGGACCGTATAGCAAACCATTATATTTAACAAATATTTCTCGTTCCGTCAAAAAATTTTGAATCCAATGTACCACTTTACTTGGAATCCCAATGGAAAGTAGTTCATTGCCCAAAACATCAATATTTACACTGTTAAATGCTCCAGCAACATCAAAGAATACAGACATCAAAAATTCATTTTTATTTATACTACTTTGAATATCAAGCTGCAGTTGACAAATACTTTCACGAGCAGACATACCTCTACGAAAGCCGTATTGATTACAAGGTAAAAGGTTATTTTTTTCTATATAAAATTCCAGTCTTTGTTTCAATAGCTGTTCAAAAACTTTTCCTACACAAGATGTTAGTGCGATAGGGCGATAAGAGTCTGGACTAGATCGCTGCTTATCTGGTTTCAATATGGGAACTATACAATCAGACTTCCATGAATGTGGTATAACATTTGCTAGCCAAAGATTATTCAAAATTAATAAAAGCGTGTCCAATCCTTTGCTACTAAGCTTTTTCAACATAATGTAAGGAATACCATCAAGACCAAAGGCACTATCTTTTCTGGAATATAAGGCAGCAATTAACTCTTGCTTGGTAAAGAAAACAGTCATAAATCTATTTACAGAGTTAGTAACACTATCGGGAGGAATACTGCTTGTTTTGTTGTTCACATAATCAGGCGTGTACTTATGAAGGAAATCTAGAACCCAACTATCATCACTATTTGTACAGGAATATGTTTTATTGAACTTTCGCATAAAATTCCAGATTCTCGACAAGGGAGTACATCGGTTAAAAGAGTTGCACAATTCTATCCAGCTATTAGATCTAACAGTTTTCAAGGTGAGTTTTTTAACAGCTTGTAAACGTTTAAATTCTATATAAGTTTCAACTGAGGGGTTATTTTTAAAGTTAACATATGCCGATTTCGATTTTTGTACAGCATCTGAACATGTTTTGTTCCACCAAGGAAGAGGAGGGTTTTTGTTCTTTTTTTTAGGTGTACTATTAATAGTAGTAGTGCCAGTACTAGTACTACTACTATTAGTAGTAACAGGGCAAGACGCAAATAAATTGTGGTTTGGAAGGCACTTATTTATGACAGTGTATAAAATTTCAATAAAAGCAGAGTAAGCGTCAAGTGGAGAGTAATTAGAAATTTGGAAGTTGGACAGTTCTAAATCAACAATTTTCTCATACATTTTCCAATCTACACACTTAAAGTTAGGATAAATTGGAGAATGCATGATACTTTTGTTAAACAACAGATCTCTATTTACATTATTATTTACAAAGACTTTTATAATTACAGGAAGGTGATAGCTGCTGCCAAGAGGATCGGTATATACAGACCAGTTACAAGAAAGAGCTAGAGAAGAGGAAACCAGAGACAAATCTAATGCGTTTGGACGCCATGACAGAGAGCCAACCGTCGTGATATCTCCATTGTTCAATAAGACTAAATTACTATTGTCAATTATATCTAAAATATCCCTGCCCCTAGCATCAACTGTGTGACAACCCCAGTGTGTATGGTGTGCGTTGAAATCACCAGCAAAAATCATTGGTTCAGGTATTGAATCAATTAAAGATTGAAATTTAAGTTTATCAAAAGATGGTGTCGAATTTGATGGGCTGTAAAAACTTACAATACTTATTTCTACATTATGTACAGTTATCCTAACACACATATTTTGTAGAGAATTGTCAGAATATGTAATAATTTTATTGTAATCTATACTATTGTGAATTAAAATAGCTACTCCATTGTGTTTATTGCCTATATCATTTCTTTCGGTTATGTATCCTTTAATATTAAAACTTTTGATAGGGGTAAGCCAAGTTTCTGAAATAATTGCGACATGTATATTATTGTCATATAAAAATTTGGAAAGTAAAATTTTATTACTAGTTATGCTCTGGGCGTTCCATTGCAGTATGTTAAGATCCATTACTGGGAAGAGAAGTGCTGTTTTTGAAAGTTAAATGAAGAGTTTCTTTTATTGTAGAAGAGTTAATGGGGTTGTCTTTTTGACTTATTATTAGTTTGGTGACAGCGTTAGTTAACATGTTCATAAAGAACTCTGATTTTGTTAAATTTGCTAACTGGGTTTTCGATATTTCTCATTGATAAATGAGGGAAAGTATTTTCTTTGAAAAGGTCAGAGTATGTTGTAGCTCTTGATTTTATTTTATTCTCTTCTAGTTTTGCAATTTTTTGTGGGCAAGAATTTGATATGGCAATGTGGTTGCCACCACAGTTGGCGCATTTAGCGTCATTTTGATTGATGCTACATGTTTTAAAACTATGAGTTCCAGTACAAATGGAGCAAACTTCGGCATTTTTGCAGTACTGTGCGATGTGTCCAAACCTCATGCAGCGCAGACACTGCTTGACCGGTGGTACGTACACACTTACCTCGTGTCTCCACGAGTCGAGGTATACGTACTGCGGCAACTCCGTGGAGGCGAACGTCACCGCTACAGTCTGTGTGGGCTGGTATGAGACGGCGCCACTTTCACTTCGCACTCGTCGCATGAAACGCCGGACTTGGATTACATTTCGGGAGCTGCCAATGAGAGTCGAAATAATTTTATTCGATAAGTCAATAGGTACTGCGGTAAGAACCCCAGTTACTTCTGTGTCGCTTGCTGGTATGGTGGCTTTGAGACCTAGTTCATCTAAGAGTTTTTTATTTTGTAAGAAAACATTCGCATTGTTTGAAAGGTCGAAAGTTATGCCAATTTTATACTTGTTAATTGCTTTTAAATGCAGGATACCCGTCACGCAGTACTTACGTATCGCGTGAGAAATGGCAAGACGATCTTTATCGGAGAATGCTTTTTCATCTGTATGGGAAACAAAAACAATATATTCTGATTTTTTACTATTTTCAGGGTACTTTCTGGAGTACCCTGGTACCTTGTATATTTGGTATTTTGTAGATGAGTCCTCTTCTTCTGATGATGAATCGCCTACAGGAGGCCCATCAGGCGGTTCCTGTTTTTTACGTTTTTTACTACCCCCCATCACACCAATACTATCACACACTAATTAAACTATTTACAGTATTTTTACACTAATTGAAATAAAATTTACAGACTTTTGGATATTTTACAGAAAATTTTTCGAAATTAGGCGCCTTTCTTTCTCCAAGGTTCCCGCGCTTTTCGTCAAATGATCAAAGCCAGCTGATAATATCTGTCAGACAGTTGCACAGATTAGTTAGTAGTAAGAGTATGTCAGATGTCATGTCATGTCATGTTTTGATTGTATGATTTGATGGCTAATGCGTTCAGCTAACAGCTAAGCGCTTTTCTGCCATCATGAGGACACTTGTTTATTTCATTTGGCGCTGCCACTGCATAGGCTGAGTATAATAATAATTAACAAAGCTACTTTCTGCCAAAGTCAGATAAAAAATACTAGCTACTTATCGACAAATATCAAATGATTTTATCGATATATCCAGCACTAGGTAGTGATACTTGGCGGGGTGACCACCATATTGTGTTACAATAACAAACGACTCAGACACAGATGCCTCAACTTCAGCTTCAGATCTAGAACGCAGCCATAAAAGGACAAAAAGGACAAAAAGGAAAGGAGGAAAAGGAAACATCACGAATCACCGATTTTAGAACCCGTTCTCAGCCAATCTGATTTGCCTGCCAACGACTCTCAACCGATTCCCAATGGTCAAGACGCTTCCTCTAGTAGCAAGATCCCTATTGGACGAAAAACTTATAACGACAAAGATACTGCACCATACACTGTGCACGTATCCAAAACCCGGTCCTCTCCAAATGATGGTGCCACTTTGCATCCAGTTGAAATAGGTAAATTCCTCAAAAAGTACTCATTCAAGAGCATCATTGATGGAAGTGTTAAAAGTATAGGCCGTAATAGAGTAGCAATCTCTTTTTCAAATTACAATGATGCCAACTATTTTATGAGCCACCATAGTTTGGAATTAAATAAACTAAACGCGTTTGTTCCTACATACAATGTGACGCGAATGGGGCTTGTTCGTGGTGTCCCTGCAGACTGGTCTCCAGAAGAGGTAATTGCTAACATGTCTGTTCCATTGGGTTGTGGAGAGATAATAAAGGTAAGACGATTAAATTACAAAACATTTATTAACAGTGTTGTCACATGGAAACCATCCCAATCGGTAGTCATAACTTTTGATGGACAAACTTTACCAAAACGCGTGTTCATGTGCTATAATGCTCTGCCAGTTGATCTTTATATCTTCCCCACAATCCAGTGCTACAGCTGTTGTAGGTTCGGTCACACCAAGTCACAATGTCGTTCCAAGCCTCGCTGCTTTAAGTGTGGTCAGGAGCATATGGGAGATTCTTGTTCCATCGATGAACAACATGCAATTTGCTGTCTGTGTTCAGGTTTCCATTATGCAACTAGTAAGTCTTGTCCAGAGCAGGATCGCCAAAAGAAAATTAAGACATCTATGGCTGAAGATTCCATTTCCTATGCAGAAGCTTCCAAACTATTCCGTACTTCATCCAAATCTTATGCTGATACTGTGTCTTCGAGTCCTGTAAAGGTAACAAATAATTATTCTCCATCATCAAATTCAACAACTAAGACTCCAATGCAACCTAAATCATATAAAAAGACAGTCTTTTTAAACCCTCGCCCCCCACCAGTGGTGTCTAAGGGCTATGATAAGGAAGCCCATAGGAATTTAATCAAAGATTATTCTTTTCCCTCCCCAAAGGATGGCTGTGCTCTGCCAGGACCTGCCTCCAGGAGCCCTCCCCAAGATGAAAATCAATCAAAATACAACCTCACAGATCTCATTGCATTCTTAATAAATTTAATTTCACAGTTTAATTCTAATTCACCGACCAACGCTGCCCCCTTAATTGAAAGTTGCATTCGATTCCTCCAAAATGGATTTAAGTGCCAAGGTAATTCAATGGAATTGCCGCAGTCTTTTGAGCAAGAAGAGTGAGTTTTTCTATTTGTTAAATAGGTTTGAGCCATTTGTTTTTGCTGTGTCAGAAACGTGGCTCAAACCAGATATTAGGTTTAAAGTAAGTAATTACAACTCAATTAGGGAAGATAGAGTTGACGGATATTGCGGGGTCGCCATATTTGTCAACAAATCTATCCCTTTTTCCCCTATTACAATACCCAATCACAGTACTGATTTCAACATAGTTGCTGTCAGTGTTCATAATACTTGCATAGTTTCTGTTTACATTCCTTATCCCTCATCTGATATTTTAAATGAAATCAAGCAAATACTTAGCTCTCTTCCTAAACCTTGTTTGATTCTTGGAGACTTTAATTGCCATCATCGTGCATGGGGTAGCTCTTTGACAAAACCATCTGGAGAATTGTTGATGGATATTATTGATAGTCTTAATTTGTGTACTTTAAACACTGGGTCTATCACCCGACGCACAGCTCCTGGTCAAAATGAAAGTGCTGTTGATCTGTCAATTTGTTCTCCATCTCTGGCATCATCTTTATCATGGCAAACTCTTTCTTCATCTTTTGGCAGTGATCATTTTCCCATCTTGATTTCTTTCCCATTTAAAAGTCCTCCCATACCTAAGTATGTACCACGGCTTAAACATAGGCTTCCAGATAAAAACAATTGTTCTTGGTCCTTGTTCAGAGAAAGTGTTGAGCAAAATCTCTCCTCTCTTCCTAATTTATCGCCAGGGAATGAGCCACTTTGTGCTGATGCCTTGGCTAGCTTGCTGATAGATTCTGCAAATAAAGTTTTTCCATTAAAAAACCTCTCTTCTAAAATTCCTTCTCCTCCTTGGTGGGATAAAGATTGCTCCAAGGCTATTAAAAAACGTAAAGCAGCTGAACGTAAATATAAAAACTGTATGTCTGACGCAAACTTTATCGAACTTAACAATATTAGTGCTGCAACTCGTAAGCTCTTTAAAAAGAAAAAGTTTGAAAGCTGGAGAGGATTTTGCTCTTCAATCTCACCTTCTACTCCATCCACTATTGTATGGCAGAATATTCGTCGGTTTAAGTCAGCCATGTCTGAATCCTCTAGGCCATCTATTCCCATTGATATTGCTGGTGAATTTTTAGACAAGCTTGCCCCGCCATGGGTCCCACAAATGATGGAACTTTCAGTTCCTGACGATCCCGTTTCTAACCTAGATTGTCCTTTCACAATTTCTGAACTCAAGGGCATAATTCAAAATCTTTCCGACTCTTCTCCAGGTCACGATGGAATCCCGTACTCATTTTTCTTTGACATGAATGAACAGGTTCTTTCATATTTATTAAACATAATAAACTCTGTTATGATTTCGGGTATTATTCCTCCCACATGGAAGTTGCAAATAGTGTTGCCAGTCCTTAAATCCAATAAATCCCCATCCGATCCCACTTCTTATCGACCAATAGTGTTGTCATCTGTGTTAGTCAAATTAGCTGAACATTTAATCAAAAATCGACTTGAATGGTTCCTTGAAAGTAATGGCCTGCTATCGGAAAGTCAGTTTGGATTTCGAAAAGGCAAAAGTACGGTTGATAATATTGGTTTACTTGTCTCTGATATCCGGATTGCTCTTTCTGATAATGAATCAGTTATTGCAGCTTTCCTCGATATAAATTCCGCGTACGACGCGGTGTCACTACCTATTTTATTAAGGAAACTGCGTTCCTTAAACGTTCCTGTTAAAATCTCTAACTTTATTATTAATATTTTCTCTAATAGATGTATTGAATTATGTCAAGGCGATGTTTCCTTAAAACGAACTTCATGGAGAGGCCTACCTCAAGGATCTGTTCTTAGTCCCTTGCTATATAATGTTTATACATACGATTTAGAAACATCTCTGCGTGATAGTCATACAAAAATATTGCAGTATGCTGACGACCTGGTATTGTATAATGTTAGTAAATCTGTAGAGGAAGCCTCTTTGGCATTAACTTTTTCTTTATCAAATATAAAAACCTGGATGGATTCCAATGGCCTTGAATTATCTGCTTCCAAAAGCGCAATCGTAGTTTTTTCTAGATTAAGAAATCCTCCCCCAGTCCAAGTAATATACAATAATGAACCTATCCCAGTAAAACCTCACCATAAATTTTTAGGAGTTGTTCTTGACTCAAAACTTACTGCCCGTCCTCATTGTGACTACCTTGTGGATAAATGTGAAAAACTTCTAAATTTACTTAGATGCTTATCAGGGGTGTGGTGGGGTGCCCACCCATTTTCAATGAAACTTGTTTACAATGCCCTCATTAGAAGTACGTTAGATTATGGAACCTTTCTCCTTGAGCCGGGTAACGTAACCGCATTTAGAAAACTAGATCTTATCCAATCCAAAGCACTCCGAATTGTTACAGGTGCCATGAGATCTAGCCCTGTTAATGCTCTTCAGGTGGAATGCTGTGATCCTCCATTACGATTTAGACGCCAGTTTCTTTGTGATAAATATCTTTTCCGCATATATCACTTTTTAAATCATCCTTTACTTCCCAAGCTCCGGACCCTATCAGAACAATTTTTCAATTCGCCCTATTGGAGACATAAATCTGAGCCGAACCTTTTACTTAGTTACAGGAAGTTGTTATGTTTATCCTCTCCTATTCACCGATCGAGTTTTTTGCCGTTATTTCATTGTAGTCTTGATTCCATTAAGACGTCCATTGATATCCAATTTTTCTCTATTAACAAACAAGACCCTAATATCCGTTGTGTTTTTAATGAGATTCTAAATTCTAAGTTTATTGGGTTTCATAACATCTATACTGACGCTTCCAAGCATTCTCCTGATGAACCCACTGGAGTTGGTGTATACCACTCCCAATATAATATTGTGCAAAAAATTAAATTACCTCCGGAAAGTTCTGTGTTCACCGGTGAATGCTATGGTATATTTAAAGCTATAGAGTATATTAAAATAGCGCGTCTCAAAAATTCAGTAATTTTCACTGACTCCATGAGTGCTCTTCAAGCTTTGAGGAAATTCCCTTTTAAATTTAAAACTCAATTTCCAATAATTTACCAAATTAGACAAGCCTATCATGATTGCATTATGTTAGGTTTAAATGTAAGTCTATCCTGGATACCAGGACATTCTGGAATCATAGGAAATGAAGTGGCTGACCGATTGGCAAACGAGGCAATATCATCTGGAGACATTTTTCCGTATAAAATTTATGCCCATGACCTTTCTTCATTACCTAAGATCTATTTGCTTGACTCTTGGCAATCGGAGTGGGAGAGTAGTAGTCAAATCAAAGGTAAACATTTTGCTAAAATTCAACCACTAATCTCAGTAAAACCATGGTTTTTCAGGACGAAGTTTGGCAAGCTTGCATCTTCTGTTATTTCTCGTTTAAGACTGGGCCACGTATGTGCTCCATCCCACCTTGCCAGGCTTGGTCTTGTTGAAGACGACAACTGTGAGTGTGGTGGTGGAATCGGTGATATTAACCATGTGATCTTTTCCTGTCCGAAGTATGATCGTTCTTTATTCTACGCTGAACTTGTATCTCTTAAAATTCCTTTTCCTACTTCTATCATATCCTTATTATCTTCAACCAACCTCTCTGTATATAGTTGTTTAGCTTCATTCATTCAATCGAATAACATAAAAATGTAATATAAGTATATAATCATCCTGTCATTTTATCCATCTTCAACCATTTCCTAATCTCCTGATCCTTGTAATTCCTTTTTTCCAAATTCCGTATGTAGGGTGTTTTAAAATATTCTCGTTTCCCCGTTTTTACTCGACACTGGCAGAGATCATAACTCGTTGCCACAAGACAGCAGTATCGCCGTCAAGAAAAAAAAAAAACTTACAAAAAAATGCTACATTGATCAACCGTGCTTTACAATTACATTATTTTATTATTCTCAATTAAACGCTCAGGGATCGATAGGCCGCCGGCAGACGAGTAAACAAAATGAATGTTGATAAACACTATTGTATTTTCTATATATAATATATTTCAATGAAAATAAACATTATCACGTTCAGACTTTTAATTAACAATCACATGTCACATTTTACAATATGTCAAACACATCAATCAATAGACAAGAAATACATGAGTTTATATATCATTCGTCCCCCCTCACATTTCGGTGATCAGTCGCCGTGGTGGACGTACCTCACGTTGGCTACGGCGTAAAGGTATAGCAGTCTGTATGGCCGGCTCTGATGGTGGTGTTATCCAATCTGAACACTGCGGTGAAGGTGAGGGTGATCCTGACGGTGAACATTGAGATGGTATCGATGGTGCAGTTAATGATGGGCTTTGAGGAGATAGTGTCGATGGTGTAGTTGATGGGGAACATTGAGGTGGAGGAGATGGTGTCGATGGTGAAGTTGATGATGGTATATCTGCTGATGGTCCCGGTGATAATGCTGTTGACGGAAGAATTGGTTGGACTGATCTAGTGCGAATGTGATCGGCATGCCTCCGCATTAACTGGCCTCTAGGTGTGGAGATAATATATGTATACCTCCCCTTCCGTGCGGTCACAACTCCTTCTCTCCAATTTTTCTCTGCCCTTGTTCTTGTGTACACTGCTTCACCAGGATTAAAACATGGGGTCGGTGTTGATGCGATATTGTCCATCATATTTTTATAAGTTAATTATTTTCTTTTGTTGGGTCTTATATTAGAAAGTAAACAATTGAGTTGACGACCAAACATCATCTGGGCTGGTGATTTTCCTGTGGTGTTGTGAGGTGTATTTCTATATGTAAATAGGAATTCCATCAGGTGGTGTTTGGATTTAGTGCCCTCGTTCGCCGACATTCTGGTCTTGAAAGTCCGGACAAATCTTTCAGCTAAACCATTTGTACGTGGGTGATAAGGTGAAGATGTAACATGATGTATGCCTAAATTTTCACAATAGTTTTTAAAATCATGGGATGTGAATTGTGGACCGTTGTCCGAAACAATCATTTGAGGTAATCCAAACGTGACAAATATCTCGTCCAGGACTAGACACAAATCTTTGGTGGTTATACTTTTCATTTGTTTAACCTCAACCCATTTGGACAAGGCATCACAAACAACAAGCCAATAAGAATTTTCATATGGTCCAGCAAAATCAATATGAATCCTTTCCCATACTTGTTCTGGTATCGACCATGAGTAAACGGGAAGTTCTTTATTATGCGGTCGATTAGTTTGACAACCTTTGCATTGCTTGATAAATTTTTCTATATCTTCGTCTAATGATGGCCACCATACGTAGAAACGCGCTAATGCTTTCATTGCACTTATTCCAGGATGGCCCCGATGTAAATATGTTAGTACTTTCAAACGCAAAGAATTTGGAATAATCATTCGTCCTTGCCATAGAAGAATCTTATTTTCACGTGAAATTTCGTCTCGTTTCCTGAAATAATGTTTTAACTCATTGTTACAATTAATATCGCGCCAACCTTTTCTCAGACACTGTGTAACTTTTGATAAAATGGAATCCGACGCTGTATATTTCTTTAAAATGTTTTCTGTTAGGTGTAGATCTGAAATCCTGTTTGAAACGAGGCAAGTTGTAATTTTATGAATACGGTCTGTGTTTGATATATCGGCGTCAACATCTGGCAATCTCGAAAAACAATCTGCCAATATATTTTGTTCACCTTTTTGATAACAAATGTCGTAATTATAACTTCCAATAATTAAAGCCCATCTGACAAGTCTGTTGTTAGTTAATTTAGGAAGGTTACGTTGAGCACCTAATACGTATATTAAAGGCTTGTGATCTGTCACAAGTGTGAATTTTGTTCCACGTAAATATTGATCAAATTTTTTAATTCCAAACAGTATAGCTAGAGCTTCTCGATCAATTACAGAGTATTTCGTTTCAGCTTTTCGAAGCTTTCTAGAAGCAAAGGCTATAGGCTCTTCAATGTTTTTATCCTTGTGGTACAAAACAGCTCCTACGCCTTTTTCTGATGCGTCGCACGCCAAGAGAAGTGGACGGTTTTCATCAAAAGCTATGAGTGGTTTTGATGTAGCTATGCATATTTTGGTTTTACTGAAAACGTCTTTTTCATGGCTTGTCCAACGCCATCGTTGTTTACCACTTGTAAGTTCGTGCAAGTCTGCACAGATACCGTGTAGATGAGGTATGAACCTTTCATAAAAATTTACCAAACCAAGAAAAGATCGAAGTTCTTTAGGATTTGAGGGTTCCGAAGCTTTTATGATGGCGTCTAGTTTTTTTTAGTGGGGCGTATTCCGTTTTTGTCTATTGAGTGTCCTAGGTACTCGATTTCATGCTGTAAAAATGAACACTTCTTTAAATTTATCTTTAGCCCCGCTTTTTGCAAGCGTTCGAATACAGTGTCTAATGTTTTCAGGTGTTCGGTTTTATTTTGTCCAGCAATTGCAATATCATCAAAATACACGGCCACGTTTGGAAGGTCCCCTAGTAAATTATCTAGAAAGTGTTGAAAAATAGATGGTGCTGTTGAGATTCCAAATGGCATTCTGTTATACTGGAAATAGCCTTTGTGTGTTGTAAGTGTTAAAAATTTCTTCGAGTCAGGGGCAATCTCGAATTGAAGGTAAGCATCTTTGAGGTCGATTTTTGAAAAAAGTTTGCCATGAGTTAACTTCTGTCGCAGTTGATCAAAAAGAGGTACAGGATGTAAATGTTTGATTAGTACAGGGTTAAGAGTGCTTCTATAGTCTCCACAGATTCGTATATCTCCGTTTGGTTTTACAACGTTAACTGTTGGTGTAGCCCATTCCACTGGTGTCAAGTTTGGATCTATTTTTTCTAGAGATGTACCGACTAGTCGCCGACTAGTCGGTAAAGCCGACTAGTCGGCCATTTTTGTAGTCGGCGACTAGTCGGCGATTAGTCGGCTAAATCCGCCGACTAGTCGGCCCGCTTATGACTCATGTTAATATGCTTAAAAATAGAGTGATTGAAATGAAATGGTATCTTTACTCTCGTTATTATAAGAATCACAGTTTCAGTTTACAATACAATTTAATAATTGGTAGAAAATTTAAATAGGAACTCTTCCTTTAGTCTTTTATAAAATAACAAAATATAGGTTAAAGCAAATAATCGTTGGTAATAAGTAGGTTTAATTATAACATAAAAAATAGTAACTCTTCCTTTGTCATCCCAAAGTTATTCAATCTCGAAATTAATAAGGATTAAAAAGAACCTAGTTGAGGCATCAGTTGTGAATGTTTGTGCTTAATATGATTTATCATGCTTGTAGTATTTGCCTTTTTCCCCTGACCACCACGAGAAATAACTGCTTGACACTGATTGCACTTCACTTTACTGCTACCTTCTCCCTCCAATTCGTCGTTTTATTAAACACCAATAAAAAACACAGTTTGAGGAGAACCCACTTACTTATTTGGTTATGATTGTCGATGTATAAAATTTGTAAATTAAAATGTAGATTAACCAATAACGATTGGCTGTAAGTTTAGTTATTAAGTTTATTCATACATACTGTACTGTACTAGAGCTGTGAATCTTGTAATATAAAAATAATAAAAAAAAAACGCCAGTTTTTATGTTTACAAATAATGAATGACGTAGAATGAACGACGCAATGTCAACAAAAACATGTCCTGACAGGTCCGCGTGGGCGCCGGCTCTGTGCGCCAATTCTACGAGCCGAGAGCGCACTCACGAACATTTCCGACGTCACCCGGATTTTACCGAAAGTAATGATCGGCCTGGCCGACTAGTCGGCCGACTAGTCGGCCATTTTGCTGCCGACTAGTCGGCTAGTCGGCTAGTCGGCCAAAGTCATAGTCGGCACATCTCTAATTTTTTCTATTATACCTTCGGATACAAGACGATCCAGTTCCATTTCGATGTTTCTTTTAATGCCAAATTTGATTTGACGTGCAGGCAAATGTACAGGTTCTGCTCCAGGTTTCACATGAATATTGACTTGATAACCCTGGACTTTTCCTAATTTGCCGTCAAATAGTTCGATTCGTTGGTTAAGGATTTGTTGCAATGATGTTGGAAAAACACTTCTAAAAGAATAAACTGCCTTGGGAAACTCCATATCAAACATTTCACTCCATTGCAATCCGAAAAGCATTGGATTGGCGTTTTTCATGACTACAGCTTGTAAGATTTTTTCCTCTCCATTGACTGCTACAGTCACTTCAGCAAAACCTTTTGATTTTAACTTATAATTACCATAGGCTTTCAATTTAGGTCCTTTGGTTAATGTTGGTGCTCCGATTTTACGCCAAAAATGTGTGTTTATAATTGAATAAGTTGAGCCAGGATCCCAATCCATTGTACATTGTTGTCCGTTGATAATTGTATCAATTCTTTTGCAATCTTTTTTTGGTCTATTGTTAAATGCTACATTGCAAACTAATTCATCGCTGTCGTCACTACTGTCTGTAGATTCCTCTGAATCAGTGTTATTATTCCTAGTAATTCTCTGTAGTTTATGATCTCGTTTGGGTTTTAGGGATCTGTTGTTTGCTATCTGTGCTTTGCCTGATTTAAGACAGCAGTTTTCGAAATGTCCCTCTAGTTTACATTCTTGGCACCTATGTTTTCTAGCTGGACAGTTTGTAAAGTTGTGCTTATCACTCCTGCCACAGCGGTAGCATTGATCTTGGTAAATAATTCGTGGATTTTTGTTCTTTTGTAAATATGTAGATTTCTGTAGTGAATTGTTTTTTATTCTCTTGATACTTGTACATGGTATGTCGTGTTCTGCTTGTTCACGTGATTGTGCAATAGCAAAAATTTGAGTAAATGTTACCTCTCGCGTGACTCCTTCGTATGTTTCTGTAAGATTAGGCCACTTTTGTTTCAGATCTGTTTCTAACTCGATATGATTCAAGCCAGTTGCAAAGCGGTCTCGAAGTTGGCGTTCCATAAATGTTTCATCATATCCGCAATCTAAACTCAGTTCTTTTAGCCGATTAGCGTAATGTTCCATTGACTCATTATTCTGCCTTATACAACTCCAAAATTCTGTCAAAGCTCGATATCTTGTTCTTTTTATGCGAAATAGATCTAAAAGTTTGTTAATTAAATCGGAGTAAGAACAGGATTCAAATTTAGGTGTTAGCCCAACTTTAACCTCTCTGAGTATTTCTGGGGTGAAACAATTTAAGAGTAAATCTTTTTTTATGTTATCATCGTTGACTTTGTGTATCTTACATTTGGTTTCAAATAGTTCAATATAATCTTCAACTCGTACGTTTTCAGGGTTTAATTTATCCATTGAAAAATGATTAAATAAACTTATCTTGTCGTCCGCCGCTGATGTCGGGTTTTGACCATTGTTTTGGCCACCCTGTATTTGGGATCCCAAAAGTAGCAACAATTGTGTTAATTGTTCCTGTTGTTTTTGTTGTCCGCGTAAGAACTGCGCGAACTGTTCGGCGTCCATCTCGTCGCCAATATTGTATTTTCTATATATAATATATTTCAATGAAAATAAACATTATTACGTTCAGACTTTTAATTAACAATCACATGTCACATTTTACAATATGTCAAACACATCATTCAATAGACAAGAAATACATGAGTTTATATATCAAACACATCCGTGAGGTTTTAAATACGTGGCAATCATGTAGTTGTTGAACACTATTTGCTTCATTAAGCCCTATTTCAGTGCCTAAAAATACGATGATAACTTTGTTTTTTGAAAATGAAACTTATCGAGAACTTTTTTTTCTCTGAAACCCTCCATACAAAACTTCATGGAAATTGCCGAGCAGGTAGTGTGAAAAGTTTATTAACAAAATGTTCTTTTTGTTCCATCCACCAGACAATAAACGAATGCCTCGCTAAATGATATATAGTGCCCGTAATAAAATTTTCGTTTGGGAAATGTAACATTTTGGATTTTGGGGTAAAATTATCAGTAGAGGCTGGTATGGTAGCCCCGCTATCACATCACCCACCCAGTCGATCTCAGTGGTAGAGGTTAGTTATCTATATCATAGCTATCAGCATTCTGTCAAAAAATTGTTATCACCGCGTATCAAAGTTCATGTGATACACTTTGGGACCACCACTTTGCTAAAATTGAAGGGGCGAAAAGCAGTGTCACGCATTTTTTTTCATTCTCATCCCAAACTCTCAGTTTAAAATGGCTTCAGTGGCGTCAATTACCCGTATTTTACTAGGCAAAAATGTTTTGAATACCAGCCGGGTGGCGACGCTCTCAAATACCGGTTTGGTGAAGTTCTACAGTGCTGGTGAGAATTTAGTTGTATTTCTAACACTATAACCTTACCTGTCTTGCGACATCATAAAATTTTATAAATTGTTGTATCTAGCTACGTACAGCATGAGGTTGTTACAGAGAAAATATAATAAAATTTAGCAAGATTTATAGTATCCGATTCGGTACATGTCTATTATTGTTCTAAAATACATTGTATAATTCATTTTTAGTGTCTGTAAAATATTTCCAATTAACTATTTTGTTAAACTTAATGATTTATTTCTCATTTTCAATGATAAACATGCGATGATCATACTCACTCAGACATTCTACCTTTCGATAATACACATATTAATGAAATTTTCAGTTATCAATTTGTTGGGTAAAGGCTCCAAGGAATCCAATTAATAATATTCTAATGAACTAATTTGGCACAATTGCAATAATATTCATAGTACCTAATAGTAGAATCTTCGATTGGATTGGTTCCTGGCTGAGCATGAGCCCCTAGTTGATTGTACCATTTTATGAAAAAAAATATTAAATTGTCCCACCACACAGATACTTCATAACCATAATCTTTCTGTAAACAATTTTTATATCTTATCATCATACCTACATTACATTTTGCCATTCTGTAATAGTAACTGATAAATTTAATAATAATATTTATCTTGGCTTAGCAGTAGGCGTGGTAAAGTATCTCAAGAAATTAGGCATTCGAAAACCATCATCTATCATTTTGTTTACATGGGCATCATTAGCACATTATTTAAATACATGTAACACCATATTTAAATAACGTAAGGTTAAAAAGCTTGACACTTATGTTATGTTTCCATAACACACTTTTTAGCGCCATGCTTCAAAACCAAAAAATGAATTATTTAAGCCTATCTCTTAAGAACGGTCACGCAATTTGAGTTAAAAAACCTATAATACTCGGGCAGAGGCCCAAGTACTTATATGGGATCTTTAAGTTTAAGTTAAATTATAAGGTTTTACCACAGTTTCGAGTAGGTAGAGAGGTCTCTACTAACAAAATTGTAAGGTTTTACAAGGTTGTAAGGTAAGGGTGTAAGGTTTTTTCAAGCAGGTGCTTGAAATTGTGGTAAAACCTTACAATTTTGTTAACTTAAAAAAAACAATTTGTAAATGGTCACAAATAATTTTTTTAAAGTAAAAATGAACAATTACTAGACACTCAAGGAAATAAACAAATTCTGTTGACCCTGAATCATGAAATATTGAAACGAACTAGTATTTTTGTGTCTTATTTTAACATTAATTGTAAATAATGAAAATCATAAAATTGTAAGACATTATTTAATTTCACACACATAGTTATGTACGGAACCCTCACTTCGCGAATCACACACATAGTTACGTAACCAATGTTTTTTTTTTTTTAATAATTGTTCGACTACGGGAATGTCGAGCTCGCGGAGCTAGCGGTTTACTTCCGCGAACACAACAGTGTGTTCATTTTGGGGCTTTTATTGATTTATGTATTATTGAACAGTTTGAGATTATTAACTACGTAGGTTAGGAAGTTGTTGAATGATTTAATAGAAGATTCTTTGACGTAACCAATGTTATTTTCTTCTCTTTAGCCCCCACATACGAACACATAAAGACTGAAGTAGCCGGCGCCAAGAAGAATGTTGGCATTGTACAGCTGTACCGACCCAAGGCTCTGAATGCGTTGTGCCAGCCTCTCTTCAAGGAGATCGGCCAAGCAGTCAAAGACTTCGAGGCTGATGACTCGATTGCCGCCATTATCATCACAGGTAACATGCTGACCTACTATTAAATTTATATTCAAGCTTTTAAGTAATGATCCGAGAATCTTTTTTTTAATCATTAAAGTTAAAATCTGATCTTTTATATAAAAATTTAAGATTGTTTATAATCTTTAAGGCTGATTTTATTTTATATGGTAAACAAAATGTTTAATAGTCTCCTAAATTCTCAAAATGTTTTTCAGAAAATAATGTACATAATAGGATAATTAATTATTATATTTAGAGGGAAAGAAAAGTACTATATTTTTGAAAGCAAAAAGCTTTTGTAATGGTATTACCAGAGCAAAGTCTAAAACTTTTGCATCATAATCTCGATTCTTTATATAGCAACAAGATAACAGCCGATCCTGTCCTTGAACAAAATGTTGGTAAGTAAACATTTATCACAATTATTGCTTATCTCTTTCAGGTAATGAAAAGGCATTCGCCGCTGGTGCCGACATCAAAGAAATGCAAAACAACACATACAGCTCGAACCAGAGAGGAGGATTCCTTCAGGAGTGGGAAGACATCAGCAACTGCGGCAAGCCAATCATTGCTGCCGTCAATGGATTCGCCGTAAGAACATCATCATGAGCATTATCAGCTGCGGGATGTCCTCTCTTAAAGTTTTATTAGTACGCATGTCCCACTGTTACCATGACCGCTAACTGAGCTAGAAATATTGGCGGGGCTGCCGGAAATCAGGGTCATAGCCTTTTTGCTTCTTAAAATTTAAGGGGCGGAATTTACCACGTATGGCAGGGTTGTCCAACTCAGAAACGCCATTCCTTAACTAAAAATATCCGCTTGTCACCGGTCAACATTTTATCTGCGCCATTGAGTGGATCGTTATCCTGCCATGTCACGAGGAAAGTAAAAATATAGCCACCAATTCAAGAAACATATATTTTTTATGTATACGTATATACTTAAATGTGCATTAAATATTCTATAAATTATGCATCTAATAGACGTGGCTGACGCCATAACTGCCATGACATGCATGTGTCATCTAATATATTCATGTTTTTTTACCCTTCGTAAAAACGACTCACAGTCGCACTGTGTAATATGAAACTTGCAGGAAGTGTCAAAAACAAGACACAGTTTTCTGATTTCCATAACTTGAACCTAAATAAATTAATTTAGCAAGCCTTAAAATTCGTTTGAGATTCCTAAGGATATATTTTATTTATTTCTTTTTTCAACAACAGCTTGGGGGAGGTTGCGAGCTGGCTATGCTGTGCGACATCATCTACGCCGGCGAGAAGGCCAAGTTCGGCCAGCCCGAGATCAACATCGGCACGATCCCCGGCGCCGGTGGTACCCAGCGCCTGCCCAGATACGTCGGCAAGTCCAAGGCGATGGAGATGGTCCTGACCGGCAACTTCATAGATGCTCATGAAGCCGAAAAGATGGGTACGCTTTCGTAATCGTTTTAAAGTAAGCCTAATTTGATAGGCGTTTAGCTGTTAGTCATAATTAGCTAAGATTTTTCAGGATAAATTAATTTATCAATGCGTCGCCTTTCAAATAACTGTAACGGTAACTTGCTAACTTCTGTGCTAAATGTCTGTCCGTTAGTTTCTGTGTTTTCATATATTGAAAGTAGTCAAACAAGTTGGATAGGTTGGAGACAGGAAAATCGCAGTCATAACACTGCTGACTTCCGTGCCTCGGAAAGCACGTAAAAGTTTTTCTCTCTATACAAAATTGTCTAGTACCAAAATAAGAAAAATTGCTGTTTTATTGAAACTGTTCTAGACTTTCGCACTAGCAGCACATTGTTCGATTAATTTTTATTTATACTTTTATATAAATGTACCATATTTATCAGGTCTTGTCAGCCGCGTGTTTCCAGTGGACAAGTTGTTAGAAGAAACCATCAAGCTTGCGGAGAGAATCGGAACGCACTCTCCCCTCATCGTAAAAATGGCCAAGCAAGCCGTCAACCAAGCTTACGAGACCAACCTTAAGGCTGGTCTCATGTACGAGAAATCGATCTTCTACGGCACTTTCGCTACTGTGAGTTTAATTTTTTATTTATTAACCTGAATATAACCAGAACATAATCAATTCACAAACAAAAGTTGCATTAGTGTTTTATAATGCTTCTAAGCATTAAGTCCACCATTAGTACTCACTTCTGTTTGTGCAATAAATAATAAATAAATAAAATATGTATCGTACGAGATTAAAATTCCGAAAGACCAAAATTAATGTGTTATTTTAAGCGTTTGTTATATTTTTATTACTTATTCGGTTAAGTATGTATGTACGTATGCCTCGTTAGTTATAAAAATCTGTTTATTTTTCTTAAACTCAATTCTTTTGAGACTTCAATCTTTTTTTCTATGATTCAGTAAACATGGAACATAGAAACTCAATTTTTCTTCCTCGGCGTGTTATTTATCGTGCAATTTTATTGCTTCCAGGCTGATCGTAAGGAAGGTATGACTGCTTTTATCGAGAAGAGGCCACCCAGCTTCAAGAATGAATAAATAATCACGCATTTTATGTGCTTGCAAAATAGAATTAAGTAAAAGTGCAATCAACAAGACTACGTATACATCTTTCATATTGTTTGTTACATTTGTTACTGAAATATACATAATATGCATAGTTTATTTTTACACATTATTTTTATTCCGTTCTTGAAATTGCTAGTGTTATTGTTCATCATGAATATTGTACAATATCATGACATGACAAAACTCAAGAAGAGAACTAACATTTTACATACTATCATTGAATATTATATTTTAAGGCCCAAGATGGCTCCTGCTGTACGTAAGAGTTATAGTAGGTACTAAAATAGCTGGCTTTAAAGAAATAAGTATCAATCTATGAATGATGGTGATGGATGACACTCGCTAGTATTTTATCAAACGTGTGAAAATTATGTAGTCTCTGAAAGAACTATCGATATAATATGCTAAAATCATTTGTGTATTGGTTACAACACTGATAAATCAAAGTGACAGCACATGTCAGAAGTATTGCGAGAATCCTACCAAATTAAAGAGTTTCATAAAAAATACGGAAAAAGGTGAAACTACGGATTTAACTATGTGTCACTAGCGCCTTATTACGTACTGTCAATTCACAATAGTAGCTTTTTATTTTGGTAGACTAATTGTTGATCTGCAAAAAATCTTCCGAAACAGGCGAGATTTAATAATTTTATAAATTCAATAATTTGCTTAAGTAAGTCATTATAGCAAGTATGCTAAGTCAGCGTGATTGCCGCGATTAGTCCTACTGCAAGTTTCTGCAGAAATACGAGTGTTTTGCGTGTCAAGTGTTCGAAAGCCAGTTCCCATGTTTTGGGATAATGTTTACCGAAACAGACACATCATGCAGGAGTTTGAGGACATAGAAGTGCATAAAACTAGCGTGTCGGTCTTTGTAGCGTTGTTTTATTTAGAAATGCTGTACATTTTGATTATGACGCTGTCTATTCTCAACAGGCTGAATCAGCAACTACCCTCGTAAATAATTACTCCACCGCTCATAGGTACCTGAAAATAGTTGGTATGTAAATATTATCAATTTACCCTACTTACTTTCTAAAATCTTGACATTCCTCTTTAGAGAAAATAAGATAAACACAAAATTCACTAAAAGCTGACTTACTTACTTTCTAAAATCTTGACATTCCTCTTTAGAGAAAATAAGATAAACACAAAATTCACAACCTTTATGTTTTATCTAGATAGATTTTATGATGTGATGATACTCATTTGCATGCCAAAATCTCATTTCATTGTATTTAATTGAATGAACTCATTGAGTAGTAAAAGTTGATCAATATTATAGTTTCAGGTGTAAGTAAATATTTGATAATGAATGGATATCCCAAGATAGCTACTGAGAGGTTATATCTCCAGAAAGATGAGCAGGATGAGATCTATGTTGATTCTTTGTTACATCAACACCATATTGATGGCATTAGGTTTCTCTATAAGCAGTATAAAAAGGTAAGGGATGGTCCAGAATTTTATAATTGGTGTACTATGAGACTCACAGTGATTGATTAAATTTTCACTAAGATTGATTTTTGACACAAATGAAACCCAACTAGTGGTTCCCCGTGAATACGGCCACATGTTTTGAGTTTACTCCCTCCACTCCTGTTGCAGCGTGATGTTTTATAGCCTTAAACCTTCCCCAATAAATAAGCTATCCAACACAAAAATATTTTTAAAATCAGTCCAGTAGTTCCTGAGAAGAGAAACTTTTCAGCTTTATAATATTATTAGTATAGGTTTAATTAGATTTTGAATTAAGGATTCAAAAAGCACACAGTGTCATATCTTGATTTCTCTTTCATTCACATTAAGAAATTTTATAAAAGCGTAATTCATAAATCTTCATGATAGATATAACTCTCCCACAGTCAAGTCTTTATCTACTGTATTTTCTTTACAATAAAGATTGATATAAAATGTTTCAGAAAAGCCCTGGTGTGATTGTCAACAACCCACTCGGCTACGGTAACTCCATGCAGGTAGCACTTTTCCTTGGAGCAATACAGCGCTTGCTTGACAAGCCAATACTTATCCTCTGTGAAGAAAGTGAGGAACTGACCTGGTTGGAGCACATCCAAAAGCAACCACAGTGCAACAATAATGGTGGGTTTTGTTTAAACCTCTCAAGGATGTTTTTATCAACATTCTTTTGGTTACAAAACTTTATTCATAAAAAAAGGTTTATAGACTGCGATAAATGACTAGTGATAAGGATTTTCTACTGTACTGTTACTTTTTACTGTTATTATCCTGCACTTTATTTAAAAGTGCAATATCAAATGTACGGATCCTTACATTCTTGTTATTGTCATCAATGTGAAAACAGAAAGTAAGGCGGGTGATTGCTCATATTTTTGGATACAGCTGGTACAGATTGTAATAGTGTCATTCATCTAAATCAAGCTCTTCATTTTCTATGCACAAAATACCTCTTTAAAACCCATAATTTCTGTACCCAAAGGTTATCAGGAAGAGATCGCTTATAGCGATAAGACCTCCTAAAACTAAATTGTACATTTCCTTTAAACAAATTTATAAATTAATTAATGTTATGATGTGCAATTAAGAGTTATCTTATCAAATTTAGTTCCAGTCATATACTTTATCCCTATAAAATATTGTTATTATTGTCCAAGCAGTAGCCATATCTGCGGAGAGCCCGTTCGTGAAGAAGACCATCTTCATCAACACGATGGAACGGTTAGAACAGTTCAGCCGACGCGACTGGAGCGTGATGGTGGTGGATGACGACGCTTTCTTGAAAGAAAAGACGTTACAGACAAGGTTCAAAGCGGACTTTAAGATCTGGATCACACCGGTTGATATGAAGGTGAGTCAAAAGATATGCTCTCCATAATGTCACACTATTGAAGTCTATTTGTCTTTGCTTGTCCAATTTTGTACATATTATTTACTATTTCATTTAAAAAGATCCCAGTGTTCAATCATGAATTACCTCAAGATTGTTTACAATATTCAACTTGCAAAGAAAAACAGACTTTAACTAAATATTTGTCACAATATTCTGATATAGTTTGCGTGCACGCAAATGCTAGTACCCTGAGGTATTTGTGCGTCTCGAGGGGAAATGATAGACTAGTCGTATGACAGCGTATGCCAGAATCAGATACAAATATTTATCTATTGTATGGTTTTGACGTTCACTCTCACCCCCCTTCCGCCGATCACATTACCACAGGCTGTGACTAGGATCTCTGCAATAAAATACCACTCTACTTGCGTCTTAATCACCTAAAACTTGTATAAATAAGAAC
This sequence comes from Pyrausta aurata, assembly GCA_963584085.1. Classification (NCBI taxonomy): domain Eukaryota; kingdom Metazoa; phylum Arthropoda; class Insecta; order Lepidoptera; family Crambidae; genus Pyrausta; species Pyrausta aurata. The sequence goes on along the minus strand of OY757263.1, from coordinate 2,083,708 downwards.
TACTAACAATTTCAGGAGAACCTCGAAACCTTGGCTTCCATCTTCAAGTGGCTGTACCCAAAAGAAAAGCTAAACATAAACGAATACAAACCCAAGCCGGGAGACATCAAGGACGCTGTGGCCAAAGCGGTACTACTTGATGAGCTCCTCAAGGATGTTGTTTGCAGAACACACCTGCTCACACCGTTTGATGTAAGGGATTTTTGTGGATTTATTTAGAACCTATACATGGAATAAGCGCACACTGGGCCAATAAACACGATCCTTGTGATCGCAGGCGAGTTATATAATACATTTTGTATAGTAGCGGCATAAACTAGGGCGATTGAGTGGGCGCGTTAGTGACTCGCACTGCGCGCACACTACTACACGATTAGCCAGTCGGTCAGTGGCCACGACTAGTGCAAGTGGCTTAATGTGCGCTTGCTCTTGTTCACTTGTATGTACTTGTAAGGACGCAGTCTCGATGAACATGCGTTGTTATCAAATGCGCGTTTGCAACTATGCATAATGACAGAACCTTATTTTATTTATTAGAGCTGCAGTACACATTATTATATATGTTTATTTTTAAGAAGTCACCACAAAAAAATGTTAACAATCTAGCTTAAAAATGCTTTTATGAACTTTTTTGGTACAAACAAAGAATGAATGAATTTATTTGCTAAATTTGGGTGTTAATTCAATAGTTAGCGCAGCTTTTACAGTTATCAATTAATAGAATGCATATTTACATATTTTAATTAAATTTCAATTTCAGACACCCTATGAGAAATCTGAAGAGTCACCCAAAAAAATGTCAAAGAAAAATAAAGATGCAACAGGGACCAAAATTAAGCGTTCAAAGAGATTGTCGGACAGCGCTGGCGCGTCGAATGGGGTTCAGGAACATAGTGATATCGAACCCATTGCAGCCAAGATACCCAGGAAAGAAACTAAAACTAGTGACTTCAGTATAAGTAATTTTATAAGCACCGTTAAATCAAGTAAAGCATGTGATGTTACAAATAATAAGAATACAGACATGGATGTTGAGAGCTTCATACTTAACGAAAAACCAATCACATATGAACCGTTTCAAAATTACATCCAAAATAATGAGATCACATCACACAGCGTGGAAAAGACTGATTTTATAGAAAAAGAACCGACAATATTCAATTCGCCAGACAAAATGAGTAATTTCAGCTTTTCTGATGATGCAATGGATGTGGCAGACAATCAGAGAAATGTAGATTGTGATACAAATTCCGAAAGTCTTGTGCCTAGGCCGAAAGACAAATCGTCGCAAGACAATAATGACAACGACTGTAATGTAGGTAGAAAACTAGTAAAAGCAGAAATGCCCAGTGATAATGTTTTCAATTTTAATGAATTTAAACATGAAAATTCAGGAACTGATAATTTTGTAGCCACTAATGAAATAAAACTGAATGAACCTGTTAAAGTGGGAGAACCGGATAAGGTTGTGAATTCTCCAAAGAAAGATATAGATTCTAAAGTTATGGATATTGGTGAGCAAATTTTCAAAAAATTCCAAGGCTCTCTATTAGATAGGCTATTTTAAATATCGTTAGGCACACTTGCGGTCAGCTTAATCATGTATAATCCTTGGATAAATTATTGTTGTAATAAATAATCTCATAAAAAAGAGTATTTCTTGTCTCAAATGATTAATTCTGTTTTTTTACAAAAGACAAACGCAAGTAAGTCAAAACATGGTTGTTACGAAACGAATACGTTTGTATAACTAAGATGGCAGATGTCTATATTTATTCCTTAGTTTTCATATTTTATAACACAGTGCTCCTTCTGGGAAGGTAGTATTACCTTAAAATGTAAGTCTGTGGAAAATAATACTAGTATAATAATACTTGTTGTAAAATATTTGTATAAACTAGAGTATGAATGACTGATGTATTATGCATGAGCTACTTATGGAGTTCTTAAGACGTTTTTATATTATCTCTAAAATGTATAAGCTTTATTATACTTTTTATATAAGAGCTGGATCAAGATATCTTTTCAAATCTATTGTTTACCATTGTAACTAGTTAACAACCGGTGACAAGTTTATTTATTTATTATTTAAGATGTTCTTGTCCACGTTTAGGGTAGGTACACATTGGATCAATAAATGCGCTATAATCCAGTAAAATTCAACAATGAGCTAAGGTTAAATCAAAGAGATGAGGTTTTGCACGCTCGTTTATGATGATGGCCCAATGATTACTGCAAGTTTATGACCTTGAGTCGAGCTCCTAACTGCGAAAATTTGGTGCCTTTTCAGATTTTTGCGAATTTATCATAATATGGAATATTTTTTATTAAAATATTTGTGCAAAAATCAGATCTAGATCTACCGAACTTAGCACAAGGACCTCATAGTACTAGTACCTGCTGCTAGTGATTTTTCATATATTTTGTATATCATCGGCGCAAACGTAAAGGTAGTATAGGTAGACCGCTTCATTGAGACCTCGCCTGCGGTACAAAGGAGTGCGAGGGGAGGCGTGAGCGCGGTTAGTGAGCGGCGCGGGCGGGTGTTTTCGCGCCGGCGCACCTCTCGCGCGACCCTCCCCCCGCGCCCCGCGGGCGAAGTCTCAATGAAGAGGTTTACCTATAATGGCCGCACACAGAAACGTCATTTAATGCAATGGTCATCATGATGAACAAAAAATAATCAGCCTTTTGTATTCTCTTAAGTGACACAAATATTTAGTGTCCGAGTACGGCTGTAAAAGTTGAGACTCGGTGAAACCTTATTTTTTTTAGGTGTACATTTTATGTACCTATTTATTGTTTTGTGTTGTTTCACAAGTATCGACAACATTTACCAATAATCATGAAGTACCTATTAAATACTACATTTGAACAGTATTATGCAAAAGAGTGTCAAGTGACATATTGGTCATTTCGAGATAAACGCGTTTAAAGATTTTCAAGGTCGTCACTTTTAAAAATTGCTGTAACTTCGTATTTACACGGTTTACATGCCTGGAAATTGGCATAACTACAGAATGAGATGTATATTTTATGCATTTGATGTTCATTTGTGTGAATAATAATTATACAAGAAGATAAATGCAATTAAATAACTTGAAACCTTTTTGCTTTAATAGGATATCGTTGCAAATAATATGCTAAAAGGTTTTAAAGTACTTTAAATCCTTTTTGCAAAACACTTTTAAGAATCCAATTAGTATTAGTTTTATAGTCAAACAGTTTCAACGACATAGTTTTCTATATTCGAATGATTTCTTTATTTATATATCATTTGTTTTATTTTGTAGGAGTTTATAAAAAGCGTTACTTTCAATAATTCTAACGTTCTGGTGTATCCACACACTTTTACTGGATTTTTGCGATTCGTAATGTAATCTGCGTATTCTTTGCATTTTGTAATACTTGATTATTAATCAATAGGCTGCCCATAGCGTAATCATCAGTATAAAATACAACTTCAGGTGATAGATTGATCTATCAATACCTGTCATCATAGCCCCGGCGATATATTAAAAAATATTATATTGTTTTCACTTTCTATGTACCCTATACTTCCAAAACCTCAGTAAATTGCTTCTTTTTGCAAGATTTTAACAAATACAGATATTTAAACTTAAGACGCTTACATCCATAGATAACTATAATTTTGTTCAAAAATAATAAGATGTCTCCGTAAAATCATTAGAAAATATCTGTATTTTTTAAAAAGTTAATTAAAACTATTTTTACAATATAAACCCCTGTTCTATTATAAGAATTTTGGAATACATAGATGTTTTTGCTTAAAGTAGGATGACTTGTCATCCAATTTATTGGTCAAAAATCGAAAACTACGGACTATTTAGTCATGTTATTTAAAGACCCGTGCAAGAAAAAACGACAGGACGTAAATCGCTAAACGGTATCAAGTAACACATGAAACCTTTTTGCAAATGTCAGTATATCCAATGGATTGTTTCGCAATACGTTATTTTTTGAAATAACGTTTAATATATATTTTTCTGAAGTAAGACCTTTGGGCGACCAGTTAGAGGACGTTTTTGCGAATCCAGTGGTACCAATAACTCCATACCTGATTTTTGGTCACTTGACACCCTTTTGCATAACAAGTGTCCATTTTATGTATCTTAAAATAACGAACTTTAAAAATAATTTTCCGAATTTTAGAGAAATGAAATAAAATGCAAATAGCCTGTAATAATATGTTTTATTATATTTTCTTAATATCACTTAACCATTTCGGTTGTATGGAATGTTATTTCACAGAATCAATTTCACTTATTACACTTAATACATAAACTGCTAGCTTTGTACATAATATAAGACATTGCATTGTTTTTTTTGTTATTACTTAATATTACCATAGTTGGGTGTTAACACATCCACATCAAAACTTCTTTGTATCAAAAATACTGCATGCATCAAACATGTCACTAGGTTTAAGATTACTTTACGTATCCAGTTGCGATAAATTTACACTTTTAAATATTGTCTCATTTAATTTTAGACAATTTGGAAGTATCTTTTTTAAAAATACGTGTATTTTTTCGATTGGCAACATCCACTTAATCTTGGCAATACTATAGAAGTCTGTACAATAATGCCTTCTTATTATGTATGTTTTAATTAAACGGAGAATTGAAACATTACGAAAACCTAATATCAATAAAAACTAAAAAAATATTGATGTGATCAAAATGTATTTTCTTTCACACAACCATTTACAGGAACATTGAAGAGATAAATTTCTATTAACTAGGTGTCTTAAAAGCAGACAACGACGCATACCTTTAATGATAAGCCGTATGCAGAAATAAAAAATATAATATGTATAAAAATTGATTGTAAAATATACACAGTAGAAAAAAAATATAATTGGTTATTTAGATACGGCAAAAAATGAATCTCCAGAAATTCGATTCCATTTAAATATAATGCATCATGCGTAAAATAGAAATACATCGCTGTTCATAACGTTACAGATAAAGAAGTATGTATAAAAATAAATAATTTAAAGGCCAATATCTTAGAGGTATACATATTGTAACAATGGCTAAAAATATTTACAAAATATTCTAAAACTGCATCTGAAACGAGTAAAACAACTCACAAATGCACAACAATAAATAACAATATACATATTTTTGGACATTTAAGCACCAACGCTTTTTATAATACACTTAGCTCAGCTAGGCTTTTACATTTTAGAATAATAATAAGTATAGTATATCCACAAGGAGTATTACAGTTTAGCTTTCTAGTGTCTACTAACTACTACATCGTAGCAAACCATACCCGTGCTAGAAACGTGTCAGGAAAAAAAAAATGTATTGAAAACTATGACACTTCCCACTAGACCGTTCCGTTATCGACCAACACCGTCGCGTGTCATGCACGCGAATACTCTCTCGCTGCATATTACGGTGAGACAGAAGGCTGTATGTCCGTTCAGTGGGCAAAGTAGAGCATGTCGTGTTGCTTTTAAGGCCTAATACACATAAGTATACATAAAGTAGTATATCTTTTAATTTAAAACCATGATTACGCTTAAGCACGACTTGTAGGAAATGAGAAAGGAATTACAGTTTTAAAAGTAAAACTATAATGGCTGGAATACACACCTAAACACAGTGTAAATGTGACTTTTAGAGACATTTATTAATAAAACTCCTAGTACCTGTACTAGTAGTAAAATGGGTGTACTTTCGCTTTGAAAATGCACAAGAAATGCGATGTAGTAGTAGAAAGAGTTCGATATCGAAAACATACGTACCTTAAATATGCAACAATCATCAAAATTGTTTGCTATATAAATGGATAAAATTACTTAGATACTTACATAGGTAATCCATGTCTATAATTATATGTAATCTTTAAACCAATAAGAACTTAATAATATACATTATATCTAAGTCATAATTTTTTTTACAAAGTGGTAAGTACATAGTAAAGTAATGCACTGTTAAAATATTTGTATAAATAAAAATATAGTAAAAAAAAACATGAAAGTTCTATGAATTGGCAAGATAAATAAAGATTTAATTGATTGATTGATTTCACCAAATTATATTACATCGTAATTGACTAAATATTTATGATAACACTTTTGATATGGTATGGTGATAATATAAATTAACATTGTTCATAATTGACTGCGTTTAATTTAGATTATAGCAACCAACCGTTCAATGAAAATGTGCAGTTGATTACTTAGTTGTAAATAAAATATTTTTTAAAACTTGATATTATGACAGCAATATGATAATATTAACTTCATGTTTTCAACATACTTTTTTTTACATTTAAGATACATACATACACTAAGTACTTGTTTTATGTGATGTACCATGCCATCAGCTATCGATAATAGTTCCGATTCACTTTAACATGTTTCATATTACACACCGTGTTCCTGAAGATATACATTAAAATTGAAAAATAATTCTATAGCTCTTGTTAAACATATCGTACAAAGGAAGTAGTGGTTTAAAAAACATAGTTTTTAAGTTAAGTGTACAAAATAACCTAAGTGTCTTAGAACAACATGCCGAAGTTAATGTATAACCACAAGAACACGGTGTATATGGCAACACATACACTACATCGCGCCGTTATTTTAAAATCTATCAAAAACGCGGGTACCTGTATAGAGCGCGTAGTTCGTGTTTCACCCACCAGCGGCGCTAGGGTGCCACATGCAGGTACTCGGCTACAAACAGCCTGAAGATCTTGTTCAGGTTTTCTATCGTGGTGAAATCCAGCGCGGTAAGGTCGTCTGCCGCTGTGTGCCAGACGCTCGGGAACGGGGACGGGATTATGTGGAGGACGTTCACGTCTGGAAAGGAAGGTTTAGCCAGTGTCAGGGTTAATGGCACAATATGTTAGATAATGTCTAAGTTAACAGAGAGATGAATCATCATTATCAGCTACAGGACGTTCACTACTGAACATAGGCCTTTCCCACGGTTTACCACAGCGACTGGTTGTGAGATAGATGCTTATCTATACTAATATTATAATCTATACTAATATTATAAAGCTGAAGAGTTTGTTTGTTTGTTTGTTTGAACGCGCTAATCTCCGAAACTAATGGTTCGAATTGAATAATTATTTTTGTGTTGGATAGTCCAGTTATCGAGGAAGGATATAGGCTATATAACATCACGCTACGACCAATAGGAGCAAAGATATAGTGGTAAATGTGTAAAAAACGGGAGAAAGAAGTCACTATTCCACGCGGACGAAGTCGCGGGCAAAAGCTAGTATAAAATAAAAATAGATAAAAGTCTGACTTTAGGCACATTAATCTCAAGTCAGCAGAACGTTTTATCTGCTAAAGGGTTAGCAAAATTGAAACTATTTTGTAATTTGCTGTAATTGAATACTCTTGACGGTGTGTGTAACTATGTTTCGCTACTATATATTTTTAACCCCAAACACTGAGTTAACTTTATTAATAGGCAAAATTATCTCAATTGCCAATGTGGTAACAAAAGTTTGACTTAACACATGGGACTTCCTGTTAGTTTCGTATTTTAAAATCCCACAAAATGACAGGAAAAATGAGTTGCTAAACCTTATGCGGGTAAGTGATAAAACCATCTCTAAAATCGCTAATGAATGATTAATTTAAAAAACCATGTTTTGCAAGGGATCGGTTTTACCTGTGTTCAAAAGGAAAGGTATGTATTTATCACGTAAACCGCAGATTTTAGCACCTATCATCTTAGTTAAAAACAAATTGTTACCTACTTACAACTAATGCATAAAATAAAGGCTGGTTTCTGAAAAAAAAGATACACACTTCTCCAGATCGGTATGTGACCATCTTCTAGTCCAGCTCCGGAACTGTCTATCTATGAAAATCCACACTAATGTGGAAAATTTGACTTTTTGCCCATCCACACTGGACGGATTAGTGTGGAAAAGTTCTAAAAATTAAAAATAGCTATTGATTACATACTAAATAATATTAAGTAATCGATTTTACACATATCACCACTGATTTGGAAATGTGGAACATTTGTCCATTATTCCACACCAAGCCGTCAGTGTGGATAAATGGACGAAAAGTCCAATTTTCCACACTAGTGTGAATTATTGTGTGGAAAATCGGAATAACTCTTAACTGAAGTAATGTCCGCTCCACCTTGTCCTTGGAGTAACATTCCAGTAGTTCTCTGCTATTCATAACTCAGCTGTAGCTCTAGCTCTCAAGTAGGTATGAACTCAAATACACAGTATAAAATACATTTGTCATAATACTCACTTCTCCTCAAAAACGGAATGTGATCATCCTCAATCACGGCCCCTGAACTCCTCAGCCTGAAGTAGGTCTGCTCAACCTTCCCCGTGGAGTAGTTCTGGAGCTGTTCCAACTCCGCTAACCGCTGTTCGGCGCTCGCCATCCGCACGTACCACTTCTCTGTCGCGCGGAAGTAGCTGTAGAACACTGGGTCTGGGGCGCCTAGTAAGTCCAGGAGGACTAGGACATCCTGGGGAAGATAATCATTTATTTATTTATTTAGTACTAAAAAGAGAATCACAGACATGTTAAAATGCGCATAATATACATTATGAGGGACAAAAGATTGTCTGGAAGATGCCTAAACGAATTGCCTTAATATACAATGTATATTTTCGAAACTTGATCAAACGAAATGTAACCCTAAATTATCGAAAATACACATTGCATCGTGTGCATACAATAAAGAGTGTAAGTGTATGTGTTTTTTTTCTCACTGACTTGGACCCCCAAGATGATACTGTAAAATTTGCGTGGATTAAATTCCATGGGGATAAGCGGTGATGAAGAGACAGATACAGCAACTTGTAGTGACTGTCAGGTCTGCCTGTGTGGTCGCTAGATTTAGATGAAATATATTGAGAAATATAGTACCTAATTGGTACTATTTGGTACCTATCGATAAAAAAATAGTACCCCAGCCCTTGGAATATTATATCATAAGTCTTATATATACACAGGCCATCCTGACGTCAGGTTGGCCTGTATGAAATTATATTTGGGTTTCTGTTATAGGTATCATTCTGGAACCTATGCTAGCATTTAGTACCTAATTGGTACCTGAGAAAATATATATTACATTTTGAAATATCATGATATTTTTTTAGATTTTGGATTTTTTAGATTTCCCATAATTCATATTTGATCCCTTTTACTACTCGTTTTTAATCATTTATATGTCACCGCCGTAATTTGTTTCCCCCCTTTGTCCTATTTAGGGCATCTACGAATCCAACAAATTTAAAATCATGAAAAACGGTTCACCAGTTCTCGAGTTATAGTGGTATATATAAGTGGTGTAACTTACAAGACTTTCTTTTATGTACATAAATAACTAGCAAATCCAGCGAACTTCGTTTCGTCCCGGTCCCGTTTTATGGTCATTATGCTATTCGGGGCCCAGACAAATCCAACAAAGTAAAAATCATGAAAAACGGTCCACCCGTTCTCGAGTTTTAAGTGGTTTAACTAACCTAACTGCCACGGGAACCAATGAACCCTGCGCGACCGACCAGTTTTTAGGGTTCCGTTTTTTGCCATTCGGCTACGGAACCCTTATAGTTTCGTCAAGTCTGTCTGTCTGTCTGTCTGTCTGTCTGTCATTAGCATCACACCGCTGAAACTTGGTAGGTAGGTGTATCTTCTTTACCGCTTTCCGATTCAGGTACAAAAAATTTGAAAAAATGATATTATAGGGGGGGCTGCCATACATGAAACTAAAACCAAAAAATTTTTTTTACTCTGACTAATGACATTGAGGTTTCTAAAACCATTTTTTCTAAAAGTCTAACGTTTGAGATATAGACGCTTCCAAAGTGGTAAAAAGGGCGTCCCCCCATCTAACTTTTGAACAAAGGAAGTGAAAATTTTGAAAAAAAAATATGTAAAGTAGATCTCAACATAAACTTTCAACGAAAATTAGTTTGAGCGAAATCGAACCAGCAGTTTTTGAGATATAGCACATTTTTATCAACCGCAAATATAACTTTGTCTTTCATATAAACACTATGAAAAACAAAGTTATATTTGCGGTCAACAAAATATTGTTGTATTTTGGCCAAGTGGATATAAGAATACCTAATTCAGTTAAAGTTGGCACGGAACCCTCAGTGCGCGAGTCCGACTCGCACTTGGCCGGTTTTTATATAAAAGTTTTAACGGCTTTGGACGAAACCTTCCTGAAATGACACTGACAATATAAAATTTAAAAAAAAACATCTTGGCATTATGGCGGGCAGCCAAATATTTTAATTGTTATTTGAAATAAAATTAGAAATTGTATATTTTTAATCAACGACTGTACATAATACCTACACAATATGATTTTCAATTTATAGCTAAGCAAAAATGTTTGTTATTTTAATAACATGATGTGACTCAATTATTTTTGGTCCAAGCTTTGACTGCAGGCCTTGACTCTATCTCATGTCAATTAAAACTAAAATACTTTCCACCCTAGGGATGGATAAGCTATTTTCCACCCGGCTATCTACACAGGAAAGTTATATGTATTTTCCGAACAGGAGAGATGCAAAAGTTATTGATTGCAAAACATTTTCATAAACTTTAAAGTGCTCTCCTGTATAATTTGCAAATATGCAATTGTGCGGTTATTTCACCAGATGATCGAATGTTATTATTTACTAGTGGTAACAATATTTAAGAACCGGTTAAGTGCGTGTCAGACCCGCGCACTGAGGGTTCCGTGCCACCCTTAACTGAATTCAGGGTCCACTTACTTTCACTTAACGAAAACATCACAATATATTGTGACAGCAAAAATAACTTTGATTTTCATAGTGTTTGTATGAAAGACAAAGTTATATTTGCGGTTGATAAAAATATGCAATATCTCAAAAACTACTGGTTCGATCTCCTTCAAGTTTTTGATGAGATCTACATCATATATTTTTTTCAAAATTTTCACTTTCTTAGTTCAAAAGTTAGATGGGGGGGGACGCCCATTTTACCACTTTGGAAGCGTCTATATCTTAAACCATGGTTTCAAAAACCTCCACATCATTTTCAAAGACCTATTCATAGACACCGCAAACGCATAGGTTTGAGTAAAAAAATGTTTGGTTTTAGTTTCATGTATGGGAGCCCCCCCTTGAATATTATTTTTTCTTACTTTTAGTATCTGAATCGGAAAGCGGTGAACAAGATACACCTACCTACCAAGTTTCAGCTATGTCATGCTTATAGTTTCAGAATAAAGTGGCAGTGACATACGGACGGACAGACAGACAGACAGACAGACAGACTGACTTGACGAAACTATAAGGGTTCCGTTTTTTGCCATTCGGCTACGGAACCCTAAAAACTGGTTGGTCGCGTAGGGTTCATTGGTTCCCGTGGCAGTTAGGTTAGTTAAACCACTTAAAACTCGAGAACGGGTGGACCGATTTTCATGATTTTTACTTTGTTGGATTTGTCTAGGCCCCGAATAGCATAATGACCATAACAAACAAATTTCGGCGGTAACATATAAATGATTAAAAACGAGTAGTAAAAGGGATCAAATATGAATTATGGGAAATCTAAAAAATCCAAAATCTAAAAAAATATCATGATATTTCAAAATGTAATATATATTTTCTCAGGTACCAATTAGGTACTAAATGCTAGCATAGGTTCCAGAATGATACCTATAACAGAAACCCAAATATAATTTCATACAGGCCAACCTGACGTCAGGATGGCCTGTGTATAAGACTTATGATATAATATTCCAAGGGCTGAGGTACTATTTTTTTATCGATAGGTACCAAATAGTACCAATTAGGTACTATATTTCTCAATATATTTCATCTAAATCTAGCGACCACACAGGCAGACCTGACAGTCACCAAAAGTTGCAGCAAATCTGCCCAAGATCCCAGATTATCCCGAAATATTCCAGCCAGCTACATCAAATTTCACAACAAACAAAAAAGTATGGAAGCCAGCATAGATTTTTTTATGAACCTAGAGAAAAAAAAGAGTTTATGTCCATCTATTGATGGTAGAAATATCTGAGGAGAGGAATCGAAACAGACGTCGTTAACCACTCGGCCACACAGCAAGTTCTATTTTAGCACTTAGATCTTTTTACTATTAAGATTGCGGAGTGAAACGTGGTTACTAACCACGTTTATCGATCTTCCTAAAACTTACGGTGCACTTTTGCATTTGCACCTTGGATGAATTAACCACTTTTGCACTCATTCGTACTCGTATCCGATGTGATTGACTGTCTTATTTTCCTTTTTATGGAGTAATTACACGGTGGCGACGTTTAAACTAAAAGTATTATTTAATTTAATTTCTCCTTTGTAGTTTAAGTTAACAAGATAGGTCATGAACTCGTAGTAATAAACAGATAACGCCAACAGATTTCGTAATATTTCGATAGATAATTATTGTATTTTTTGCGGTTATCGGTATCTGTAATTTAATAAGACTAGCGTATTTGAACATTATAATGAGTAAAACGCAGACCCCTTGCTACGGTATATGTATTGTAGAGTCGATTAGTGAAGATTAAAATTTTGATTGTAGTTAGACATTGCAGCTACTAACCAACAGATTATATTCTATTAGTTTCCTATTCTATCTCATCATACTTACTTACTTACTTTACAAAAATACAAATATTCAAGAAAATACTTACTTAATAGTGTTTCACATCAACTGGCATGATTGTTAAATTGTTTTAAAACTATTTTTAAAAATTTAAACGATAGCAAGAAGCTAAAGTGATCATTTATCATACATGACCCCGCGCTGTGCGATTTCGTCTTCTGAGTTTTAGATTTGTAACAAAATAATATTGCTCAAATTGAACATGTCATCAGTTACCTACTTCAAAATACCGTTATTATATTAATATTCGTAAGAATAATACTATAGCATCGAAATGTGAATAGGTACCGGTATCGATGCAAATATGCAATAGAATATGCAAACGGTCGACCTTTATTACGTGAACCAAAATAGTCCGCCGCGATTATTTGTGAGGGTTCATTTGCATACGTTCGGAACTTCGGACCGAGATCGACGCGATGTAGGGACTTTTGCAATAGTATAGTAAATAAACTAAGGTATCTACAATGTGTAATAAAATCCTACGTCGAGTTTACGTCGGTATCCTAAAATAGCACGAGTTTTTCCTTGCTAACAAAAAAAGTCTAAGAAGTTTATCAATGTGACGAAATAGCCAATACTTGTAAGGAAGATAATCATAGCTTTTTGATGCATTTCTGATACAAAAGCTTTAAAGTACTGTAAATCCATATAAGTAATAATCTTATTATGTCGCAAGTGGCTGAATGGGTCTGTAACACCGTAAATAGATAGGTGCTTGTATCAACACTAAGTAATGAGTTTCCATAAATTTCAGGCGTCTGTCAGTCGCGTCCCATCAAAGGAATTGCTCATTAAACATTTGCTCGTCTGAACGGAGCTAATGACGAAAATTCTAATTACTTAACCGCCCTATATTACTGTGTTTACAACCGTCGCTTTTCGCTCGCGTATCTTCAAAGGTCAAACAATATTACAAATTATTTATTTGATCAAGTTTAATTAGCACATTATTCCGGTGAATCCCTTCTGTGACGCAGTTTATACAACTTAACGATATTATGGTACTTAACACGTTCCGGGACATCATTCTAGACACAATAGAAGTTTTATTGTTTTCACGCCTGTAGGCGTTCACTGTCCCGGAACGTTTTAATTAATGTTAAAAAAATATATAAATAATTTATTTTAGGGTTATTATTATCTCCATAAGGGTTAGAATGACACTTAATAGCTAATGAAACCTTTATGTTAAAAGATCTGATTTAATAGTAACTTGCAATATTCTTTATTACATCTACTACACATATCTACTTATTCATTCACTAAATAAGCGTAGATAAGAATGAATATATATCTAATCTGACTGATCACATAATTGTCGCAATCCAAAAAACTTTATACTTGATAGTACAGTAAAATAAGCAACTCAAACTCAGAATTTATGGCACCATAACGTTATAGTTATTTCAGCCATTATCACGTCGTAGAACAGATTAACACAATGACTAGGGCTATTAGATGAAGTGGGCTAATGTAAGCCTTGAAAGGCTTTCCGTGCCAATGGTCGACATGACTTTTCGACTCATACTCATGATGTTATTTAAGTGTGTGTGTGTGTGTGTGTCTGTTTATTGTATATGTGTTTACGAGTCAGTGTATTGTATATGTATTTGTGAGTCGAATAAATGTATTTTCTTTCTTTCTTTTTTTACATTAGCAGAATCATGGCTGGGAAATGAAACCCCAATAAATAAGTTCGTACAAATGTCAAGAGGCTAGGAATGCTGTGAAATTGGAACTTGGCCTGTAAAAACAGGTTCTCTGAAACCGGAAACTTCGAAGTACAGGGATAAAAGGCTAGAGGTGGAGCACACCATCTATCGGGTATCAAAACCCTTTTTAGATCTTTATCAAAACGAAGGTGTAATATACAACTAGCTTATAAAATAAATAGGCTCATCCTATTATGGTACATTTAGCGATGGTTTACAAATACAAATACAATTGTTTATTTGCAAGAATACATTATTAAAATTTACAGAACAGGTCAAAAGTCCGCTTCGTAGTTGTATCCAGCCTGCATGCAGGCGTGCAAATATTTATTTAGTTTTATGGGTTACTAATGTATACATTATTTTTAAGCTGAAGAGTTTGTTTTGTTTGTTTGAACGCTCTCAGGAACCCCAGAAAATATAATAGTACAACTAATGAACTAAATTGAAAAGCTCATTTATCATACATACATATACTATTAAACATCACAATGCGACAGAACGAAAAGGAGAATTTCACGGACGCAGTCGCGGGAGACCACTGCTAGTTTCATAATAATACGTCTTTCAATAGGGTGGTGAAGACGGCCCTAAGACCTCGTAGATCGAAACCTCATAAAGCCGAAAGAATCTCAATTCTTCATGGTATTCCTTTCCGGGTGGAGGTCACAAATTCCATCGTGTTTATTGATCGTTACCAATCGGGCATGTGATTGGAAAAATAACCAACGCACAATTTAACGCTTTTTATTATTATTCTATGTGTATCTATATCATTGACACTGCCTTATTATCTTACACGTGTTTTACCAAGCAAGCCTATAACACGCGAGGACACATTTATTATCCACGGTCAGTACCCCGGAGAAATCAAATCCCCGATATGAGATGAAGTTGACTTTTTCCTCGTTATTTCCATCTGGGGTTCTGCGAACTGGATTATCGATATAAACGATACGGACATCACTTAAAGCATTTAGTTAGAGCTTTATTGTAATTGCATGCTTGGGCAAAACCCGCACCCGAGCGATAATATTTTTATTCATTAGTCATACCACACTTTCTACTCGACAGATTGATTTGTATTAAATTGGTTTAACTACGACATAAATCGGTTTTTTGAAATACATGATTTATAATACAATCAAATACAAATTACATGCAAAAATCGATTAAATAGTTTATATGGAACATAACAACTAAACAAATGCGTTCTACATGGTGCTACAATCTAGGAAGAATCGATAAAAAAAATCATGCGTATCATTTACAACTCAACAAATTCATTTTCCATGGGGAAACTACCTATACACCCGAGGCGGATTTAATACCTACTGTCTTAAAAAACGAGAAATTATAAAATCACATTTGTTTTTTAAACAAAGGTTTATCAAAATCTAAACTAGTTCTAGAATTTAATAAACTTTTACTATATCTACGTAAGAATCAGCAATTTTAATGTGCAAAGTTAGTTATGTTAAACCGAACGCCGAGACTAATCTAACAAACGTCATCGTCATAATAATAATTGCCGTGCGTATTGCATGATGATTAATGCTTATCTCAAAAAATACAATTTTATGCAGCAAAATTCAGAAAAAGTTATTTCACCATTCAATATCCTACGCAGTATATTATTATAAAAGAAATACATACGCAGAAATATTTGAAAGGAATTAAATCTATACTAATATTATAAAGCTGAAGAGTTTGTTTGTTTGTTTGAACGCGCTAATCTCCGAAACTACTGCTTCGAATTGAATTTTTTTTTGTGTTGGAGAGTCCAGTTATCGAGGAAGGCTATAGGCTA
Source organism: Pyrausta aurata (assembly GCA_963584085.1). Classification (NCBI taxonomy): domain Eukaryota; kingdom Metazoa; phylum Arthropoda; class Insecta; order Lepidoptera; family Crambidae; genus Pyrausta; species Pyrausta aurata. The sequence goes on along the minus strand of OY757263.1, from coordinate 2,067,528 downwards.
GATAACATCACGCTACGACTAATAGGAGCAAAGATATAGTGGTAAATGTGTAAAAACCGGGAGAAAGAAGTCATTTTTCCACGCGGACGAAGTCGCGGGCAAAAGCTAGTTGACGATATTTCGCTTTCTAGGCAAATAAAAGCAAAGGTCGTGGATTCGACTCCATAACCCAGTGTCCCAGCCGAACGACCGTCAAAGTTTTTGCATAATTATTAATCCTAAGGCCTTTCTTGTAGCCTTAATTTATACAGTGTAAAACTGTATCGATTAAACCTCATTTCCTCGATGAGCTTCGGTAAACTACTTAGTTCTTTCCTTTGAAACAAGATCAATTTGACTAACTACACCTAAGACCTAGAAGAATATAAAGAGGTAAAGTAGAACTATGTCAATCGAACAAATACTTTTCTGAAAACCGCAAATCTGATAAGGCTAACACGATAATTATAATCGCGGACATACAAGCAAATAGGTCAAACTATGAATCTCCTTTATTTAACTCGGTTAAAAACGATTACAAGTAGGGGATAAGAGGATTTTGAGATGCATGTGTGGCTGTGCGATGAGAGTATGGATATTTGAGTAGGATAGAATAAGAAATTAGTAATCTGAGAGGGAATTTGACAGTGGCACCTGTTGTGGCGAAAAAGATGATGGGTCACCATATATCTTGGTACGGACGTAAGATAAGAAGGGATGATTCTAATGTGACAAAGAGACGAATTTAATTGATTTTCCTTCGAATAAAAATTATTCGAAATATTGACGCGAGTGATTCAAAAACAGAGCTCATGATCGTGAAACGAGTCGATGATTTACTTGCAAAAATATTTGCGTAAAAGAAAAACATACAGCGCCCCAGATGAACAGGAATCAGGGCAAGGACATGATGAATTATTATAAGAAATCACTCACCATCCTCTGCAGATTGTTGGCGCCATCCTTATATGTCGTGGATTGCCAGGACCTCGCCAGATGCCTGGCTCCGTATATGGAGTCCGTGGGCCCCCACTGTCTGAAGGCCTCTTCTCCGTCGAAGAATATAAACATCAGGCTGAGGTTTGACTGCTTCAGTCTGTTCAGTTGGCTGGACATCACCTTGGCTAGGTTGATCATCATCGCACAGGGCACTGCTGAGTCCGTGGCACCTGAGTTAAAGACGGGATTACTACTTTGTTTGATTTTTAATATACTATATAAAAATAAGTCGGGTTTTCCTCCCTGACGCTATAACTCCGGAACGCACAAACCGATTTCCACGGTTTTGCATTCGTTGGAAAGGTCTCGGGCTCCGTGAGGTTTATAGCATACAGATATAGATTATAGCATATAGCAAATGGGGCCGGGGCGGGACGGGGCTGGGGGCGAAACGAAGTTCGCTGGGACCGCTAGTGTATCATAAAATACGTTAAAATATTTGATTGCTCTTGTCTTGGCTCCATCCAAACTAAACTAAGCCAAGTGTGGCAAAGAAAGAATCGACGATAGCGCGAGCTGACCCAGCTGAAGCCTATTCCCTCTGAATTTGAAGATAATCGGGTTGAAATCCTTACGGTTACGGAACATGAAGTTTTAATCTTAATTATTTTAAATTCGTTTTCATATGTATAGATCACAGTGCTTAATTGAAGATACTGTGTTAATACGATCATAATTCAGCGAAAACAGAAGTCTGAAAACCAGCGTCATGACCTCCAGGGGAACTGACTAATGCTGAGTGAGGTCCTATTGGTCTGACCTTTCCCAACATACATTGCGTTGCGGTACGCACAATTTTTTCTGTTGTTGTCTTATTGTTTCTTGTTTTTGTTCTGTGTCATTTTTTTGTAACTTTGTTTACCTGTAATGTAATTGTGTTGTGTAGTGTGCGATTGTTAAGTATACATATAATATGTGTTTGTGATGTCCCATTTCCAATCTCCAGTAAATGCTTTTCAATTAATTTTCAGTAACTGAAACTTCACTTTTTTATTTATTTAATTAAACTTTATTGCCAGTGTAAGTATTATTGGTAGACTCAATGCATACCAGTCAACCGCTTGGACCAGAAAGTTCAATAAGTAAACCTATTCACTTGGAAATATGTGTTTAAATATACCGAGATATACTCGATATCGCTCACCCTAGTTTAGAATGGAACCCTTCTCACTGAGATATATAATATTTTATATCCCGAGCTATAATATGTTTTGGAGCGATTCGCGAAAGATATATTTTCCGCCTCCCGAACGCCCCTAGGCCCCCGCGGTGGTGGACAATCCCATACAAAACTACGAAAATATGTATCCCATCCCATAGTGTGAACGGTTGAAAGATATATCTCGGGATATAAAATATATCGTAATATATATTAATATATTATATCCCACACTCAGAAGGCAGCTTAATAGTTAGCATTCTTCAAAAACCTATAGATTAACTATATGTACATATTGAACATATCAGTCCAAAAACTTACTATAAAAATCATATTTTCAATAGACTGAATATGAGAAACTTGCATTAGATTTAAACAATAAGTTATCGACATGTACTTAAAATTTATCTATGTGTATCAATGCGTTTTAGTATCAGATCAGTGACAATGATGAGATTAAATCTGCTTATCTTCTTATGACTTATCTTATCACACATTTTGATTTCATGTTCAGAAACAACAACCAAGTCAAGTGCAGAAAGTCCAAAAGAAAACTACATTATGATTTATGAGGCAAATTATTATAAAATTATTATGTCTGCTTATATAATAAAAAATAAAAATTAAAAATATAATTCTTCCCTGATGGAAGGGAAGAATTATATTTTTCAGGAATAATATTACTGATTTCTAAATCAATTGTTATCATGGTAATCTGGAATAGCATGTGGTCTAAGGGTTAAGAGGGTACAAATTTGAAGTTTCGAAAACAAAGTATATATCAATGCACTTACCAACAAATACATGTTCTCTTGTATATTTGCTGTCATAATGGCAGGCCAGTACCAAGAATCTGTCTGCATTAGGATTCAACTTAGCAATAATATTCTTGAATTTCAAAGTCCCAAACACCGGTGTGTAGTCATCAAATGCATTCTCCGTGACATCCCAGCCAAACCCTCTCATTTGGTTTACAATGTAATTACCAACTTTTTCATGATTCGGAGTGCCCACCACTCGGGGAACAAGAATTTCATTTAATACTGCCTTGAAGTGATCAATATCAGACAACTTGGCAATATCTTTAACTTGTTGATCAGTGAGTTCCTGAGGTTCATGATAATTCTAAAAAATAAATTATTTCTTTTAATTTTGTGATGCCTGATCCATCAGATTAATTAAATAATTATTTAAAAAAAATTGTATAATGCAAAGCGTGTAAATTGATACATCACAGATAAATCTGGAGTCTCCGTGAAAAGGGGTATAATTCAACTTATATCGTTTTTGATTTTACGGCAAATTACAAATGACAAAAAAATTACCGAATTTTCTGTCTTATCCGCGTGTTCTTACGGCTTAAAATGGCAAAGATAGTTTTCGTGCAAAGTGATGTAAGTAGACATTTTTTTGAGAATTCCACAAATAAATACGTGTATATAGATACATGTGCAGTTATAACATTTTGCACCGAGCGAAATTTTACTTTTGATAAATGTATAATAATACAACTTGAGTTACAACTTTATACACAATTACTAAATTCCATATAGAAGTTGTAGTCATTGATATAAATTAAGTTATATCACTTAGAACGAAATACAAGGAATAGTTATAACAAAAGTATAATGTTATTGTTAAAAGTATTATGAGGCTGCGTGTCTTATTTACCTTCACGCTTCTTACTGGGGAGAAAGACAAATACTACAGTAAAAAAAGAATGCGAATGTAGAAGAAAACGAAGGATTTTTTAAAAGCACGCATTACAGTACAAGTGTACAAGTACTCAATTGTTAAGTACTATTTTAATTTAACCTTGGACTAATGAAATCAATATGGTCATAGTGACTTATTGGTAAAATCACTGGGTTTGCGTGACGATATACTGAGAGGAAAATGACATTAACAAAATCTTTCAATGGCGGGAAAAACAGTTGGTACGCAAACTAGTCTCCAGGTTCTAAAGTAGCTAAAAGATCAGTGTGTCATAAAATTTTTATTTCCCGCCCTAGTATTGCTCATTTACTTCGTATTGCTTATTATGTAATATCGTTAAACTCCTTTATGGTCCTCCGGTAATGTAGTGGGCTTGCCTTAGTAATAATAACCGATGACTGATGGACAGAATAAGTGATGCTGTCTTGTGCTGTTTTCCTGCGCTTTTTTGCTCGTATTATCAACCAATCTACTAAGCCTTGTGATTCCAGGTGCTATCTGAGTATCTTCTTCACGGCAGCCTAATGAGTATTTTGTTTTGGTATCCGTATTATTGGACGTTTATTGCTCTACTTCAGTTACAATAACAATAATGCACAGAGAGCAGAAAGAAAACATAATATCCTAATATTTTGCAGTTAAATCTAGCTTTTCAGATAGGGATCTTCTATTCATAAGACCAGTTATGCTATTCAACGCCATAGCTTCCATGAAAGTTATGGATATTCACGTTTCAAATCGCTAACTTGATACCTATAATATTATGCTAAAGCAAATAAACTATCTAGGTTTTAATTAGACTCAAAGAGCACAAAAATCATTTTTTCTTGTCTTCGGTATTCAAAATGAAACGATACATAAACCATTATTTAATTTGGTTTCGTAATGTCATTAGACTAAATCTTGATTGTAATTTTATTGCACCCAGGCGAAAATTCATTTCAATAAACGTACTAATGAAATCCATGCTCCAAAAATAGTAACAAGGGAAAAAAACAAATGTACGTGACGTACGGTTATTAGAAGTACGGTATTTTTAAAGTGTATAAGGCGAGTTTTACCAACTTTCTTAAGTTTTAATCGTTTTCATAGTAATGATTTATAAATATTAGCTTCCATCATTCATCATCATTATCAGCCAAAGGACGTCCACTGCTGAACATAGGCATCCTCTCATTCATAGATTCATAGATAGATTAGAAAATTATTATTAATTAAATTTTTAGAAATATGAATGAGAGGAGAACTTTTAAATAAAAAAATACTTTGTCCTAAAGGACAAAGTATTTATTTGCCGCTATATTGCAGCTTATTTAATAACCGGAGATGACTCATCAATTGTATGAAAATACCCATAAAATATACTTTTATCTCGCAACTGCAAGCTTAAAGTCAACAGTCATCATTAAAATCTTATTTACATAAAACAAAGCTGTATTTGACACACCACTTGTAACTCGAGAATGGGTGGACCGATTTTCATTTTTTTTACATTGTTGGATTTTTCTTGGCCCTGATTAGGATATCAACCATAAAAGGGGGCCGGGGTGGGACGGGTACGGGGGTAAAATGGAAATTCGCTGGATCCACTAGTGTAGCAATAAATGTCATGATACTTATATCAGAATACACATAGCTTTTGGCTACTTAAATCACCAAACTGACTACTTATACCATTTTACACATTACGTGTGAGATCTAAATGATGTGTAAGCTGATTCAACTTTATGAAAACCGAGTAAATTTTAAAATACGTACAGCCCAAAATAATCTGCATTAAAAACTGCACTTTTACATTTTGTCGGTTCAGTGATATAAAGTACCAATGAAAAATTACGAGCATTTTTATGGAAGTTGTATCATTAGACACCAATACCAATTTCATAGTGTAAAATGTTTTACGTCAAATTAAATCGATATACACCAAATGATAAATACTCATTCTACTGTGTAAAGTGATATAACTTTAGATTTTTTTAAATATTAAATATATTATTACATTAAAAAAATATAATTCACCGTTAAAATAAACATTGATTTTGTAGCTTTCACTTACAAAAACTTTTATTCAAAAATCTTCGCCAGAAACAAAATAGGAATTTTTTGAAACTTCAAACGTCATTTCCCAAAAATCACGATTTTCGAGTTATACCCCTTTTCACGGAGACTCCAGAAATGTCTAAATTCGTAAACATCTTATCAACAAATGATACTTAAAGCATGCATTTAAATCATTTGAGAAGAATATTTAATGCAAAGTACTGAGCCGTACATACTGCAGTCCTTAAATTAGAACAATTTAGATGCAGTATATTAATTGATATTCATCACTGATGGAATAATGTTATTCAGATTGTGTTTACATTTCAAGGATCATAATAGCATAGAGCCCAAAGATCACAGTACTGTTAGTTAAGTTACTTTCTACTGAAAATTAAAAGGTCGCACTGTCGTAAATTGGTATGAACTGAAGCTATTTTAATTAAACTTAAAAACACTTACCTTCTCTTCGTAAAATTTGAGCGCTCCGTCTGAGTTGACCGAGGCGAAACATAACGCGAATAAAGCAAAGTAGTACGTGCCCATTTTAGCAATATTATTGAAAACACTGGCAGCCAGTCGTGTCGGCTGGCGTTATAAGTTGTACTGGACGCGGATCACGTCCAGGGAAACACGTCGCGTCTCAAAGCGTCGCGTAGACAGTTTTTGATGTATGTAGGTACTAGGTATTTCACTCACTCCATTACCAAACCAACTCAAACAGCTGCCTGCCCATTCAACCAACTTGTACCCTCCTCTCCTTCTCCCCCAGCCCCCTTACTCTGGACACCAAAACCGATCCAATGAAGATAGCCATCCCTGTCACACGCATACACGGCCTGGTATGAGTGACAGAGATGGCTATAATCATTGGATCGGGTTTTGTGTCCCAGAGTAAGGGGGCAGATCCGACGTAAATTTTGACATTTCAGTTTTGTATTACCAGGAATTAGAATAAAATTACCCACAACGACGAGGGTTTTTTTTTCTCATTTTTTTAAATAAAGTTGGACACGCAAAAAAACAAAAACACATTGGTACTCCCAAAAAAAGTTTTTTATTCATTGAAAAATATATCCACAAGAGCAGGGGCCTAGTCCACTGAGTTTTGTAAATAGTGCTTGGATCGCGCGTACTCTCAGCCACGCGCACGCCACCCCACACAACACCACACTATTAGAAGCAAAACAGAGGCGCCAACTTGTGGCGACCACGGGCCACCACACCAAGCCACTAGTGGAACCTTGCGTTACGTTAGTTAAGTAGCCGCGTTGTTGGTTGCTCCATCTTAAATCTCTTGCTTCTTGTTGAACCAACAAATGGACCACACAAATAGTCTGGCTGGCTACAAAAAAAATCCTCCCCAATTTGAGGGTAATTTTACAAATGAAATACAAAGGAATAATCTGTGGATAGAATATTTTTTTGCTCAGCTGCTACAGAAAGTACAAATTCTTTTAACTTTTTTAGACTGTCACCTCTTTTTTTTACAGCTAGACGGGTGTCTTACTTAAGGCAACGAGCTTATCACCTTGTTTTACCCCAGGTGATTCAGTTTAAATATTACATCAAATACGATCGATTAAAAAAAGTGAAATGGCTCTTATCCTGTCGCTCAGTCGCACGCACCTCGCACGCTTTTGACCAAGTGCTTGATGAATTCTGGAGCTGGACGTTATCGCGCACTTTCTGCAGTTTGGAAAATCCCATTCTGTGTGCGTAGTCTGCGCAACACTGTTCTAAATACCAAATGAATGATAAGAAAGAACCTTCACATTTAGAGAGTTGACCAACTCACTTGGCTTCGTAATAAAAGCCGTTCCTTCTCCATACTTCTAAAACCAGTTTAAATGTGATCACGGTACTTACGATGCTTCAAGTTATACGAAGTACTATTATAAATCTTCTGTCAATCTACTAAGTTCTAAATACTCTTCCCTATCTAAGGTACAATTAATTTGTATATATATTTGTATATATTGTATGGAAAATGACGTCATGATTTTCATTTTCATTTTCATTTATTTATTGATACACACAACAAATTACTGTCTTAAAAAATACATTTCAAATAATCTTATAAAGTGGTGCAGGACAATAATTCTAAAACATGCGTACACAAATTCATTAATTAACTTAACTTATGATGACATTACATGGCCATTTCTTTCTCCATCCTTCTATTTTTTCTGATAATTTACTGTACATTTTTCTAATCAATGACAAAACAACCAACCAACCCCTTAATGACGTCACTGAAGGCGTGTGACGTGAACATCAAGTGTGCCAGGGCACAGATCCTAAACATCCTAACTTCCTATATTTCTATGAAATTATACTTTCGACTGTATGCTCTTTCCATAAGATGTATTTTTGCCAGGTACTTAATAATAAGGAGTATTGAAAGAATCTGGTGGGAAGGAGGATAGCCCGGGTGGTTTTAATGTAGCGTGTGGGCACAGAATATATAATAGTACTACGTGTGGGTGAAATTAAAATACAACCGTAGGTACTTTTTCTAGTGTTGCGTAAAATGAGGCTTCTTCGGATTTTCCCTAGTGAAATGAACTTTGATGAAAGAATGAATGAAGCTATTTAGGACACAGAAATGCGGTTATTTTAGGATCTATTTTAATCTCATTTAATCTAATTTCAATGACCTACTTAGGTACTCTATATTTAGTATAGTGATTTCAGTAATAATATTCACCGGTACATAACTTAATTTATTAGTGCTAGCTTGCATAAATTATATTATCAGTCTTTATGAGGGTTGCATCATCATACCAAAAGTTTAATTTACTTTTAACTTCTTCTTTAGTTTGTGCTCACATCGGAACTAAGCGAACAAATGTAGTCAGCTTAAAGCTTTTTTTTTAGCTAGCTAAGCTAAACCATCCAAACTAAGAGTTTGCTAAGTGTGCAATCCACATTTCAGTAGAATAGAGTGCGCTGGCGTGCTTATAAATAAATGGTACAGATAAGTATCAGGCGTGTTGCTAAATAAAAGTTATACATGCATATCAAAACTATTATATTCATCGTTATTCTAAAAGTTAATATGCTTTATGCAAATAGTTGTACTTCAAATATTGCCGTAACTGCTCATCGTAGTGTACACTTCGCCTAAGTTTATACTGCATTATATGCAATTGCATTTCGCCATCAACCCTTATTTGTATCCCTTTTCGCGGGTAGATCCTACTCGAGAACACCACATCACCATCGCCACAGAACACTTCTATCGAACTCGCATCAACAAATATATGCCAATGGAGGTGACCCACGGGGCTCCAGTCCGCTACTCTGACTCCATCGATTCCTCCGCGATCGACAGTTATACGACCGCGTTCCGCAAAGTAAAATATCGAATATTGCCGCTCACCATTCCATTCAAAGATTATGGAAGCATCGTTTAGTGCTGAATTTTGAGATTTCACGATCAACTCGAAGTGTTTGCTGCCAGCGTGGAACGCCTCGCCGGGGCTATACCATGCGTCCTCCAATATCTCAGATCGTAAATCCATCATCTCCCTTACTGGCCTCTGAAGCATTCGACCGTTTGGATTCATTCGCAATTCCCTTACGGTAGTCAACATACCCGCCCAGCCGTCACGAGATTCAAGAAGCTCACTCTCCCACATTCCCAACCAACCGATCAGAAGCCTCCTCCCATCAAAAGCCTGCAACGTTTGAGCTGCGTAAAAGTCATGTCCATAGTCCAACTCGTTGAATGTAGCCATCGAAAATTCCAAATTCTCAAAACTCATTGTTCGATAGTTAAAATGACCAGTAACATATCCCGTTTGATATAAATTCCTAAATCTATAACTGTCGGTCTGAATACCTTGAACAGACATAACCAAAACGTGTAGTCCATCGATTTCGAACAGATCGGGATTCTCCCACATGTATCCCATCTCGCCGTACGATTTTAAAATAGTTTTGTTATATTTCCAGTTAAACATATCGGGTGAAGTGTACAACACTAATTGTCCTTCGCTGCTTTCCGAAGAAGTTCCGAGGAGCATGTACCACTGGTTTCGGAATCCCCATACTTTAGGATTTCGGAATTTAGTGATTTCCATGGGCAGTTGCTGGATGATAGGATTGTACAGATACTTCTGGAAGATGATTCCGTCTCCACTGACGGCGACATTTTGAGAGTGGAACGTCTGGTTCTTGGTTTCCACGAGGCCGGTGTAGAAGACCGTGAGGAAGTTGTTGTGTATGACGGCCGATCCGGCGAAGCAGCCGTGCCGATCATAGAAATCTTTGGGGAGCACCGCCGGAGGGTAGTGCACCCAGTCGATGAGGTTGTCACTGACGACCTGGCCCCAGTGCATGGTGCCCCAGTCCCCGTTGTAGGGGTAGTACTGGTAGAAGATGTGGTATCTTCTCTTGAAATACGTGAAGCCGGCCGGGCTGTTGAGCCAGCCCAGTGGCGCCGAGATGTGGTACATCGGACGGTACTTCCTTCTCAGCACGTATCTTTGTTTTACAAAGGCGTCTATATGCGCGAGGTCTTGGGCCACCTCGGCGGCGGCTGCGCAAAACAGGACGAACAAAGCAAGCAGCTCCATCTGCGCAGGAGACTAAACACAGACTAAGTTACCGTTATGGCGTATCTGATTAAATCGCTTTAGTGAAAAGAACAAAAGAACTACTATTTGTAAACATACTTTGTACCTATAATAGAAAATGGATCACCGTTTGTAAGAGAAATTGTAAACTTTTTGGTTTTTGCTACATAAATGATCGCATTATTATGTCATCTCACGCACGTTGCGTGAGACGAACAATAGTTCAGACATACTCTTACTAATCTGTGGGTTTGGTTTTTGAATAATACGCGTGTTTTCTAGTGATTTTCGTGAGTTCACCTACTTACAATAAAAAATTAACTCCTTTTTTAAAGTCGGTAAATAAAGAAAATGACGCGAGTGATCCTTGAGCTGAGCTTCAATTACCTAAATAAGCTATGGGTGCGTGAGGTATGTACAATATTACGATGGATGAATACTTATTTAAAAACTCATAAAAACAAAATAATTCGTTACTTAATTTATTGAATAACGTAAACAAAAATACATTCACAAACATAAAAAGTGTAACTGGTTGATATTATGGTACAATATTACATATTTAATTAAACCATAAGCTAATAACAATTGCTAAATGTTTTAATAATAATTCGAGTTCATATCACAGAGAAGAATAACCTCGGTTAGATCTTCTTACTATCCTACCTGCCATTTCATGATTGTGCATTGTTTAGAACTAAACAACTTACATACACCATCTACATAGTTATACTAGAATTTATTTTAAGAAGTAACAAATAAAAACAAAATATTTTTTTGTCCTAATTTGTATTAGTTTCGGGTGATACAGGGTGTCCAATAGATAAATAAAGGATAATTGTGTAAATATATAAATATGGACACATCCATCACATTGTCATGATCACTTATTCAGTTCTACAATACATAGAAAGGATATTATGGTGATCTATTTAGGTTTCAAGATTATCCTTTATTTTTGGACAACCTGCATACATACTGCAAAAATAGTTAATTCTCTAACACCTAACTACAAAAAGTCTATGCATGTACCTTATTTATTAAAATATACTATACTGAAAAACGGCGCGACGTACTTACTAATTTTATTACGAAATAAAACAAATAATTGTTGCAAATGGTAAAAGATCTTACGTAATTTTGTTTGAACGACAACATTAATAAACGTTATACAGCCGCCTCTATAAAATTGAGCAAAACATATATTATGCATTATTTTTTAATTATTACTTACTTTAAAACAATTCCTCTATTACAGATATAAATCTAATTCTTATAAATTAAAATAATAGATACCTAATATAAAGTCCTACGTAACGTTGGTCTTTAAATAAATTGGTCCCTTTAAATATTTTTTTCGCATTTTAAAAAAATACGTATAAAAAAAATGGCCAATACGTCGCATGAAAATGCGCATTAATTAATACTTGCAAATTGGTCAGCGATTATTTAATAATGAATTCGTGGTCCTTCGTGTTAGGTTGACATGTAAGTACCAATAAAAGCGTAAATGCTAAACCATGTCGAGGTTGTTCACAATAAATCAACAGATTACAATCTTCCGGATTCTAACCGTTAGATTGTAATATCGCATTGTTTACAATATTACAGTGACATAGCCATAGCGCAGTTACAGTATATGGCCTAACAAGTAGGGCCTCAGAAGTGTGAATAGTGTCACTGCAGCTTTTTGTAGTTGCGCTGTGTTTTCGACAATGTCGATGTGGTTCTTGTTTTTTTCTCGGCCATTAGTTATATGTGTCACTGTGTGTATCACACAAGAAGTCGATATCGACTGCAAAATGTGGTATAGCGATGAGGCGTATTTATCGTAACAAGTATTTATACTTAACACGTATTTAAATATCGCCCGTAACAGCTGTTCCTTGTAAGATAAATATCTGTTCTATGAAATCACTGTTATCAGTTACTACCACTGCCAGTACCCACTGTTATAAGTACGCAACGTACCGACACACTTCTCGCTGTTATCTGTTTTATCTGATAAATAAATACTAGGTGCGTCCCTTTCTTCCCCGCGGCGTTCTAGCGGCTAAAAAGAGATGCACCTAGTATTTCATATCTTTACATGACAAAATAAAGTTGACCCCTATGAAGGTACGTGTGAACGGTCCTATTCATTTGCAATGCAAAAAATACGCCCGACCACGTTGTGTGGTTGTGATCGTGGTGTGGTTGTGGTACGTGTGGGTAGGCCCTATGACCCCAGTGTTGCGACTGTAAAAAAAATTGTTGCCGTATCTAAAAAAAATAAATTGCCGTAAAGTATTTATTTCTACGTTTTTATAATTGCCATCGTGGTTTATCGCAAAGCCGTAATTAATAAAAAGCTTGCCGTATAACCAAAAAAAATATCGTAGAATGCCGTTTAATACGACAATCAATCGCAACACTGCTAAGGCCTCTACTTAGAGGTGGGTTTCGCTTGCGGGTGCCGCAGCGCGGTGTGCAAGTCCGCCCAGAGCGCGGCGATACGCGCGTGCGCGGTGCCGTGCGTGCGGAACAGCTCTGGAAGCGACTCCAGCGCAGCTAGGGCATATGCGCGGCTGATGCGGGCTTCCTGTAGAAAACGATAAGGAGGTAGGTGTTATTATGTAAATTGAGAAAAAAAAGAACAGCCAAGTGCGAGTCGTATAAACGCACTGAGGGTGCAGAACGAGATTAAATAACTTATATTAATTAAAAGGTTTTCAGTGTGACCTGTATCATCACAGCACAGATAAAGGATAAATAGGAATAGCCGTTCATAGTTCTGGGCCAACGGGAAGAACCAGTCAGTAGCTCTTAACTTTCTTTTGGTTGCGTAGATTTGGAGGTTAAGTTTTTTCACAGCTCAAAAAAATTTATTTTAACTTCTTTTCGCGTTCTCGAGGAAAAAGTCTTAATTTCGTTCTTCCAAGAAGATAATACTGATTTTTAAATAGTGACGGCTGCGTTCAATATAATATACCGTTCGTGCAGACGTTATGCCGCAACGCACTGTTTACATGTCGGCGAAAGGCAAATTGGAATGGGGAAATATCACTTAGCTCTAATATCATCAAAGCTGCTCACCTCTAGCGAGCACCGCAGAGCGTATCTGTGCCTCTCGCGCAGCAGCTGCGAGGCGGCCGTGTGCGGCGCGGCGGCGGCTGCAGCGGCCCTCTCCGCGTGGAGCCCCCGCGTGAGACGCGAACACAGCTCGCGGTAAGCCCCTAGCGCGTCCAGGGCTAGTAACACTTTGCCCCCGGGACCGTCTTCTGTGAAGTCCATCTCTTCTACGGGGGACTCGCTTAGCTCTGTCACTAGACTGGGTAAGAACACATTGCAAAGCTACAATTTTCATCTATGTCTAGATTAAGGGCGTTAAAAATCAAAATCTAGTCTCACTACGTTTACAGTTTTCCACACTCATCCGTTTCGAATCGTATACGGTTTATATTTATTCCGTCAACTCTCGAACTTTATGAGTGCGAAAAATGAATGCAATGCAATGAATGTATCTTCAAGAAGCAGGGATGCAAAGAGTCCTTAAAGGTGATATAAAAAAAAGTTGTATTGTAACAAATATTTAGCGATATTTATGATTGATATTATGTTATTATAAAATAACTCTTACTCGGCAGCAGCTTTCATCGCTTCTTTGACGTGAGACCACCTCGGCCCGTCCGCTATCGAAGGCGTGGATAACGCATTGAGCCCGTTTCCCAATTCCCGTATGTCAGCCCGTTCTGCTTCACACCTGCTTTCAACTAGGAACAAATAGTTTTATCAAAAAATGATATCAGGTTGGTAAAAACTTTTATCCGGCTCGAAGGACCAACCTCTATCGAATATTTGATATATCCTGTCGATGCCCAATAAAGCTAATCTTAGCTGCTCCTGGTCCGTCGTGAATGCTGCCTGCATGTCTTCCGTAGACATTTCCCCCTGAAAAAAAGTTTCCTTAGTTACGCACGCGAGAATCCGTATTAAATGTATGGGCTATTATACTTAGTACTTAGTAGGTACTTGCTTGCAATATAAATCATAAAATAATCATAGTGAGTAATTTGAAAATTACACGGTAAATATACTTATTAGTTCGTTACGGTAGTCGGTCGTGACGGTTTATTTACCAACCACTGTATGCTTCACCCAAGTGTAGACTATATTTTCTAATATAATTAGCAGGTATTTACGCTTAATCTCACGTAATAACGTATTGATTATTTTATTAAAATATTTTATGAAAACAAAACATCTCAGGAAATGCTCAATTTTAGACCAGCCCGAGTTTACGGTAGATGACCCATAACTTGAACTTACACTGAACTGTCTTTCTTAACTAAATAATTAGTGAGTCACTACACCACTACCAATCACCAAACTCTGTTTATTAAAATGCGATTCTCACTGGGCTATCCTGCTGAGTGCCAGCTAGAACAAACTCGTCGTATAACCTGGCAACAGTTTTACACAGGAAGCTGCGTAGGTCAGTGTCATGAGCGAGACCAGGGTCAGCCAGCGCTGCAGAGCAGCTCGTCTCTGCTGTAGCAAGCGAATGCTGCCACCACCTATCACTACTCTTAAACTATTTATAATGCGTTTCTCACTGGGCTATCCTGCTGAGTGCCAGCTAGAACGAACTCGTCGTGTTTCGGCTTGTCCAATCTGGCAACAGTTTCACACAGGAAACTGCGCAGGTCGGCATCATGAGCGAGAACCGGGTGTCTGGCTACCAGGGTCAGCCAGCGTTGCAAAGCAGCTCGTCTTCGCTGCAGGAAGCGGGGGCTGCCGCCTCCAACCACCACGCGCTTGGGCGGCAAGCGACATACTGACCTAAAGGAAGTAATTAAGAGATTTCAAAGATTTCAGATCAAATTCTTGGGGCCCATCCATACCGCCGTGACTGCTCATTTGTCAGTTATCACAATTTTTTGCCTAGGTCATGGTGACGTATGATGTAAATAATAATTCGTAAATTTTAAATTATTGCGGTTGGTGCATACATCGACATCGACGTCATGTGAATTACGTAGGTACCTAATAAGAAAACACAGCAACCAGACACACGATCATATATCACAGAAGATAATAATAGTACTATGTACCAACATAAAGAATCTATATCAACTTAGAATATGCAAAGTTTGTCGCGAAACAGATCACACACATAACCATGACAATGGTGTTAGACAACACTAGATAATGAAATCATCCGCCCAGTTTATTACATTTCCTCTCATCACACACGCGCGCTGTGGGAATACTATTATCATCAATCAGAAGTAACAATATCAGATAACTCTACAAATACTTAAAAAGTCCTATTTATGTGTCCTGGCATGGACCCCAGTGTAAATATTGCACATTATTTTCACATACTAGGCAAAGTGTTATGTTGTATGTGTGGCGTTTCCCAACTGTGGTGTGGCGCCACCCGAAGACGGAAACAAAAACAAATGTCAAAATTTATCTATCATTACTGCTCTATGAATGTCAATTGTCTATGATTACAAGAATCTTTGAAAAACCAACAAGCATTTTTGTGTGAATCGAGCGAAAGAAAATACCCTGCCTTCCCCTTTCCATATTGCCTGACTTGCAACGGAATTCTGAGCCCGAATCCAGCACAGGGATATTGCTGGTCGGCCTCCTCCGAACTCGCCACCTGCCAGGCTTCGGCAGCTCTACGGCGGCGGTTCGGCGTGCCGGCGAAGATCCCAAATTGGTGACCCGAAACGTCTGATTGGACACAAGGACTGGCTGGAGGCACCTTCGCAGCTTCGAACTCATCACACTACGCACTCCGCAATCATCATCACTACCTCGACGCATCTGTATCATCATCGGTTAACCTATAAACTGTTTTATTGTGGAACCCTAATGTTTTCTATTTTGAATTTAGTGCATATCAAAATTTCAGTGTTTTGCATCCTAAAACTTTAAGTGCTTTGTATTCATAAAATTCGTGTATGCATAACGCCCCTTCCCACGGAGCTTCTGGTAAGAATTTTAATTTTTGATACTAAATTATTTGTTTATTAACTTTATAATGGCCGACGAAGAATTAAATGCACGTTTGCTATGGTTGGAGCAGGAAAATGCTGCTTTACAGGCACGACTGGCAGCTTCGGTTCCCAACCCAGCCCCACATAACCCCGAACCCAAACCTTCAGTGTCTAGGGTAGCGGTAAAGCTTCCGCCTTTCTGGTCAGACCGGCCTGCCATCTGGTTTTCACAGGCAGAGGCGCAATTTGACATTGGTGGCATCACTGCCGATGACACAAAATATAATTATATTATTGCCCACCTTGACCAGCGGTTAGCTGTGGAAATCGAGGATGTTATCATTAGCCCACCCAAAGAAAATAAATATCATAAAATAAAAACCGAGCTGATCCGACGTCTCTCCATGTCGGAAGAGCAGCGTGTCCGACAGCTGATAAGTGAAGAGGAGCTAGGAGACAGACGACCGTCCCAGTTCCTCCGACACCTGCGCTCATTAGCTGGTGCTGCTTTATCGGATGACAACATCCTACGCCAGCTCTGGATGCGCCGCCTCCCTACACCTGTGCAAGCTATTTTGGCCTCCCAGGCTGAATTATCACTTGACAAAATAGCGGACCTGGCGGACAAGGTCAGCGAGATCACCTCACCTCATCTTCAGACTTACGCTTGCGTCGCCCCTGCTGCACCTCAGTCAGTGCTAGAAAAATTAGTCTCTCAGGTGGAGGAACTACAACTTCAGGTCTCTTCGCTGTCTTCTACAGAGCATCGCGGTCGAGCGCGCTCTCGCAGCCGCGCTGGAAATCGGCAGTCTCGCGAGGGCACACCTGCGAAAATATGCTGGTACCATAAAAAATTCAACACCAAAGCTACCAAATGCACCAAACCTTGCAGCTGGAAACAGGAAAACAACAAGGACAGTCAGTAGTGGCGGCAGCTGATTGTCCACACTCTGGTCGCCGACTCTTTGTGACTGACCAGAGGTCGAAGTACCAGTACCTGATTGATACTGGCTCCGACCTCTGCTGTTTCCCTCGGCGTCTGGCAAAGGATCACCGCACCACGGCCAACTACTCTTTGAGCGCTGCAAATGGAAGCACCATTCTTACCTACGGCACGATCACCTTGCACCTCAATCTAGGCCTGCGCCGAGATTTCCATTGGAATTTTGTCGTGGCTGACGTGAGTACACCGATAATAGGGTCAGATTTTTTAAGTTACTATAACCTGCTCCCTGACTGTCGCCACAAGCGTCTCATTGATGCCACGACCGGACTTTCCACTACTGCTGAAATTGCCCCGAGCGAACAGCATAGTGTCAGAGCTGTAGTCGTTGGCAACTCGGAGTTCGCACAAGTGCTCGCCGAGTTCCCTTCGATTACTCGACCACCTGGCCTACCTCGGGTGCTCAAACACAGCACAGTCCACCACATCCAGACTACACCTGGACCGCCGGTTTCCAGTCGCCCACGACGTTTGGCCCCTCAAAAGCTCCTCGCTGCCAAGAAAGAGTTCGAGGACATGGTAAAAATTGGTACAGCAAGGCCATCTCAAAGTCCCTGGTCGTCGCCTCTCCACCTGGCGGCAAAGAAGGATCAATCCTGGCGTCCATGCGGCGATTATCGCGCCCTGAATGCGAGGACCATCCCTGACCGGTACCCTGTCCGCCACATTAACGATTTTGCCCATAACCTTTCTGGTGCCCAGGTCTTCAGCACCATAGACCTTGTCAAGGCTTACAACCAGATCGCTGTGCGTGAAGAGGATATCGAAAAGAACGCCATCATTACCCCGTTTGGCCTCTTTGAATTTCCCTTCATGACCTTTGGTTTGCGAAATGCTGGTCAAACCTTTCAGCGGTTTATCGATGACGTCACACGGGGTCTTGATTTCGTTTTTCCATACGTGGATGACATTTTAGTCTACTCTAAGGACCAGACTCTTCACAAGGAACACCTGCGGATACTCTTCAGGCGCCTACAGGAATACGGTGTGGTTGTCAACCCTGCCAAATGCATACTTGGTGTCAAAGAGGTTGTGTTTTTGGGCTACCAGATCAGCGGAGAAGGAACCCGTCCTCCTCAGGAACGCATCCAACCCTTGCTGGACTTCCCTCCACCCAAAACCGTCCAAGGCGTCCGCCGTTTTCTCGGCATGGTCAATTTTTACCGTCGTTTTTTGCCTCAGGCTGCGCAGTTTCAGGCTCCCCTGATAGACGCATTGACAGCTATAAACGGAAAGGGCTCCAAACCGTTCACATGGACACCTGAACTGCTTAAGCATTTTGAGGACTGCAAAACCAGTCTGTCCAACGCCACGTTACTGCAACACCCGATCAACGAAGCACCCCTTGGACTGTTTACAGACGCGTCCAGCGTGCACATCGGCGCTTGCTTACAACAGCAGGTTAACGGCCAGTGGTGCCCTCTAGCCTTTTTTAGTAAAAAGCTGACTCCCAAGCAGTGCCAGTGGCCTGCCTACTACAGGGAGTTGCTGGCGGTGTACGAGAGCGTGCAGCATTTCCGGCACATCCTTGAAGTTCAGCACGTTACCATTTTCACTGACCACAAGCCGCTGCTGTACGCCTTCGTACAACGCCGCGAAAAGCTACCACCACCACAACTTAACCAGTTGTCTTTCATCGGCCAATTTACGACCGACATCCGCTACATTCGTGGTGAAGAGAACGTCGTGGCCGATGCGATGTCTCGCATTGAGGCTATCTCACTCGAACAAGACTACGAGGCTCTTGCCAAGTCACAGGAGACCGACTCCGAACTAGACGATCTACGTAACAGTAACTCTAGTCTCCAACTTACTCCGGTCACAATTCCAGGCACAAATACATCTGTTCTTTGTGACGCCTCATCTGGCAAGCCCCGACCTTACTTAACCCCTCCATTTCGTCGTGCGGTGTTTGACAAATTACATAACTTGTCCCACCCTGGCGTACGAGCAACCATCCGACTCATTACCGAACGATATGTCTGGCCTTCCATCAGGAAAGACTGTCGTATCTGGGCTCAAACATGCATATCATGTCAGCGCAGTAAGGTGTCTCGGCACAATTCCGCTCCTCTCGGAACATTCCGGCCCACATCTGGTCGATTCATGCACGTCCATATCGATATCATTGGACCGCTGCCGATCTGCAACGATTACCGTTACTGTTTGACGGCTATAGATCGTGCAACCAGATGGCCCGAGGTTTGGCCCATGCGGACCATTACTGCAGAGGAAGTCGTGGATACTTTCACCAAGGAGTGGATTTCACGATTTGGTGTTCCAACCGTCATAACTACGGATCAGGGCACGCAGTTCGAGTCCGACCTTTTTCGACGGCTTCTTCAACAATTCGCCACCAAGCGGATAAGGACCACTGCTTACCACCCTTGTGCTAATGGCATGATTGAGCGCGTGCACAGACAACTAAAAGTAGCCCTCATGTGCCACAGCGACTCCTGGGTGAGGTCGCTCCCGTTTGTATTGCTTGGCATGCGAACAGCCTTTAAGGAAGACATGAAAGCGACGTCAGCGGAAATGGTGTACGGCGAAAGCTTACGCCTACCGGGTGAATTGCTCTCCTCTGCACCAGTGGTAGACCTGTCTGCAAACCCAGCCGATTTCGTCGTGCAACTCCGACAAAGAATGTCGGCTGTGCGACCTACCGCTGCCTCTAGACACTGCAAACCTTCCTCGTTCATCTTTAAAAGTCTTTCTTCTTCGTCACACGCTTTTGTACGGGATGATTCGGTCCGTCGCCCACTGCAACCACCCTACACCGGTCCCTATCTCATTATTAATCGCTCCGAGGATGGCAAAACCCTGACATTAGATATCAAGGGCCGGGAGGTTGTAGTGAGCGTCGACCGTGTCAAACCTGCTTTCCTGGATCTTCAACCGGATCAGTCTCCACCTTCTCAGGAACCGGAGCCTGTCCAGCAGTCACCTCCTGAAAACATTCCACCTTCACAGCCTGCCCCTGATCCTGCTGCTCCGACGATAGCAAACAAGTCGCCTTATACCACTCGTACTGGCCGTCACATTCAATTTAAACCAAACAATGATTATTTCTACTTTACATAATTCAATTTAATTTCATTATGTGTCTCCGTGGGGGGGTGGTGTGGCGTTTCCCAACTGTGGTGTGGCGCCACCCGAAGACGGAAACAAAAACAAATGTCAAAATTTATCTATCATTACTGCTCTATGAATGTCAATTGTCTATGATTACAAGAATCTTTGAAAAACCAACAAGCATTTTTGTGTGAATCGAGCGAAAGAAAATACCCTGCCTTCCCCTTTCCATATTGCCTGACTTGCAACGGAATTCTGAGCCCGAATCCAGCACAGGGATATTGCTGGTCGGCCTCCTCCGAACTCGCCACCTGCCAGGCTTCGGCAGCTCTACGGCGGCGGTTCGGCGTGCCGGCGAAGATCCCAAATTTTTCTGCCCTTTATCGAATGAGACGATGCCCGTACTTGTAGGATCTATATTTAATAGATATGAAAGGTTTTGTTGAAAAAGCTAAGGATGTTTAAATCATTTTTCTAGAAGACATCTTCCTCGTAAAATTAATTAAAAATCTATGGAACCAATAGGATTTCACTTGTAAAAAATAAAGTTTCCTTTGGGATATAAATGAGAATAACTTTATTTTTCACCAAATGCGTTCTGCGGACCGCTGACTGCAACCGGTGTGCCAAATCCATAAGTGGTGATTTCTGAGGTAATAAAAACTACCCTATGTCAATCAATTAAGGTTCAGATTTTGATGTGATCATAATTTAGGTATAGAATAGAATAGAATAATTATTTATTTGACACACACAAATTAAAAATTACAAAGACAGAAGGAGACAGAAAAAAAACACAGATAAAAAAATAGTGTGCCAAAAAGGTCCCCGCTCAGTTTAAGTCGCGGTATACATTTTGTGTTTGTAATACTATGTGGTATTACAAACATATTTTATGGTAATATTATGGCATATTTTGTGGTAATATTATGCAAGGCTATATTATTTATAAAAATTATTAAGAATATAATCATTTCGTTTATTACCCACATAGATTGTATCGAAGCAGAATTATTATAAGTAACGAAATACGGTAGACAGACAAAATTACTCCAAAAGAGGTGTAAGAAAAAAATTTAAGAAAGCAGTAGAAAATAAATAAAATAAGATCTACTACTACAAGCTAGTGAAGAGGCTGATTCAAAGGTGGGATATTAGAAGCATTTTTAGATAGTAAATATAAATTATTATAACCGTATCAATTCATGAACTTTCACAGATTATAATTAAAGGTTTAAACATCTTTTTACGTAGAAACTCACCGATAAGGATATTTTGCAAACAGCACTTCATAAAGTTGCGCAAAGTCATTGTATCTTCTCGTCACTGTGGTGCCATGTCTCCGGGAGCTCACATAATATTCACAGTGTTTAAGTATCAGCCCTTTTCTCTCCGGTACCAGTTCCACGCTGATCACATCTGTGGCTTCAAGCTCTTCATATGTTACTGTATCAGTACTACTATTTGGCATTTTGAGGACACCTGCAAAGAATAATGTAGTTTAATCAGTCAGGTATCAAACGACTGCCGGGAGTCGCATAATAATGGAATTTCTATTGTGTCTCGTTCACACATACTTGACGAGTTAAAACAATAAGTGTGATGTAGTTTATTCCTAGCATTTACTGTTTAATGAATGTTAACTTAAAAAAAACTGTAACACTTATTGCTCTTGTATTGGTATGTGTGCTACTAACTTATGGAATGCCAACTGTGTCTACATAATTCCACTAAATGGAATGTATAATTTCTACATAATAAATGAACCAATGAACAACTTTAAAGTAAAATGTTTTAATTTAACACTACATAAATCTGAAAACTCGAAATAACTTTCCAATACAAAAAACAAGTAAACAATCGATCACTTTATGGTTACTCACCGTTATTTCCCAAAACATTAGTCCACTAAGTTAGACCTAAGTTCGCAACTTGTAAATCGTAGTAAGTATCAACTTCTAAACTTTCAGCACCGAAAACTTCAACGATGGAGCAACTGAAAATATTTATAACAAGAAGACACAAACAAATCCATGAATTACGTTCACTTTGAAACAAAACGTATTTGCGATGCGCTTGCGCCGATGAAAATTCCAAAAAATTAGCGGAAGTTGAACATTTTTCCTCCCACTTTCTGTTCTGTTGTTGTCTTGTCACTGTCAATGTGGCTGTCACCGTCCGTCAGTCAGCGCCTTAGCGGGAAAACCGGGAAACGATGGTGTCATTTTTGATGCGTTCATAAAAAAATAATTTTTGAAAGAGAAGGCGCACCCTTCTCTTTCCCAAATTTTTACGGCGGCGGTATCGACGTTACCTATTCGTAGATACATACAATTATTTAATAAATGTCACGAATGTGTTTACATTCTATTTTTTACGAACCCGCAGCATTCTCCTATCAATCCCTGATTTATTTAAAAGTAACATAAAAACAACAAAGAAAATGAACCAAAAGTGTGTTCATTACAGTGTCTGAGAATGTGGACAATCAGCGGCTAAAGGTAGACAGACACAATTATTAAGTATGTACATACTTACTTATTATTTTGAAAAAGGCCATTTTCTACAAGATGCCGCCTTGAAATATAAAATGCCCCAGTTTCAATCAAATCTCCATGCCAGTCTTGTCGTCTTGGTCTAGCGTAGATATCAAAGTTTATGGGATGAATTTCATTTCCGTGTTGTTGCCATCGAAGTTTATAGTTTCTAGAAATGAAGTAAGAGTTATCAACTGATCTCCTCGTAAGTTTTCAAATATCGAATCGCTCCTTATTAATTTACCTGAGAACAGAAAATACGCAATCATAAGGAATGGGATGATTCAGTTTTCTGATAGCCTCCGACAGTCGTTTCGGCTTTAGAAATGGCGATGTAACTTGTAGTAATACCAGGACAGTTACTTCAGGCCTGCTTGATATGAATTCTGCTGCTCCCCAAATGGAAGGCGCCCAGTCTACTGCAGTGATACGACTTCTCCGAGTAACGAGGGCTCCAGCTGTGTGAAGTAAAGTGTGCCAATCACTAAATCAAATCAATTAACCATCCATAACTCCCCTTCTTCCACGAGCGTACCTACTTAAAAAGTGTGATGTGAAATTATCACACTTCCTGCTATTTTTATAGATCACGTCTATTATATGATATGAGCCTCATTGAGTAATGGTTAATTCTTAGCGATCTATAAAGTATACTTAACTACGTACGAAACTTGTGCCAAATCTATTTCTACATTCCTGCCTACTAAAGATTCAAAAGTAAACATCTTATAGAAGACCCTGGAGACGATCATACGATAGTTTTTATCACAAAAATGATGCTCTAAGTAGATGTAAAAGAGAGTGGAATTTAGTACTCACTCCTTAAAGCTTGAAGGGCGATAAGCGGATGATCAGTGGATACAGTGACATCGGTAAGTCCACCTTCGATACAAGTTTTGATGGCACGATCTAGGAGACTCACACCACCGACCGTTTGTAGGTTTTTCAAAGGGATTCCCTTTGAACCGCCTCTTGCAAGAATCAAAACGGCTGTACGTCCAAACACTTGTAAAAAACAACTGAAAAATAATGTTAAATTTTTACTAAAATTTTCAAAGACCACGATTAATTATTTTATTTATTATTTATTTATTATTAATTATATCTATGGGAAAAAAACAAAACACTGACATTAAAAATACACCCAATACCCGCATGAATGCCCGCATGTTGTTTCTTCAATAAAAGATTAGGCACTGTCTGTGTGAATGGGCCTGGGGTCTTTCAAGCTACCTACTTAACTAGTTAAACACTTCCGCCGTTTCATCGCACTGATTGTTAAGGTCTATTTGAAAAAGAAATAGCCCTCCTTTCCTTACACTAACCAACAAAGTCTATTGAGATAAAACTTTACTCATTCTAGGTATGTATTATGTTATGATCATCTACGTCTACGCTAGGGTGTCGGTAAGTAAGTACTAAGTACCCTTAACCCTACGGTGTGTAAGGTAAGATGTGGTGAATATACGTATCGAATAAATATCCAAGTTGCTGTTCTGTTTGACCGACTTTAAAAAAAAGAGACAAAAAACGAACAATCAAAAGACGAAGACAGAATAATCCTGACCCTAATAGACGAATTAATCTAATCAGGTCAGGTTTTTTCTGTTTGTTCTTTTAGCAGCACTACATATTGTCTATCACTCTGATATTCGTCAAAGTGCAATTTATATCAATAATACTCTGATGAAACTGCTCAGAGTCAAGAAATTGGTGGTGATGAGATGACACCCCTGTGCCTCGGAAAGCACGTAAAGCCGTTGGCCCTGTGCCTGATCTTTCACCGGTCATTATTCATCATCATGGTCATGTCGGTCGGATCTGCCGCCTCACCGAAAATCGAGTACTCTTGTTTGTGTACAGTATTGCACACATACACACAATGCGCACCAGCACCACACACTTCATGAACATGATGGCCAATCTCAAATTGAGATCGACCGCCGTGGTCGGACTGGAATACAATTAGGAGGACGTATAATAATAATAATGATATTAAATAACAGACACATAAATATTTAGGATTATTTCAATTTTCCACTCTCAAAAGACTGTACCAGGCTGTACTGTGGTGTGGTGGCTATCTGTGCGTGCGTGTGTTCGCTAACTTTTGCTAAGCTGTCACTGTCAAATGACAGACGTGTAAATAGTGTCTGTTTTGTTTTGTATGTATGTTGAATGTGGTGTTCATTCAGTTTAAACATTATTCGTATCACAGATTAGTAAGAGTATATTCGTATTTTATTACATCAAAATGAATTCTATTGAGGAATTAGAAAAGGAAATCAAAGACGTTGACAAAGAACTAGTCAATGTTGACGCTCAATTGCGGAAATGGAAAGCAATGCAAAACAAACTGCACGAAAGAAAAGTTGCACTCAAAAATTCTATCAACAAATTAAAATCCGATACTTTAGCGAGTGTGGACTGGGCTGGCACCGAGTACGAATGGTCAAAAGACGTCAAAAAGACTAGAAAATGTTTTTAAGCTAAAGGAGTTTAGGCCCCAGCAGTTAAGTGCTATTAATTCTACTCTTTCTGGGCAGCACACTATAGTTGTAATGCCAACTGGGGCCGGCAAAAGCCTGTGTTATCAATTGCCCGCATTAGTGAAACCAGGCATTACTGTTGTCATTTCACCATTAGTATCCTTAATGGAAGACCAGGTTAGATCCTTAACCAACAGAGATATTCCTGCAAAATTGATGACCAGTACTAGTCCAAAAGAAGAAACTCAGGCTGCTCTCAATTTGTTAAAGGACAAAGATACCCCAGTAAAGTTATTGTATGTGACTCCTGAGAGACTGGCTAAAAGCAAAAGATTCATGGCCAACCTACAGAAATGCCACGCTGAAGGCAGATTACAAAGAATAGCAATAGATGAGGTGCATTGCTGCTCTCAGTGGGGCCATGATTTTAGACCTGACTATAAATTTCTTGGAATACTTTCAAATATGTTTCCTAATGTCCCTATTCTAGGATTGACAGCAACTGCCACCAGCCATGTACTAACTGATGTACAGAAAATACTCAATATACCTGGATGCTTAGTTATAAAATCAACCTTCAATAGACCAAACCTATTCTACAAAATAATGGAGAAGCCAACATCACAAGAAGATTGTCTCAATATTTTGGAGAAACTCTTGAAGTACAGATATAAAGATAAAACTGGTATTATTTATACAAACAGTATAAAAGATTCAGAAGAAATTTCTAGTGGGCTGTGCAAGAGGGGCTTAAAAGTTGGATGTTATCATGCAAATATGGAAGCTGATGCCAGGTCTAAAGTGCACATGAAATGGCATGAGAAACATTATCAAACCATTGTGGCAACTGTAGCTTTTGGCATGGGAATTGATAAACCAGATGTCAGGTTTGTTATTCACCACACAATAAGTAAATCTATGGAAAATTATTACCAAGAAAGTGGCAGAGCTGGACGAGATGGGTTGAGAGCAGAATGTGTAACATTGTACAGAATGCAGGATGTTTTCAAAGTGAGCACAATGGTTTTTTCATCTGTTGGAAGCTTAGAGCACTTGTATGGCATGGTCAGATACTGTATTACTGGCAACATGTGCAGAAGAAAACTAATTGCAGAACATTTCAATGAAGACTGGGGGAGTGATGATTGTAATAAAATGTGTGATGTATGTTGCAATCCTAATTTAATTACAAAAGAAATTAATCTTGAATCCCACTGCCGGACACTGTCGGACATATTGGACAATGCTGAAAAACAAGACACCAAATTAACAGCTCAGAAGCTACTGGATGCATGGTTTTTGAAAGGACCAGTAAACTTGAGGCACAAAGGAAAAGAACCTAATTTTTCCAGAACATTAGGAGAAGATGTGATTGCATATTTGTTGGTAGAGAGCTACCTCACAGAGGATTTTCATTTTACTGCCTATTCAACCATTAGCTACATCAAAAAAGGTCCAAGTATAGACATAGCAAGAAACCCTGACTTTACATTGAAAATGCCAGTAAGAAAATATACAGCATTTGAATTGGAGTCTCCTGCACCTAGTGACTTTGAACAAAAAGTCTCAAAGGTAGTCAAAAATGTTGAACAAAATATTTCAAATGGAAATAATTCAAATAAAAGGAAATCTAGTAGCTCAACTGAAAAAGTGAAGAAAAGAGCAAAGCCGATCATTATCAGTGATGATGAAGCTGATTAAGTATAGGTTTTAGTGATATTAAACACTTCAAATAACTGTGTTTTATTATTACAAAAACAATTAGCATAACTCAAAATCTAAAAAAAACTCAATAATAAATCCAAAGAAGTCCAAGAAATTATTGTCGTCGCCTTGGCGAATATTGTAAAGGAGATAGCTTGTCATAAGCGGCAACATTCTCCTCTTTTAGCTTTTTTCTTCCTGACCCTGGAGCTGGTTTGGGCTTCTCTTGAGATTTACTGCTGTGTACTGAAGCTGTTTTAGGCTTTCCCTGAGAACCATCACTATGATTTGACCGAACTGTAAAAAATATTCTGTCTGAATTATTGATAGTCCCTCAGTTTTACTACATTGAAGAAGATCAAAATATTAACTTACCCGATTTAGTCATGCTACTGACTTTCTTCAGGTTCTCCCTGCTCCTCAATGTGCTGAAACCGGAATCGGAAGACCTTGCTGTGGCACACTCGCTGTCTATGCCCAGAGCGTCCAAGGCGCGCATTCTCTCTGCTATTTGATCCTTGATTATTTCCCGATGTGGGCCCGCCTGGCCGAGGTACTCCATTTCCGCTAGCCATTCAGCCCGCTCACGAATTTGGGTCACCACTGAAAAATTGGCGCACAGAGAAAGGCGTCGCCACATAAATTAGAAGGCTGATTAAATAATCTCTCCTCAACTTAACCCATTTCTCCCACTTATGCTTTAGCAGTATAACTTACAATCATGCCAGGTCTCTTTGGTAGTAGGAAGCTTGCGTTCCGGCTTAAGAAGGCGAGCTGGCGGTGGAGGGGTCTGTTCCAACGTGTCCCCATACGCCATAATTTCAGCTAGCTTCTGTTTCAGCTTTTCACGATCTTCTCCACGTTTCAGAGGGCACACACTGGAAAATATACGTGTATAAAATAACAATGATTTCAGTTCTATTCTATCACACAAACTTACGGTTCAAATTCGAATGCGCCAGACTCCCTAATAGATGACAAGGAACGTCGTTTCGAAGTGCGCGGGCGCACGCGTGGCATTTGGGGTGACGCGCGCTCAGGCTTGCTGTCGTATTCTCGCAGCGCCAGAGCTGACTTTTTGCGTTGAGCAATTGCCATCTTTGACTCTTCCAGTAACACTATAAATTTTCAAAATCATGTTTGTAAGTGCGCACCTGAGGTGTTAATTTGCTAACTTAGGTACATACTTATATATACCAGAGTAAATAATTTAAAAAGGTAACTTATCAATCATTCAATCACTACAGGCAAACCATCACCTTTTAGAAACTGCTGCTGCTCGGCTGAAGGTTGCACAGTCCTAGTGTGAAAGATTCCCCCATGTGGAATAGTTTTACTTGGCCAGTTTATATTTACATATCCATTTGCGTCAGGTTTCTCCATGTCTTCCAAATATCGCAACAGCAATGAAATTTCAATTAGCGTCTTTTCTTGATGAAGAAATTCATGAAATAATCTTGTAACTCTTCATTGTAACTTTGTTTTTCAATTTCCCCGGGCAACGGAACTGACACTGACAACTTGCCGGACGGAATAGACGGAAACACATACATTCCGTTACTCACAAATTGGCAGCTCCTATTCAATGTTTTTGATAGTAGTACAACAATATTAGTAAGTAATTGTTAATTTCTTACTCAACCAACTGCGTTATGTCGGTCTCTAGCACTGAGCAAGTACCTAATAATCACTAGTTTTAGTCTCTAGATTTTCATAATAATGTATTAAGCAAAACAACACTATATTTATTATAGCATAGGAATAGGATTCCTTACCCTACGCTTTAACAACACACTGTAAAAAGGAACTTTTTGGCGGGAAGATGCAATATAGGTATTTCTAGTTTCGTCGAACAAAACGTGCATAAACCCATTTTTATCTACTTCGTATAAATAAAATACAATGAACAATTCAGTTGGATCAGCTATTGAAAAAATTAAATTACAAGAGCAAGATAACGAAGTCAAATTAAAAGAGAAACGAGAATGTGAGTATACCTATGTATTTTTATTTCAAACCTGCGCTACCTACTTATTAATAAATACTTTGATTACTAGATGACGCTACCATATCATCTCTGAATAGAGCAATCCGCGAGACCCTTCAGCAGGTAGAGAAGTCAGAACAAGAAAACGCGCAGCTCAGACTTAAAGTCGATAGTCTACAAACTCAGCTTGTGATCGCAAGAACTCGAAGAGATGCCTTGGTAAGCCAGCTGAACGAGTATACCAAAGAGCTGGATAAGTTGAGAGCTGAATCTGTGCGTATCATTTATTTTCTGTTTATGTCTTGCTTTTAATAAATCTATCCTACCTACTAACCAGGCTGACTGATCTGTTCTTTCTTTATAGGAACAAGGGATTGCTAAAGTTTGGGAGTTGCGTTCATCCTTATGTTCCGCAGTTCAAGATGTTGCTGATGATTGTGATATTAGAGCTCTTCTTATCAAACCTCGGCACCCTGAGTTCCTTCCGCCTCTGACTAAAAAACCTGAATGTTTTATTCAAGTTTCATCAAGCGATCACGAGGAACGTTTGAAAGCAGCAATTGAAAAGAAGGAAAAGGCCACTTCTGAGCGAGATCGTCTTATGGTAGAACCTGACGAAGGTGAAGAGTTTATTCGGTAGGTACTATCGAGATCACCGTCACCTTAGAGCCGAAAGCGCTTGCATTGCTTGCACCTCGCGTCATCTTTTGTTTGATGCCCAGTTTTTCTTTCGTGTGTGCAAGCGATTTTCCTGCTTATATACAATCTCTTTAATGCTTGGCATGAACTGAAAGAAATTTTGTTTTATTGCAGCATCAGAAACGCGTTGAAATACTCGTTGGAAATGATTTCTAATAAGTATCAACAAATAAATTGATATGATACCTACGTAGTAGGCGAATAGTGCCTGCCCGTAAGAAAATAATCATTGGGTTCATAACTTTGATGAAAGAAAAGGTTTACAAGAATCACAAGTTTTAATTAATACACTATGGACTAGAGTTGTAAGTCCAAGTATCCTACTAAAGTATGCAGTAGCATACCGATAGACTACGGTAGACTTTCGGAATCCTACCATAGGATGCGGTAGCTTTCGTAGATTTAATTTAATTGTATTACGAATTAATTATTGTTAGAAATAAATATTACTAGCAACTGGACGCAAAATTTGTTTTGTAAAAAACCGTGCTTTGACCATGATTTATATTGTGATATCTCGCAAATTCCATAATAAACGTTAAATACGAAAGCTACGTAGTATGCCGTAGCATATCGTATCCTACCGGTAGGATTCCGTGCGTTTTTGCTAATCTGTGGTTTTTGGTATTTTTTGGTAGGCTACGGTCTTTGAGTATTTAGGGGCTATATACTCAAAGGCTACGGTAGACGACTTACAACAACACCACACCACGCCCTTGTAGTGAAAGTGACATCTATGATCTACACCGATGTCACTATCGTAATACGCCGTCTCGGCTCGACACGACTAGATTAGATGGCGCTGTTAGTCGATGTATGGAGGGAGACTGAACCGCAATATTTAAGATTTAGATTATACCTAACTACCTTTACCCTAGCTCTAGATTTCACATACTTATTATTCATCGGCGGGACTTCATAAAGAAGTTTAAATATATTTTCTATGATATGACTCCTGCAGTCCTGCCCTGCTGCCTGCGCACAGCGCCTAGCTTCTTCTCTTTTCATAGTTTGTGGATTTATTGTTTGTAATTTGTTTTATACCTGC
Organism: Pyrausta aurata; assembly: GCA_963584085.1. Lineage (NCBI taxonomy): Eukaryota > Metazoa > Arthropoda > Insecta > Lepidoptera > Crambidae > Pyrausta > Pyrausta aurata. The sequence goes on along the minus strand of OY757263.1, from coordinate 2,036,520 downwards.
TGCTGCGCCTGGAAAAACTGTTATTTTTTGTTTTTGCCACTTAACTTAAGAACAGGCTAAGGTCTAAAACCATGCTACTTACAAAAATAAAAGATGTGAGCCACTCAAGGAGCTACTACAACAAGCTGACTGACTGACATATGTTGAAGCCGTAAAACTCATACGAAAAAAAAACTGTCATATGTCAATGTCAGTCAGCCAGTAATAAATATGTGGTAGTGTCAAAACTCCAAAAAAAAGATTTGTGAAATTGTTCCCTCCGCCTCCCCTAACTACCCTATTGTTAGTGTTGTCTTTATTTATCGTGTGTTGTCTTTTTGTTTTAGGTTGAAAGATAAGTCTGCTTGATCTTTTTTTCTAGTAACCCACTAATTTTTTTTTATTCATATAACCGTGTAAAGGCTTGTCACGCGACATTGGCGGAACAAAGTGTCGAAAACATTAAGTTCGGACGCCATAAACAAGAAGAAGAAGAAGAAGATTTGTGAAATCTTTCTGAAATTTTCTTTCATGTAGAACAAAACAAATCGGCAAAATGAATAGGAATCTTCTTTTATTTCAGTATGTATTCATTTGATACTGTACCCAAATGCAAATAATTACAATCTGCGTAACACTTTTTGTACTAATTTCTTAATAATTCAGTTCATAAAAATATAACAGATTTAAAAAGCACAATTTTATTGCTACAAATTATAAATATTACAATAACTTCTGTTGATAAAGATAATGTATCTTTCTTTCCTTTAATATCAAAAACAAAGAAATTCACTCTTCCTTTTGTAGGCGGATAGGTCTCTGATGGATGAGTTTAAGATTTTTATTGAAAATGAATAATCATTTTATTTATTTGTTAAATTACACATGACATCATACTCAGTGGTAATAATACCTTAATTAAATTATTAGTCATAGTTAACATTTCATTACATGCTGTAATTATTTATTTCAGACGTCATATCAGAATTCTGAACAGAAGATTTTGCACAAAAGTAGAGCCTAATGAAAATGAACCAATCAAATTCTCTACTAGTTCAGCAGCTAAGAAAACGGCAATATCTGTAATTAGAAAACCAATTAAAGAAGAAATGCCATGGTATCAGCCATTTAGTGTTGTTGGTAGTGTGGCAGTTTTTCTAATATACTTTTGTGTCCTCAGAGAAGAAAATGATGTAGATCTTGAGTTCACTAAAACCTTGTATGATAGAATTAAAGGCCTTGAAAAAGAACAATTACTGCAGACCTACAGGTTCAATAAGGAACATGGTAAGAGTGTAGAAGACATTGAAAAACGACTTGAAGAAATTGAAGCTGCAGAAAAAAATGTAGTGGCATAGATTAAGATTTAAATTAGTTCTGTAATAGTAAGTAGAATAAATTATTTGCTTGTAGATGTTTGTTTCAATAAAGCATTGATTGCTATAACAACATACAAACCTAGTTTTATTTTCATGATCATTTGTTGATGATCTGAATACAGAGTGCCTAATGCTAACAATGACATCAACTACAGTAATTGTTAAAAAAAAGCATTATAGAGCTCTTTAATCTGTCATTAATCCATAATTCCGAGTGAGGGTAGGTATCAGTGCACTTAAAATTGTGACCATCAGCCAGCAGAGATCTGGAACATGGGTATCTTCATCTTGATAGTGACAAAAAACTAGTAGTAAATTTATAGTTGGACTAGCTTTTGCCAGCGACTTCGTCCGCGTGGAATAGTGACTTCTTTTCTCCCGTTTTTTACACATTTACCACTATATCTTTGCTCCTATTGGTCGTAGCGTGATGTAATATAGCCTATAGCCTTCCTCGATAACTGGACTATCCAACACAAAATGAATTATTCAATTCGAACCAGTAGTTTCGGAGATTAGCGCGTTTAAACAAACAAACAAACAAACTCTTTAGCTTTATAATATTAGTATAGATGACAGGAGAATAATAAATAAAAAGAGTGGATAAATCTAATTATATTTATTTAACACCAATTTCTCATTACAATCATTTCAGGTGCATCAAATTACTCCCTAAAATTCTCACACTGACATAGTGGTTGAAAATATTGCCTAACAATTATCTAGACAGAATGTACCACAAGTCACTATAAAAAGAAACGCTGTGTCCTTACACGGGACACTGTTATTACAACTCAGAATGAAAGGTAGAGTTAATAGAAAACATACCAGTATCCTATGCAAATGCACAGCAAAACTTACAAGTAAGAACATATTTATAAAGACTCAGTTCTGCTGCCTCCTTACATTAAAGATTACAATGTTAAGTTGAATTAAACGAGACATTACATATAAAAAATGATGGATTACTTTTACCAATAATTTAAAATTAATTAAGTCTAGTTTAACTTAAGCACGCTCGCCACGGATTCGCCGGGCAAGCTGGATGTCTTTAGGCATGATCGTAACACGCTTGGCGTGGATCGCACACAAGTTGGTGTCTTCAAAGAGACCCACCAAGTAGGCCTCACTTGCTTCCTGGAACAAGTTATTGAGTGATTAGTATTTCGCTTAATTAAATTTAGTCTGATACTCAGCCGTTATTCAAAAGAATCATTATCAGACAAAGAATGAGCTAACATAGGTCCCTCCTACAGTTTTCCACAGGTTAACACACGCACGTAAGAACACGTGCTCAAAAAAAACCCACCTGCAGAGCTCCAATGGCAGCAGACTGGAAACGAAGGTCGGTCTTGAAGTCCTGGGCGATTTCTCTCACCAGCCGCTGGAAGGGCAGCTTGCGGATGAGCAACTCTGTCGACTTCTGGTAACGACGAATTTCACGCAGAGCCACTGTACCAGGACGGTAACGATGGGGTTTCTTGACTCCACCTGTGCTTGGCGCCGATTTACGGGCGGCCTTGGTGGCGAGCTGTTTGCGAGGAGCTTTCCCTCCAGTTGACTTACGGGCAGTCTGCTTGGTACGTGCCATGTTTTACTAAAACCAAAAGACATGAGCATGTAAGAAAAGGATCACAAAACATCAGATTGCGACATCCAAAAGCAGTACACACAACGATTTCACTATTTCTTGTAAGTTTGAGTATTAAACTTTATACAAATACTTTAAATTAATAGCAATACTGTTTAACTCCTAAGTTACGCACTTTTTGATTGATATCAACGAAAATCTGCAACTTTATTTGAATTTGTGTACAAGCTTCACAACAACGATCATATGCTCAAGATGGCGTCGAAGAGAATGGCGGGCGAGCCAGTGACGCCAAACGCTGTGCGTTTATTGGTTCAATCGAAGAACTTTCTCAACCTGCTATTGGCCAAGAAAGTAGGCGCTCTGATTGGCTGCAAAGATTATTTCCATTTATCTTTTACATGATTGGTCCAAAGTTAAACTCAGTGTTGCCAACAAAACAAATATAAAAAATGTGCCAAATAAAAAAACAAAATTATCACAAAAAGCTCGGAAATTCGGACTGCCATGTGCAAGAAGGAGAGAGAATCCTGCATTTGCTGCAGCTGTGCTGTTCTGCTGATGCTTATTGCAAAGACAGTTTAAGACAGTGTGAGTTGAGACTACAATGCATATTTTTTGGTAAACAAAAAAAAGGTAGACTTAATGCTGAGAGACTGCCCTGCCACTTCTGCCAGTCAAACAAACCTTTACATCCTAGAAAGGATGGCAAGGCAATGGGTGTATCTTGTTGTCTCGTCGTTACTAAAATTCGTTCAATCGAAAGATCGACTGATCAAAAATGGAAAATCATCACTATAATAATTAATAAATAAAAAATTTATAGTAGGTACAGCAATTAATAAACAAGCATTAAACAAAGTAAACAACTACTACATAGAAAGGTGTTTTTTCATTGATGTGATAAAGAAGAACACCAAACCACACATACACACACACACACATCACTTAAGCATCGAGGACAAGAATGCATTGTCCTATTTTTTGTCTTTGTTTAGCTTGAGCTTTTGATCATTCTTGAAAAAGAGATGGATAGAAAACAACTACGTGACAGGTCTGTCAATGGTTGCGATATTATTTTTCTACTATTCGTGTCAAAGCTTGTTGCGAGTCGTGAAATGATTATTTTAAGTTCAAGGTCATTTTAATATGAAATGTGGCGTGTATTTACAGAATCATTAAATTTTTCGGGTTCTATTTACATTTTTTACCTTTCTAAAATATTTTGTATCACGTGATCCTAATATTGAATTTTAATTGGTCGACTGAGAGCGTGCCCTGCGCGACGCAAGAGGCGCAATAATAGTTTCCAAAATGCCGTCTGAATCAAAACCTTTGTTGGCAGCTCAAACAGAAAAACCAAATCATTACAAGTAATTATCAGTGCTAAAAGTTGTTTTTAGTGAAGTTTTAAAGTTATTGAAGCAATACCAGAGTGTTTTACTAAGCGTCGAATTCCTGTGTTGCAGATATCTAAAGGAATTCCGAGTAGAGCAGTGTCCGTCGTTCCTACAACACAAATGTACACAACACAGACCTTTTACATGTTTCCATTGGCATTTTAATAATCAGAGAAGACGAAGACCTGTCAGAAAAAGAGATGGGACGTTTAATTATAGCGCAGATAATTATTGTACCAAATATAATGAGACATCAGGAATATGTGAAGACGGCGACGAGTAAGTACCAAACTAGATCCCGCTGTCATTGCTTTGTTTTCGATAGTTTGTTGAACCTCACACCAGGAGACAGATATGCTGCTAAATCTACAATAAGTAACCAAGAAAAAAACATAAATAGCATGGGTCCTCTTTACTCATGGTATCTAACTGGAAAATTGAGTTGTTTACTACAGTGATGTCTATTAACCAACTAAATTGAATACGTATTTGGACATGGCCTGTTGTTTAACTGTAAGGCCCTCCTTCAATTAGTTGGATTTTGAGGTCCATTGTTCTTACCTTGTTGTTGATATTTCAGGTGCTTGTTTGGCATTTCCTAAATTGCCAATTAATGAGTTCATGACATTATTTAACTGTGGGAGAATATATTATGTGAATATAGCTTTATTATTTTTTTGTGCAGTATATTCTTCATGGTCTCTCAAATCTAAAAATCTTCCACTACTTTTATCATTATACAACCTTAGTCAACCTTTTTTATTTCTTTGATGAGTACCTATTTAGAAAATGATAAAGCTTGTATAGTAGAATTAGAGTTTTCTTACAGAACAAGAAAATTAATCTTTGGACTAATAATAGTAACTTCCACCTTGCCTCATTCATTTGTCAGATTCATCTGGTATGGAATTGTGTAAAGCAATCATATTAGTAATTGTCAGTTCAAAATGTATGGTATGATCTGTCAAACAACAAAGAACAAAGAGTTTGACAGATCATACCGTTACTAGTTACTACTGTACGTTTCGAACTGTCAAATGAATATGATTGTTTTACACAATCTCCCCTCTGGTATAAACAAAATGAAAAACCGAAAAAAAGTGCGCAGTTGAACTCAAATTGTCTTTGTAAATCTATGAAAGACAAGCATTTTGACGATAAATAAAATGTATGTCAACAATGGTTGGTGGCAACGAGCCTATTGTATTTAGTTATATGTGTGGCCCAATATACAATACTATTTTATATATAACTAGCTTTTGCCCGCGACTTCGTTCGCGTGGACTTCAGGTTCGTCCCGTCTAGTAGCGCAAAAAACGTGCTTTTTACGACCTCACATTAGAAACCTCAAAAATTGTAGCCTATATGTTATTCTGATGTATAAGCTATATTGTGGTAAAGTTTCATTCAAATCCATTCAGTAGTTTTTACGTGAAAGAGTAACAAACATCCATACATCCATACATCCATACTTACAAACTTTCGCCTTTATAATAGTAGTAGGATATATCCAGCCAGGTTTACAAAACAATATTGTAGTTACACATCAAGTTAAAAATCTTTTAGATGCTTGTCAGCCAAATCTAGCTTCAAAAAAGTTGAGCAATTATGTTCAGTTATTGTATCTAAGATTATCACTACCATTAAAACGTTACAGATGTCCATACCTTCACCGTACGGCCGGCGATACGGAGCGTCGATATCACCTCCGCTATTACAAGACTTGCATGTGCGTCCACGACACGGACGCCAGAGGGCTCTGCACGAAGAACGGGGCCCACTGTGCCTTTGCGCATGGGGCTCCCGACCTGAGACCCCCGGTCTTAGATATGAGAGAGCTGCAAGCGCTAGATAACCCAGACGCAGCAGATGGAGACGCCGCGGCGCCAAACGCTTTAGATAGAGAACGGAATTTAATGAATGAAGACCCTAAGTGGCAAGGTTGGGAAATAATAATAATTATACCAATAAATGTGCCGGACCTACACCTATGTCTTGTCGGTTAGAAGTAAACACAAAAACATTTCAAAACTCAGAGGTTTATGATATTATGTAAAGTAAACCATAGAAATGTAATACTAAAATAGTATAAATACATGGTTACTAAAACTAAAATAAAGCTGCGCAGAGAATGTTGTTTTGGCATTTTTAATTTGATATACAATGTATAGCAAAGTTGTCAGTCTGGAAAAAAGTTGAATAGTGTTAAAAAGTTCTAAAGCTAAGTCTGGAAGTTTCGTTATTTCCATACATTTTGTGTAAAAATAGAAAAAGTCAAAATAGCATTATCTGAGTGGCTAAATTTGATTTTTCAACCATATCAATTAAATACTGTGATGAATGGTGATGAATCATGCTCATGTTATGTCCAATTGTCAACAAGATAATAAGGGTTATTTCTACAAACTACCGTAATAGTACCTACCTGTTGCTTATCTTCTTTAAGTTGAAATAACAAACAAGGAAAATGTGTGGATGTTTAGTAATATAATGCAATTTCTTTTCATTTCAGATACAAATTATGTACTATCATCATATAAAACTGAACCATGTAAAAGACCACCTAGGTTATGTAGACAAGGGTATGCATGCCCACAATATCACAATAGTAAAGTAAGTATTGTACTACACCTTACATAAATAACTTTAATTTGTCTTAACACGTTCCGGGTCAGTGAACGCCTACAGGCGTGAAAACAATAAAACATCTATTGTGTCTGGAGTAGTGTCCCGGGGCGTGTTAATTCCTTCCAAATTTGTTTAAAGTATGTATAGACAGGAAAGTACATGATGAAAATGCATGTCTATAAAAACATGGTCTCCGACAAGCATTATACATAAAATCAATAAATAAAATAATTACATTATGTTCAATAATTTTGAAAAAAAAGAACACTAAAACACATCACATAAAACATGTAACTCATTATCTACCTACAGATTAAAGCACAATCCAATTCTTATGTGTGTAGTCAATCTTTCCTTCAAAGTGTTAAGGCATCGCACAGTACAGTCATATCCCTTTTTCAGGATAAACGTAGATCACCAAGAAAATACAAGTACCGCAGCACACCGTGTCCAAACGTGAAGCACGGAGAAGAATGGGGCGAGCCCAGCAATTGTGAGGCGGGTGACGCGTGCGGCTACTGTCATACGCGCACCGAACAGCAGTTCCACCCGGAGATATACAAGTCTACCAAGTGCAACGACGTGCAGCAAGCTGGATACTGTCCCAGAGGACTGTTTTGTGCGTTTGCGCATGTTGAACGTGAGTTTCTAGGTGAACAAAAAATTTGTAGAAAGGTTTTACAATTAGAGTTGGGAAAACCAAACGAAAAGAAAGAGCTTACCTAGTAACTAAGTATATCCTAGGATTCGATCCTTCTCCCATTACCTAATACATAACTTACCTTCATCATTTACTATCCTATATACCTGAATATAAAATAAAAACAGTGTTATAAATTATTGCAACCAACTTCTTGGAAAATGGGGAAAGCATGTTCTGAATGGTTAAACTATTCTTGTAACAATTTGAGCAAGAAAAAAATGTATGTTTAACTCTGATGAAAGCACCCATTTCACCAATTGGTGCTCTCACTTCGTTAGCGCCAGAAACATCTCGAATGAAATTTCGCCTTCTCCCTTTGTATTACTATAGACTCCATGCCTGATCGTAGCAATTTCACCCGCCCGCGCCCCTGACGCAACCCGCTCTCGCCTCTCCGCGCGTCTTGTCGCCACGCAGGCGAGGTCTCAATGAAGCGATCTACCTATAAAACTAAATTACTTTCCACCCTAGGGATGGAAACGCTATTTTCCACCCGGCTCAACACATTAAAGTTCATTTTTTCGAACAGTAGTTATATGAATAGTTAATGATTCGCCTTTATCTTTCCCCAGCTGAAGATCTGACAGCAGCGCGCGAGCTGGCCGCGCCGCTCGAGTGCGGCACCAATCTGGCGGACTTGCTCTCCTCCGCCCTACCTTCAGACAAGAAGCCCGATGGCGTCGGCATGCTGAGCCTCGCAAGGCCACTTTCTCCACCAACATTGCACACTAACGGGTCGGAGGGGTCGGAGTGCGCGTCGACTAGTAGCGGTGGCTCCAGTGGTGGTCGCGCGCCTGGTTCTCAGCCAAGAGCATTGGCGCCGAGGCCGTTTAATGATGATGAGCGCAAGGTGAGAAAGCTAGTTCAATGTTGTCTTCTCTACCCATTAGTGTTAGATACCAATAGATTTGATGTCTTTGTTCTGTCATTGGAAACGAAACCAGATGGTGTTGGCATCTTGAGCCTCGCGAGACCGTTGCCTCCACCAGCTTTACATACCAACAGATCGGAAAGAAGCGAATTTGCTTCGACTAGTAGCGGTGGCTCCAGTGGTAGTCGCGCGCCTGGTTCTCAGCCCTCTCTCTAGCAAGGTACTATAGCGTCGCCACAATCACTGCATTTTTGGGTTCTATTATTGTTTCTATAGGTAAACAAGAGGTGCTTGAGCGACGAGGGGTATATTTGCCGCCCGCACCCCGCTCTCGCCTCCCCGCGCGCCCCGCCGCCGAGGTCTCAATTTTGCGGTCTACCCATACCTAAACACCACTTCACTAAGCTCTAGTTTTAGAAACTTTCCTAGCCAGTATGATCCAAAAAGCTAAGAAACACCCAACGACAGTGTAATTTTCTCTCCCACAGATGGCAGCCCCCCAGCCGACAGTATGGGGCGGGCGCGCGGCGACGTTCGACGCGACGGTGCTGCAGGAGGTGGTCGGGAACGCGCTCGACGACCTGCACCTCGACGACCCGCTCAACCTCGTCGCCTCGCTCGACCGCGACCTCTCCGATACAGAGGGGCTATTGGGTGAATCAATTTATGGATAAATAAAAAAGGAGGTCCTATAAAGAAAATGAGATTAAACTGAGTGAGCAGGCTTCTTCTAAGTGAACTCGTGCAATGTTGGCTCTTCAATGCCAAGCTTGAAATTAACCAATTTCAAATAATAAACCTCTTAAACAGAGAGTTTTTTTCACTTTTCATTTCACTCATTTCGATATAACGTTCGTACTAAATTTAAAATGTTTTAATTTTTATTTTGAAACGATTTAGTGACTTGAGTGTAAAGAGGAGTCCTTTTTGTTATATTAAAATGAATTCAAGAATTAAATGAATTATTTCATTAAACTGATTTTCGTATTTATTATTAAAATATGTCTTCATCCTCAGGCGGATCCGCACCGGTGAACATTCCTCAAGCGCGCCCCACCATCCGCGGCTTCAGCCCCCCCTCCGGCGGGTCCCCCCTGCCCCCCTTCCTGCGCTACGCTCAGAACGACACGGAGCGGCTGTTCAACTCGCACGCGATGAAGCCGGGCAGCCTCGGCGCGGGGTTCGAGTTCGCGGCCTCGCCGGTCGGCGTGGGGGTGGGGGGAGTGGGCGTGGCTCCCGCGGGGGCGGAGCTCAATCGCCTGAGAGAAGAAGTTGTGCAGTCGAGAGCTGCTGCGGCTAGGTGAGTATCTTTTGACTTATTTCAAGTCCAATGTTCCCTAGATAGACTTTCTCGTTTGAACTCGCTTCAAGTTTTGCCGAGAGTGATTACGTATCTCTTTTTCACACTTACATGCCTTTTGGGGAGGCGGAGAGTTTCACCGTGTAGTGTCGGTATTAATCTATACTAATCTATACTAATATTATAAAGCTGAAGAGTTTGTTTGTTTGTTTGAACGCGCTAATCTCCGAAAATACTGGTTCGAATTGAATAATTCTTTTTGTGTTGGATAGTCCAGTTATCGAGGAAGGCTATAGGCTATATTACATCACGCTACGACCAATAGGAGCAAAGATATAGTGGTAAATGTGAAAAAAACGGGAGAAAGAAGTCACTATTCCACGCGGACGAAGTCGCGGGCAAAAACTAGTACCTACTATAAATATTTATTTCGGTTACAAAAGATATGGAATGAATAACAGACAAAAATATTAATTAATTACATTTACTAAAATAAGCATATCGGAATTTTATTATAACAATTATTAAAAAGCTGAATATGATAATAAGAGTAAATACAATATTCCGATTACCAGAAAATATTTTTCCATGTAAGCCGAAGCGAGTGTGATAATACTTAAGTAACATGCGAATGTTATGTGCCAACGTATATTAGATCAAACGAACAAAAAGCTAGAGCTAGAACGAGAACATTCTTTTTTGATCTTTTATTGGTAACGGAAGCTCTATTAGATAGATAGAACAACGAACGAATGCTCTGAGTCTGTTTACATAAGAAGAATTTAATGAAGTGGGGATAGAATGTACACTCGTTCGTCTGATGTAATGGATCAGGAGCGTTGCTCCCCCTTCGGCTCCTTTTTACTACAGCTACTATGAATAGTCTTTATCAATGACAAGTGTTTGTATCCGTGCAGGTGGGACGAGCGCATAGCGCAGGCGCGGTCGGCGT
>OY757263.1:1984394-2025517 GCA_963584085.1 Pyrausta aurata | reverse complement strand
TCGAGGACGAAGCACGAGTATAATGAAGACGTCAGCCGACAAGATGGACAGACGACCTTGTAAAGATCGCAGGATCACACTGGATGAAGACCGCCTGTGATTAGTCGATGTGGAAAACCTTGGCCATAGACATTTCTATGATGGACAGTCTTAGTAAAGATCGCAGGATCACACTGGATGAAGACCGCCTGTGATTAGTCGATGTGGAAAACCTTGGCCATAGACATTTCTATGATGGACAGCCTTAGTAAAGATCGCAGGATCACACTGGATGAAGACCGCCTGTGATTAGTCGATGTGGAAAACCTTGGCCATAGACATTTCTATGATGGACAGCCTTAGTAAAGATCGCAGGATCACACTGGATGAAGACCGCCTGTGATTAGTCGATGTGGAAAACCTTGGCCATAGACATTTCTATGATGGACAGCCTTAGTAAAGATCGCAGGATCACACTAGATGCAAAACACTTGCAACCAGTCGCTGTAAAACAATCCTTGGACGAGGCCTCAGTTCAGCAATCGACGTTCTTTGATCCATAATGATGATGATGATCTCGCGGCACCCGTGTGTCCCAGCGAGCAGCACTCACGTGATCTGGTAGTAGGTGCGCGCGTGCAGGCCGGGCCCGCGCACGCGGCGGCAGAAGGCGGAGTCGTGCGCCGGGACGCGGCCCGCGCGCCGGATGATGCCGCGCCACGCCACCTGCTCCCACAGGCCGCGGACGCCCCACCACGACACGCCTCCTGTACAGGCGGACATACATAAATGACAATTAAAAATACGAGCAAATTCTGACACGATATTGGGCCCAACTTGGCATTATGAGCTTTATTACTCTGACGGCAGATGCATGGCGAATCAGTCGCGGATTAATGAGCAAGGTAATCGGCGCGAATGACAAAAAATAATGAAGCGACAATGCATTGCGCAACCATTCTTTTTTCTAAATTCGCTCGCAAACGGGCAATGGTAAGTAGTGTCTGGATCGGAAACAGAAGCCTATAGAGGTCTCCGGGATCTCTGCATATAATAGTTACATTTATTTCTTTAAGATGAGGTATGTACGTACTCATGTAAGTAATGAAAAAACATGTAAGTTAATAATGTCATTACAACTTACATAAATAAACACTCACCAACTAATAAAAAGAAAGCGCACAACGGACACAGGACCACGGCAACTATAAGAGCGAAGATGGGCTGCAATAATCCCAGGACCACTATTCGCCAAATGATCACTTCAAACAAAACGAAAAATCTGAAACAAACAATTAGAAAGATTTAAATTTTTATAAAAATATTAGTTCAAAATTTAATGTTATCTCACATTTTAGCTAGCGAAACGAGACAGTGTCACGACGCGGCGGAAAACGTGACGAAATCAAAAGCGTAAAAAAAACGCGTCTATGTAAACGCTTTCGTATATTAGCAAATATTCGTAATAAATGCGCGATGCACCGCTCGATGCGTTATTTAAGTTTTAAGAATAGCCCACGGGCGTTACCGGGACCTTGATATAAATAAATGATACGATTTCTTTCTTGTCTCTATTTAGACCATACCTGACGCGGCATATGTAATATTATGGCGCTCCGTCGTTTTGTTGCTACACGGTTCATTGCTACAGCGTGCAGGTGACGGACCAAAGAGTCAGGGGCATGAGGTGACGAACTGAGCATCGTAGCGCACCGTACTTTAAATATAGAAAAGGTTACGTCTCAGCGCCCAATAGAATAACTAGAAATCATGGTGCTACGTAACGCACCTTAGTGATGCATCACTGTCAGGGTGGGTAACAACAGTATAAAGAGGATTTAGTATGTATCTACGAGTATACCTGTTGAGGCGCGCGGGGTCGGGGCAGTCGCGGTCATACACCAGCGCGCCTGCGCAGTGAGCGGCCACCGCGAGCGGGGGCGTCCACAGCGGCACGGTGGCGGCCGCCGCGAGCGAGACGGCGCTAGCCACGAGCGCCACCAGCGGAAACAAGAGAAGGAGACAGAGCGACCCGAGACCCCCCACCACGCCGTAGTTCCAGAGACGGTTCGCTTGGCGGCTGAGGCCTTTGCCTAGTAAGCCTGCAGTGCGGAGAAAAATACAAATATATACACACACTTATTCAATTAAATAAAAAACATATCATCTTATTCGATAAATAACAGAAAACTTTAAACTACAGTTAAGCCGCACAGATAATGCCGATTCGAAGTTTTCAATTATGTCAACAATATGTTGGAATGTCAATCTTACCGACTTCGACATTTTTTTTAATGCATATCCTATCAACATTAAAAACGAGCATTATCTGGCCGAATTAGCTTACGACTGTCTTTTAAGTAGATTTAAAGACATAATTTCACCAATAATATTGTACAAAGGCGGACTTAATGCTAAAAGCATTTTTTTTATTACACAGACAAACTAAAGTAAAAATGGCGTATTTAATGCATATAGCAAACTCTACCAGAAATAACTCCTAATAATCTGTATGTAAGTCCATTTGCGTTAACTAGAAACTCAAGATCTTTCTAAAATGTTTGATACCTGTATCTGGTTCAGTCTCGAAGCGCGTCCGCTCCTTCGACACGTGCCGCCACAGCTTCAGCAGCCGCGACCACATCGTCTGCGTCTCGCTGCTGCGCTTCGGGAACAGTGTGCCGTTCACCTGCAATCACGAAACGCATTGAAACATTGATAGATAAGGTGGTGTCTTATTAACAGTGATCGGAGTAGGTTGAGTTAGCCTCTATTCTGAAACGTACGAGAAAAATAAACGTATGTAATATGAATTCCAGTCAATAACCGTACCGATGGCTTATAAAACGGTGGTTGTTAACCAAAGCACTGCAAGATTAACATTATAAAATGTGACTTATACGTAAAATAGCTAGAACATCGTCGCGTCGTACTTAATAACAGCTCTGTACTAGTGTTCTTAAATTATTTTTTGTTCTAAGTGTTTAAATAACAATTAAAGGCGGAATTATCAAAACATCACAATAATAGTGTGTAAAGCTTGTGTTGTGATAAGTATTAATCAAAAAAACATAATACATGGACATTATTTTAACAAACAAAGTCGAAACCTCGTTTTGTTTACGCTGTGCGGTGGAGAAATAATTGTGAGTGCCGGTGTGCCGAGCTTCCTGCTGCGCGATCTGCGAACTTACGCGCACGGCGGACTGGTAATAATTGCGTGCGCTCGACCGGTTTGCTATTAGGAAGCGCGCATCGCCCGACTTGCTGATAACGAACTTACCGTGCATAACGAAGATCTTTGATTCTAACCAAATCATTTTTGAGTGGTGTAATAATGCCTAACGCAGATTGGGGATGTTGTTTTCCTGAGGATGATAACTGTGATGAATTTATTATTTGCATCAAGTGCCATAAAAAATACCATTATGAATGTATGACGATTGATCGTAATGTTATTACTTCTGACTTACTGGCGACATGGGCATGCCCGGAATGTGTCCACTTGCTACCTAAAACGGTGCGTAAAGAAAACACACCGGTCAGAAATGTCACCACCGTTAGGGGAAATAAAAGAGTAGCCATTAGTTCGCCGCAATCTGACTCGGAAAAAGTGATCACATCTATAGAAGACATCCGTCAAGTGGTGGAAGGTGCGATGGAAGATAAAATGAACAATCTCTTTAAAAAATTTAATGATAACTTGGCAGGGTTCTTTGCAAAGGAAATTACCCCCATGAGAGATGAGTTGTCAAGTATTAAGGAATCTTTATCGTTTATTAATGATCAGTATGAAGATGTAAAGAAAGAAAATGAAGCCAATAAACAAAAAATAAAGAGTTTGGAGAAAGAAAATGAAGAACTGAAAGGAACTATAAATGTCTTAGCTCAGAGGGTAAATCAAATCGAACAGCATTCACGCCAATGTAATTTAGAGCTTCAATGCGTTCCTGAGTTAAAAAATGAAAATCTAATAACGATGATAACAAAGCTGGGAAAAGTCTTGGGTAGCTCTCTAGTAGAAAGGGACATCCTAAACTGCACACGCATCGCCAAATTGAATCGTGAATCGAAGCGTCCAAGATCTATAATAGTTCAGCTTGCTTCGCCTCGAATCCGTGATGAACTGTTAGCCATGTCCTCTAAATTCAACAAAGCGAACCCGAAAAACAAGCTGAATGCCACACATCTTGGATTTGAAGGTCTGACTTGCCCTGTGTTTGTTACTGAACATCTATCTCCAGGGAACAAGGCCATTCATGCGGCGGCTAGGCTCAGAGCAAAGGAGATAGGTTACAAATATGTGTGGGTGCGTAATGGCAGGGTGTTTATGAGGAAGACTGATGAGAGTGACTATATCTTAGTTAAAAACGTGGAAACCCTGAAAAAACTGTCTTAATTTCTTTTTCCTCTTATTGTGATTTATGGTCTTTTATGTGGTACTTTTTTTTTATAACATTCAATAGTTTAAAAATATACTATCAAAATTGTAATGGTCTCAAGACGAAAACACATGGTTTTTACAATCAAATATTATGTAACAATTACGAAATAATAATACTCACTGAGACTTGGCTAAATTGTACTGTTTTGTCTAGTGAACTTTTTGATCCTAGATATGTGGTATATAGAAGAGACAGATGTGACGTTAGTAGTTCTAAGAAGGATGGAGGAGGGGTTTTAATAGCAGTATCTAGAAAATTTAAATCAAGGCGAATGAACATTTGGGAGTCAGATCTAGAGGATCTGTGGGTCTTGGTCGATGCACCGGCCTCGCATAGTATTGATCAGATTGCTCTCTGTGCTATTTATTTACCATCTCCAGTAAAAATTAAAACTTATGAAAAATTTTATGAAGTTTGTACTAACGTCCTTGAGAAACAATGTCTTCACTGTATTGTGGGTGATTTTAATCTGTTCTCTATGAATTGGAGCTTGTTAGATGGGGATGTTGCAGAATGTGTACTTTCTTCTGTTAATCAGTCATTTGTTGATTTTCTGAATGAAAATGATTTGAAACAGCATAGTCGCGTTAAAATTAAAAGTTTGAATAGGACACTCGATCTGGTTATTTCAAATTTACCTAGCTGTACGGTTGATCAGGCAATCAGTGCCCTAAGTAAGGTTGACAGGCATCATCCTCCACTTGAAATATCTATTGGACTGCTGAATAATATTAGATTACCTTATAATATTGAAAACGTACAGTTAAATTTCTATAAGGCTGACTATGAGAATATTTGTAAGGAGTTAGCGAGTTGTGATTGGGACATGCTATTTTACGGGTTGACAGATGTAAATGATATGCTACAAATTTTCTACCAGAAAATTCGAGATGTTATCATAAAATTCGTCCCCAATAAATCGTCAAGGAAAAACAACTACCCGCCTTGGTTTGATCGAAATCTAATTAGGACTATAAAAGAGAAGTATAAAATTAGGCTACGTTACAAAAGATATAAAAATCCAAGAGATGAGCTTGAACTGCAATTGTTAAGCAAAAGATGTGCACATTTGGCTACAAATTGCTATAATAAATATATAAGTCTCATAGAGAGTGATATAGTAAAAAACCCAAAACTATTTTGGTCATTTGTTAAGACTAAACGTGGTGGCTCAAGCGCTTATCCACTCTCAATGACTGACGGAATGACAACAACCTCTGATGGAGTAAAAATTTGCGAACTCTTTTCTTCACACTTTGCATCAGTGTACCATGATATTACTGATAGTAATAAACAAGATCATATTTATGAACATACGGAGTTTCTAAAATCTATCGATAATAATAGCCTTCCTCTATCACGACCGATAGTTGATTTTGATACCTTATTAAACAAATTAAAAGCCGTCAACTGTAATAAAGGGGCAGGCCCTGACGGCATCCCTCCAGTATTTGTAGTCAAATGTGCTATACACCTAGTTGGTCCACTTTTAAATATATTTAATCTTTCTCTTTCTACTGGTCAATTTCCTAATGAATGGAAAATTGCAAAAATTGTCCCGGTTTATAAAACCAGTAGCGAAGATTATGTGAAAAATTACAGACCAATCTCTATATTATCTGTATTTGCAAAACTGTTTGAATCAATTGTTTGTCCTTATATTCAAAGACATGTTAATCTCTACCTAACCACTAGCCAGCATGGTTTTGTTAAATCTCGGTCCACGAGCACTAATTTGGTAAATATTACAGAAACACTAACTGAAGCACTTGATGCGGAAAAACAGGTAGACGTTATTTATACCGATTTTAGTAAAGCGTTTGATCGTGTACCACATGATATACTTGTTAAAAAGTTGGCTGCTTATGGCATCACCGGTAGTCTCTTGAGTTGGTTAAAATCATATTTAAATGATCGTGCGTTTTTTGTCGTAGTCAATGGATATAAGTCAGGCTTAAAAAATATAAATTCCGGTGTACCCCAAGGGTCACATCTGGGACCGATCCTGTTTGGTATTTTCGTTAATGAAATACCAGAATTAATGAAAAACTGTCATGCGTACTTGTATGCGGATGATTTAAAGCTCAGCATGACAATTGTAGAAGAGAATGACTGTGTGAGGCTGCAGCATGATTTGAATAAATTGGTTGATTGGTGCAAGATAAATCGGATGGATTTAAACAGTAGTAAATGTTTCTATGTACAATACGTGAGAAAAAATAACACCATTGACTATAGTTATTACATTGGCGATAGTAATTTAAAACAGTTGGATCAAATTACTGACCTCGGCGTTATCTTTGACAAAAAATTGACATTTGTACCCCACATTGAAAACATTACTAAGCGTGCGTCTAGAATGTTGGGATTTCTCATTAGGAATATAAAAGTCTTTCGTAGCTCTAAAACTAAAATTCTTTTATTTAACAGTTTGGTTAGGAGTATATTAGAATACTGTGCTGTGGTTTGGAGACCTCATTATGCAACACATTCACTTAAAATTGAACGGGTTCAAAAGAGATTCGTGGGACATTTGTCGTATGCACGAGGATTAAGAAGTTTTAAGAAACGGATATCGTATGAAAAAAATTTGGCCTATTACAAAATGATTTCTTTAGAGAACCGCAGAGATATTATAGACTTAATGTTCGCTTCCAAAATTATAAGTGGTGTTATAGACTGTCCTGAAATTTTAGGTAAATTCAGAATGACCGTCCCCATTAGATACCCGCGTCATGTTCGTAAGATAACGTCATTGACCAGGCCACGTCGAAGAACAGTATTTGGCTCCAATTCTCCAATTTCGAGAATGAGTAAAGTTGTCAATGAATTTAGTGAATCAATAGATATATATTTCGACCCACCTAACAAGCTCCGTCGCACTTTACGAGACCACTTCTTATAATGTTCTTTTAGAATATTCAAATAAATTTCAAATTTATCGTTTTTACATCAAGTTTATTGTATAAAGTATCTGTACTTATAGCTGATATTGTTATGTGCATGTGGTATCTGCCTGTTATTATTTGTACATTTTAGTTTTTTTTTTGTTATTTTTGAATTACGAACATGTAATGAATGATACAAATGTTGGTGGATCATTAAATAAAAATAAAAAATAAAATAAAAACATTGAAATACACCTATGATGTGCTTGTTATACGTTTTATGACTGTGTCTCTTAGCTTAACTCCCGTGTATTTTTAGGGTTCCGTAGCCGAATGGCAAAAAACGGAACCCTTATAGTTTCGTCAAGTCTGTCTGTCTGTCTGTCTGTCTGTCTGTCTGTCTGTCTGTCCGTCCGTATGTCACAGCCACTTTATTCTGAAACTATAAGCGTCACATAGCTGAAACTTGGTAGGTAGGTGTATTTTGTTCACCGCTTTCCGATTCAGATACAAAAAGTAAGAAAAAATAATATTTAAGGGGGGGCTCCCATACATGAAACTAAAACCAAAAAAAATTTTTTTACTCAAACCTATGCGTGTGGGGTGTCTATGGATAGGTCTTTTAAAATGATGTTGAGGTTTCTAAAACCATTTTTTCTAAAAGTGTAAGGTTTGAGATATAGACGCTTCCAAAGTGGTAAAATGGGCGTCCCCCCCCCATCTAACTTTTGAACTAAGAAAGTGAAAATTTTGAAAAAAATATATGATGTAGATCTCAACAAAAACTTGCAACGAAAATTGGTTTGAAGGAGATCGAACCAGTAGTTTTTGAGATATTGCACATTTTTATCAACCGCAAATATAACTTTGTCTTTCATACAAACACTATGAAAAACAAAGTTATTTTTGCTGTCGCAATATATTGTGATGTTTTCGTTAAGTGAAAGTAAGTGGACCCTGAATTCAGTTAAGGGTGGCACGGAACCCTCAGTGCGCGGGTCCGACACGCACTTAACCGGTTTTTTTAAAAAGTAAATCAGTGTTTATCTTCCTTCTGGGAATATATGTTTTTAACTTTGTGAGTGACTATTCCTCCTAATTTGTGGTTGTGCATCACTAACCACCGACGGGCTCCGACACAAAAAGAAGGGCTTTATAAGTTTGACGTGTCTATCTCTCTCTCTGTGTGTATGTATATGTGTGTGTGTGTGTGTGTGTGTGTGTGTGTTTGACGTTTCCCTCTATCTCCGTGTAATAAATGTTACTGTCAAGTCAGCTTAGACTAGTGTAGTTATTTGTAAAAAATAAACAGCGGGTGTTCAGCAGCTGAAAGTGTTTATTTGATTAATTTGATTATTTGATTTGATTTGAAAGTGTTGTACGTGTGCGTACGCGTAGTGTGTGTGTATGTGTTTGTCTTTGGCGTTTAAAATACCTGCGAGAGCTCCAGGTCGGGCACGAAGGGGCGCACGCAGAGCAGCGTGCGCAGCGAGATGGGCGAGCACCACGGCACCAGCACGCCCAGCAGGAACATCAGGTTCCAGCCCCAGCACCACGTCCTGCACGAAAAGAAGACTCTCTTTATGGTCGGATTTCTATCCTTCCTAGATAGGCTGCGTTACCGTTGCGTTGTGTCGTGCCAAACGCAATGATTTTAATACGCTACTCATAACTAGGTACATAGAAATAGTTCATATTTTTAAACACAGTCCAGCTACAAACTGCCACTTGTGCGTACAATATTTTAAATTTTAGAACAATGACCCGTTTCGTTGCTGCACGTTGTTACAACTCGTTGCAAGCTACACGGTTATTCGTTGCGAGCTACAAGTCGACCTAAGCCTATAGTTTACGATAACTGAACCCTCACCTATGAGCCAAAGTCCCTAGTTGCCAGCCAGGCCATCTTGTACTGCTACTCCTGACTCGTTTTTTATCCACTAGGAACACTGGCTGCGACGGATCTGATCTCGGAGTCACTATGGACGTGGCCCTAGTGCTGAGCACCGTGGGTATCTTCTCGAAACGACCGCGGTCATACTATTGCTCTAGTATACTATGGTGCAGTCCACCTGTAGCCGCGACGACTTGACGACCAGGTAGCGTCGCTTTCAGACCAAGTGAACCGAAAAAATGGGTGGCTGTGAGCGCGGTCGTTGCGAGCTACAAGTAGACCTAAGCCTATAGTTTACGATTACTGAACACTCACCTATGAGCTAAAGTCACGAGTCGCCAGCCAGGCCAATTTGTACTGCTAGTCCTGATGCGTTCTTTATCCACTAGAAACACTGGCTGCGACGGGTCTGATCTCGGAGTCACTCACTATGAACGTGGCCCTAGTGCTGAGCACCGTGGGTAACTTCTCGGAGCGGCCGCGTCGCAGTCACTATACTGTGGCTCTAGTATACAATGAGTGCGGTCCACCTGGACGCTACGTCCACTGAGGCTCCCTTTTACCTTTCTACTTGACGACTAGGTAGCGCCGCTTTCGGACCGAAAAAATGGGTGGTCGTGAGCGAACGATCTCGCTCACGACCACCCATTTTTTAGCTAGCTACAAGTGGACCTAAGCCTATAGTTTACTAGTACTCACCTATGAGCCAAAGTCACTAGTCGCCAGCCAGGCCATCTTGTACTGCTAGTCCTGACTCGTTCTTTATCCACTAGGAACACTGGCTGCGATGGATCTGATCTCGGAGTCACTATGGACGTGGCCCTGGTGCTGAGCACCGTGGGTATCTTCTCGGAGCGGCCGCGGAAGTGACGCACGACCACCCAGTTCTGCGGCAGCCATATTCTGGTAGACCACGTGAACTCGCGGGTCGGAGTTTTTGCTGCGCGGAGTTCCTGGAGATGATGAGAGATGGTTATGTGAACGATAAAAAAACAACAAACTTCTTTATTTAAAATGAAGAAATTATAGATTTGACAGAGTGTCAATTTAAAGCCTCGCGGATTTATAGGACACCGGCTGTCGAGTAAATAAAATAATGACAAAATAATGCTGATAAACACATGCGTGAGGAATGCAAATATTTAAGGCGAGTAGCCAGGCATGGAAAGGTTAAATAAAAAATATAGAGGTATATTCGAATGAATGATGAAATTAAGTCAGTCAATTCAATTTAAGAAATAGATGCAAGCGAAATAAACCTTTGGTGAATACAGTAGTGTCATTATAATTTAAAATGTTATTCCTCGGCTTTAAGGTTCAAAATGATAAAGCTACATTGACACATTACAAGTTCTGGCTTACAAATAGTTAAACATAAACCTTCATGAGCAGCGGCTCCCGGTCCCTGAGGAAGGTGAGGTCCCGTAGTAGGAAGTATCTGTGCTGGTTCAGCTTGTGCGCTTGCATGGCGGCGGCCGCGTCCTCCATCGGCGTCCACCTGACGAGGACGAATTATTTATTAAAAAAAAAAGAATATTGATGATGATTTGTGCAATAAAGTCTTTAAATAAATAAATATTGAACCATTCTGTCTTTTTTTAGTGTTGTGCTGCTAACAAAATAATTACTAATAAAACAATTACTAATTGTTTTATATCTTGAGTTTTATATTTAAGATAATGTTTCACACTTTGCAGACTGTGTCAAATGACTGATTCAAGTCATTCTATATAACCATATGTAATATCATAAGAACAGGTCAGCTATAGGTAAACCGCTTCATTGAGAATCCGACTGCGGGGGCAGCGGGGCGCGGGGAGGGGAGAGCACTGTGCGTAAAAGCCACGGGCGGGTTAATCCACGCCTCCCGCACCCTTCACGCTGCCCGCTCTCGCCTCCCCCTCTCCCGCCGCCCCGGAGAAGAGGTCTTAATGAAGCGGTCTAGCTATAGAATAGAAGATAATCGTTTATTTGCGTAAAACATGGTTAAATTTTATGTGATTACAGAGTTTCATTTTAGACCTCATGCTTTGCCACAGGCGGCATGCAAACTCATCTTTTCAATGGTAATTCGTTTTTCAACATAGACAATAGAAGTACAATGGAAATGTACGCCCACCTGAGTTCACTCCTTAACCTTTGCGCAGCCAAAGACAGCTTCTCTTTCCGCCACGCGTCGGCGCGCGACAGTATGGGGTGCGTGGCGCATATCCGCGCTTCCGCCGTGGCCAGGCCGGCCTCCAGCTTGCGGCGGACGCCTTCTTCCGCTCTGAATAATAGAAACAAATATGTTGTCGACTATAATGACAAAAGGCGCAGCGTAGGACGTCCACCGACAAGATGGACAGACGACCTTGTAAAGATCGCAGGATCGCACTGGTTGCAGACCGCTCACAACCGGTCGTTGTGGAAAGCCATGGGGGAGGCCTATGTTCAGCAGTGAACGTCCTTTAGCTGATAATGATGATAACTATAATGACTCGAACGGGGGTATGTAGTATCCTAGTTTAAACACACGGAACACACTCGATTTACAAATACGTTAACAATAGGTATCGGCTCACTTGCCTCGTAGCAACTTAACTTCTTCTTTGGCCAGCAGTGGGACGCTTACAGGCTAACTTTACTTTACATATTTTAGTAAGTACCTGTCCACTATAGCAGCAGCTCGTAACTGCTGCGCCAGCAGGGCCGGCACGAGTTCGCCGAGCGCGCGCAGCCGCTCGCACGCCAGCACCGCGGTGCACACGCGCGACACGTACTCGCGCATCGCACTCGCGCTCACTTCCTGTGTAATAGCAAACAAATGTGTAAGTGCAATTGCTATTATTGCTGATAGTTTACCTGTTTCTTGGTTGTTACTGATCTTGGTCAAGGATTCATTGGTGTTGGTGGTTATTTTACTATAATTATTTTATTTTGGTAGCACAATCGTAAATGCTTCGGGCGATTATATTATCAAGCGCGATGACTGGTTGCTTATTGGAGATTTGCTATAAGCACCACCGCCACCACGGCACTCACGGCCGTCCCCTATATGCAAACTACAGTCAAAGGTAGATACCTATCCTCCACCGGAGATAGGATTTTTACGGCCAGAATTTTTATAGGGAAAAAAAAATTATGGTAGATAACCATTTCTATCTCTAGTAGGGCAAAACCACAGATAAAATGGATATAGGGAATGGCTGTTAGCGAGATGCAGACTCTTAAAAATTGTTTCAACTGTTTTTCTGCCAAAAATAATGATAATATTTTTTTTTATGTCGGTAATGGGCCTCGTGAATTAGCTAATGTTGTACTTGTTACCGTAGTTCAGATAAACTATAATAGACAATACCCATCAGTTGATGTCCACAAGTATAATTAACTTACCTCCTCAATATCCTTCATAGGCATCTTCTGGCTGGCCAGGTGCGCGGCGCGCCGCTCCCTGAAGTGCAGGAACCAGCCGCGCGACTCGCGTTCCAGTAGCGCTTGCAGCGGCGCCGCGGCCTTGCGGAGCACGTCGCGCCGGTACAGGCGGAGGTCCACCTGGATATTACATGTGTTGGATATAGTTTTTGCAAGACACTTGCAATAATGCAGGGTCAGTCACTAGTTCGGACAAACCTATAATAAGTATGAATTGCAATTTTTACAAGTGAATTATTATATAAGTTTGTATACCTAGTGACAAAACAACATAAAAACGAAAATGTAATACACATTTTTATGTAACTATAATAAGTCTTTGAATTTAAATTCTGTTTATTACCATGTCTACTTCCTTTTATGCATGGATGATTTGATTTTAGTATGAATGAAGTAAAAACAATGTTTGTCTACCCCCTCTCACCCCAGGCATTACTCAGACAACGAAAGTTTGCCCATGCAAACTATAGTACATCGACGACAAATTAATTATTTTCTTCAATTAATGTTTCGCCAACCCTGTCAACTGAATTCAGACGCGTAAACCATCGATAGTTGGTAAAGACATGAGGAAAAAATTGACGTCTACTTTCATTTACTTTGTGAGGTCGCTGAGTACGCACCTGCGTCCGCTGCGGCGTGGTGTAGAGGCAGGGCACGCGGGGCGCCGTGCGGGGCGTCTCGCGCGCGTCAGTCTTTTCGGATGCGGCTCGCCTCATGGCGCGCGTCACCCATGCAGCCAGCGCCGCTATATCTTCTTGGTGTTCAGGCTAGAATAAAAAATATTATAACATAGTTAGTGCCATCCACGAAGGCGCGCGCCATTCAGTTTTGATTGAGGATTGCGCGGGTCGCGGGGCGTGTGTCAAATATTAAAATATCAAATAATAAATGTTAAGTATATTAATTATTTTATAATCAAATATTGGCCAAAGCTAGCACAATGTTCTTTATAAACTATATTAGAGAATGACCTGGCTTTCTACGGGGAAAATACATTAAAGGTACTTGATTCTTTCTTACCTTACAAATAAGCTCAGCAACCAAGTATCGTGATCTCTCCTCTCGAATTTTCTTCTCGAGGTCACGAGCTTCTAAGGACGGCATTCCAAACGCGAGATCTAGAAGTCTGAAAGATAAACATTTCTATTGAGTACAAAGATAATAAACTACCACAAAATAACAAAGATCGTAACTAAAATTATCACAAAAAAAAAACTGGCACAGTCGATTAACAACAAACATTTTTTTTTATTTAAGACGTTATTGCACAAATCATAGTGTACAAAGATGGACCTAATGCTGGAAAGCGTTCTCTGCCAGTCAAACTTATTAAGTTATTAAATAAAGTCATGCAGAGAGATGGCAATTTCTTACCTATGCAAGCCCATCAGCATGGACTTGGCTCCCGCTATAACGGACAGTGGTTCATCTCTCACGAGTCGATCTCTCGCCACCACCACGATCAGAGCCACCGCCCTGGCTACATGGCAGTATAAGTCTTCTCTCGAACGCGCGCGACCGCGTTGCAGCCACCCCGCTACCCGCCACACGTGCGTTTGCCCGGGAAAATGGCGGGATGGCACCTCGAACTCCCTGTTGGATTTAAAACTTATGAATTTACTCCATGTATTTGGGATAAATATTACTTTAGAAAGGGCTGGGCCGGATAAGATATCGTCCGTATTTTCAATTCTAGCCATGGCGTTGGCTCTTACAATAGACACGTTACAGCACGAGTGACAGAGGAGGTTAGCCTCGAAATTACGGGCAACATCTATCACAGTGAGCCTTCTGAAAATCACTATAGGTAAAACGCTTTATTGTGACCTCGCCTGCGGGGGGAGGCGGGGGCGCGGGGGGAGGAGAGAGCGCGGTGCGCTAGCGGCGAAGGCGGGTGTTTCCGCGCTACTCGCACCCCACGCTACTAGCTCTCGCCTCCCCCTCGCACTCCTGTGCCCCGCAGGCGAGGTCTCAATTTTGCGGTCTACCTATAATAGAGTATCTATCAATAGCATACCGATTGTAGTTGTAGCGTAACAAAGTTGATACATGGTCTAATACATGAGAGATAATGATACACTATTTTGGTATTTAAACCACATATGGTATTTAAACATTTATTTCATAGGTTGTTACAACATCAAAGAACATGCTAAGGAGAAGAATTATATAACTAAAATGCTTATTACGAAATAATGGTACTAAAGTGACTAGACAGGAAATACACATACACACTATAATAAGATAGATAAAAGTACGAAGAAGCACTTCTAATGAATGGAAGCATGCGTAGTAAGGGGGTACAAACATTGGCGCCAATATTCGACTTCTGTCAAAATATTGGCACTAATTAGAAATGATATAATACACATAAATAAAAGAACATAATATAGATATCAGGGCGACATACCCCCATTCGCGTATCGATTCCAATTGTTTAGCACTTAGTTTCCTCGGCTTAAATATTCTGTCCTTGTGCAAGCTTTACGAAAAAAAAATCTATATAAATCGCTATTATATTTGAGAGGTAAATAAACATACATAAAGTGTAAGGCCAGTATGAGCCTATACAGTACGGATAGGTAACGCTTGATGTCATGATTGAGTGTTACATGGCGCAGCAAAATTCACTATAAGCTGAAGCTTTTCTTTATCTAAGACCTAAGTCTGTCCATGTATGACATGTGTGATGTCTTATGAAACGACTCCACTAGATGTGATTAATAAGTAAAGCTTTATAACAGACACTAATATCTATATCTATAGAGGTCTAATGACTAAACTTAATTCAGGAGCCATAAAATACTATATTACTGCCTTACGACGTCACATAACTGACTAATGAAAATTTCAGAAAAGTTACACTTTTATTATGTATAACACAATGTAATTGTTGTACCGGGCCTGTCTTTATTAACTAGTGAGTAATTGATATGTGTTCGTCCCGTAACGTAAAACTCGAGTAACGCCGTGCAAGTCGAGTAAGATCTAGTTACAATCTTTGTTAGTCACCTCGGTTCGCCGCCTTGACTTTGGTAAACAATAGATTGTTACACAATTGAAGTTACTAGGAAATTCTAATGTGCCCTAGAGCCTACATACATATGAAGAAGTATTTCGGTAATACATGTGGATACCAATGAAATGTAATTAAGTTAATATCTACTGCTACGATACTGTGTATGTAAATACTACATGTTTTTGTTACTAAATATATCTTATATTATTGTAAATTGGTTGTTTAATATTATAATCTAGCTGTCTGTTATGCTAAAATAGTTGAACTATATGGGTTCATTTGGCCAGATACAAGTCTGGATTGTTATGGAACAGATTATTATTTATTTTGATAGACGTATCATTTTATCTAATACTAGCTCCCCGTGTTTTCAAATAATGGATCTCATTAAAAGCAATATATAAGCTAAAATATTGTAGTTTCATCAAAATCTATTAAGTAGTTTTTAAGTCAAGGAATAACAAACATCCATACATATTCACACAATCTTTTGCGTTGCGTTTATCTGGTGTAGATTTCCCTTGCATTGTTTTCATAGCTCTATAAAAAAGACAGCAGGCGAGGCGACAGAATTCACGTATCCAGAAGAAATAACAATGTCTCACAAACAGTCAGACAGGGAATAAAATTTAGGCAATATGAAGTCTATATAGATCGTAAAAATGTCATCGGTCGGAACGAATTCGTGATTCATCGCGAAACCATATCATTATTACACATCCACTGTGTATGTTCAGTTTGAAGTTTTTCATAACAAAGCAACCGTTCAATTTGTCATCAAGGGAAACGAAATGTAGATAATTAGTAATAATTACTGACGTATATATAGGTACTTGACGTGACTATTGAAATGATCAGTTTCCTGCATATCAGATGATCACAATGTATCAGCTCAGCATCCTAGACTAGTTATATATCATTAGAAAGTTCTAATACACTTGTTTAAGCAGATCAAATGCTCATAGTTCGACATTAATTTACGATAAGATCCTGATGTTGATTCCTATGATAAAGTAAGATAAAAAGAAAACAACGCCAGACGTTTACTGGCCGAATAAAAAGGAAAAAAAGACGACGAACACATGAAATGAAAAGGGCGAGACGGCGGGCGGCGGGCGACTCGAAAGCGTATCATCTGCAGCGCAAGGTTGGCAACCATTAGAATTTGATATTTATATTAACTCTGGATTATTTATTTATTTGTCGTAAACTACACGATCACACACGTGTGAAAGTAATATGATACGTATACGTATTGTCTATCGTGGGCAGTTTATAATCACCACAAAAACTGCATGCACAATGACTCCAAAACCTGTTTGAATCCTAATAAATGATTTTTAGGAAACATTAAATTTTAGGAATATCTACGTAAGAGCAGTCGTAGTAGTGAGATTAAGCATTTAGGTCAACGAAATTGAACATTAATTTGGCCTGATCTTTCTCATGTTGTCAGCCCTAGTAGGGCTTAAGCATTAATTGAACTTAACGAGTTCAAAGGCCGAAGGGGGCCATATCCTTTGTAATTCAAACACAGCACTTTTATTGAAACTAACGAATGCTTAGCGCGCTTTAATTTTTGGCGATTTAGACTCATTTGATATGTTTATTGTGACAATACACGGTTGTAACTCAATTTCGCAAAACAAGTGTTTCAACCTTGAGTGTATAACTGATTCTGAAAACTGCATATTTGTTTCAATGTCAAATACAATCATGACAAACATGTTAATTCACACATTTGTTATTTCGTCTTGTGAATAATTTTCATCTTTCAGAAATGCATGGTTGGCATCAAACGACATGTTCGTTCATCATCCTTATTAGTATTCAGAACAGATTCCATTCATGTCTGAGAATAATTTATTGAATTGGTAATGAGATTCTAGCTAAAGTACTAGACTAGACAACATAGGCATTTATGCAGTTAGATTCTTACCTCGTTTTCAAGACTATGTATACATGTATAGATAGTTGCCCTATTTACTTAAATAATAATTCAAGCCTCTTTAAAGTTAACAGTCCATTGTAACTTGAAGGCTATTGAAAAAATATACTAATTTTGAACTGACCGGGTTCGAATCCCGCAAGGGGCAAATGTTTAAGTGATTAGCACGTAAATTTATGCCTAAGTCATGGATGTTAATAAGTATTTATGGGAAGCGCCCCCGTCATTATTGTTGTCTGGTATTCGTAGCACAAGGAAGAAAATGTCTAGTTCGAAACCATGACAATTGGTGTGTTGTCTGGCGCATATTGATTTATTTATATTTTTTATATTGATTTCTGATCCAGGATTCCAGTTTTGTTGAGCTATTGTTTGTAAGACATTTATTAATTGGCTGTACATTCCACTCTATGTACTCTTCATATTGTTACAAGACAATTAAAGTGTATCAATTATTTCGGGATTCATGGCTAGTACACAAAATTGTGACGAAACGCGATGCAACGTCAAAATACAAATAAATCGGTTATTGGGATTCGTAGTCCTTAATAATAATAAAATATAGACCTAATGGTTCAAATACTTTTCATGATTAGTGATTAGTAGCAGTCACAGGTTGTAAACAGGCTTTTACTTTTAATATTTGTTAACTACTATAACTCAGAAGGATAACAACTACAACGCGGCTCACCCTTTCTCCCTTATAGCGTGGAGTTGCTTCGGCGACAGGGGCTGCGGCTCCAGGCCCGCGTCCAGGGCGGCGGCGTCGAGCTCGTCGCACGGAGGAGCGATGATGATGTCGGACGGACGGTTGCCCGGACCGGTGAACCGGGATGGAGGGAGAACTGGAAACGGCAATAGTGATATAATGTCTGGGCTCATTACACCGTATCATACCAAGACCGTGTTAGGAGCATAGCAGGCCTACAGATTTGAAGCATTTTGTAGTAAGGATTTTATGCTAAAAATAATTCGGACCCGAAAACCGATAAGCGTATTGACGGATTTCGTTTTTCATAGTAAGCCTACAGATACAAAGAGCAACACACTACTACTACAACCATACTATGCCTTCTACAGCATTCTGTATCAACTTTATATAGAGCGTATTTTGCCGGTGCTGATACGCTCTGTGCGTGACACGCGACGGTGTTGGTCGGTCATGGAACGGTCTAGTGGGAACTGTGTCATAGTTATTTTTTAGAGTTTATTTTTGTTTTATAGTGCAGCCTACGCGTTAAGAAGCGCTTGCAAAATTCAACAGGCCTGTTAATGTGACGGTGGCCGAGTGGTATAGGCATACGCCCGGATTGCGTAAGACACGGGGTTCAATTCCTCGTCTGTCACAGGTTCACAGTTGTCTTTTTACAAGTGCAATTTATATTATTAAGTTTGTATGGTGACAAAACACTATAAAACAAAAATAAACTCTAAATTGGCTTTCATCATCTTAACTGATTGTTAAAATATTTGTAAAAATAGTTTTCCTTCAGATATTGTGAGAGCAATCTCACAACATTGATGATGTCACGCAGCCTACGCGTTAAGAAGCGCTTGCAAAATTCAACAGGCCTGTTAATGTGACGGTGGCTGAGTGGTATAGGCATACGCCCGGATTGCGTAAGACACGGGGTGCAATTCCTCGTCTGTCACAGGTTCACAGTTGTCTTTTTACAAGTGCAATTTATATAGTTATTTTTTAGCTGACACATTATTCGTATGATATGTTGTAATGGGTAGAAACCTTTATTACCCTGAAAAATCTCTTTAGTGGTCTAAACAGACTGATTATTTGTAGTCTGGTAACTGACCTGAAGTCTGATTAATTGCCTGAATAGTCCGATCGCTGGCACTGATAAATATTTATTGAAGTTTTGAAGTAAATAAGACAATCAGGTTTCATGACATTTAGATTATGAGCCTGAAGAGTCTGGTTTTGACCTGAAAAGACTTATTATTCTAAGTGACTTTCACTAGTGTCATTTAGAATGGCAGCAAAAGGGAAACAATCAGCCAACAAATAGGATTAAATGCCAGTCCCAATCAAAAGTCATGAAAAGGCAATGAAACTATAGAGAACTGTAATTCTCAAATTCAATACCAAGATAATATGTAAATTAATTACATAATGTGAAAGGTACCTACTGATATAAAATTAAAAACTGTTAAAATATTAAAAGACCACCTAGTTTCATATAACATGCAATGTAGCTAATTTATTAAAGAAATGATTGTTCATTATGAAATTTAAACAGAAAAAATAATTGAAATAGTGCATGTGAAGATATTGCCAATGACAAATTGAACTATTTCAATTATTGAGTGAAACTTGGAGAAGGTATGGAATCATGAAGATACAACAATGATATTGCATGTTGAAATGTCTAAATAAGGCACTGAAAGTATCACATGACAGTGAAAGCCTAAACAATTATATTTCTACAATGCAACAAAATACTATGAACTAAAAAAAAAAGTAAAAAGAAACTTTGATATGTGATGTTATGATGCTATTAAGAACTTATCATCATAAAATTTAAGAGCTAGCCTCTGGTTGGTGCTTGTTTTCCCATTCATTATGCTCGTCCGCCATTCTCTTAGAACTTGTATTGTGTATGATAATAGCTAGCCAAAATGGAGAGTTACAGTATTTTTATCAAACAACTAGTCTGAGTCGTGGTATCTTTTTATGAGGAGGAAAGGAAATAACAACAATAGTTAACCAACAAGTGCAAAGAATACCTGGGAAAAAACATGAGAAATGTTTTGTTCATTGAAAGGCAGTAGATCACACAAACAAACAGTCTTACCAATGGGGAAAGTTTTCCAGTGGTACAGAAAGTCCTCAGCGACCTGCTTGATGTTGTTGACCAGCTGCTCCACCTCGGGCGGCGCGCCCACCAGCTGCACGTCGAAGCGCAGTGGCTCGCGCTCCGGAGGCGGCACCTCCAGCAGCAGCGAGCACGGCCGCGACGCGCGCTCGCCCTCCCCAGACATCGCCATCAATCACGGGACCGCATCAGACGCTACCATCCGCTACCCGACCACTAATCGCATAGTAATCCCAGCCGCAGTGGGCGGAGAAATCACTTGACACCGACCACTTATTCTTTTAATATTTACATTCATCTGATCAAAATCAACCAACGAATCGAACTGACACCATTACACATAATTTATTCCTGTCTAGGAATGCGGCATAGTGATTGGAGATGCTGTCTGAAATACACACTCCCAAAATAATATAAATAGTTTTTGTGGACAGAAGCAAAAAGCAGAAAAGAACTCAATAGCCCGATACCCAGCCAGTCAGTCCCGATTTCTTTTCTTTACTTGACAGGCTTAAAAAAAGTGACAGCTAGCTGATTTCTTTTGTGGACGCAAGTCAACGTCAAACGGAACGTAAGCTAGAATGAAAAACACTAGAAAATATTTTTTTGCCGTGTTTTTTTTTTACAAATTGCAAAAAAAATATTATGTGATGAATTTTTTTTAGTTTTTAAACTGTAATAAAATTTTATTTAATATTTTAGGTCTGCCTTCGGCTTGACCCTCGGAGATTACACCTTACCTTTCATCAACGTATAAACGACCTAAATGCTCCATAGCACCTGCCCACGCGCGGCCATAGACTATGACAGGATATGGCGGCGCGGGGCAGCGGGGGGAAGTACGTCTCTTGAGCCGCGAGGCGCTGGCGATATTCAGTGCGCTTTTCTTTGATCGCGTGTGAACACCTAGTGCTCCATAAATTTCGATAATTTTTATAATGTCTAACAGTGTTACTGTTCGAGAGCCGAACTTTAAAGTTGGCTCGAAATTATTGTAAATTGGCGTACACCCTCAGGTAAGTACCCAATTAATTTTGAGATCCTTTAATTGTGACGTTAATTAATTACCTATCTTAATTATCACATTTGCAGTTAGGATGATTTTCATAAATCATCTCGTAGATCGGAGCTCAATCCGAGTGTTTTGTTTTTATTGTATTTACCTTGTGTGATAGGTTATAATTGAAACTTAGGACGCGACCGTAGAACGCCATGTTTTCACGGCTAGCGTACCTTCCATTATGGCAACGGGCTCTAGTTATGACCTGCTGTATACCTGATTTCGGTCATCAGATTCCACTCCACGGCCGATGGAAACCCAATCGTTCTAACTGGTCTTGTTTAGCCCTGGCTGGCACAAAACAGTCAGGACAAATCGGAGCCACCAGTGAAACAGCCCTAATCCTGGAGCCTTCGGACGGCCTCTAACCTAGAGCCTTCGAACAGACGTCAACTAGGAGCCGAAGTACGGCCTCCAACTAGGAGCCGTCGTCGGACGGCCCACAACTCGGAGCCGTCGGGCAAACATATCTGAGCCGCTCAGACGACTTTAAATCATGGTGCCTTCGGGCGGCCTCTGTCTTAGAGCCTCCGAACGGACCCCCAACTTGGGACCATGGGACGGTCTCGAACTTGGAGCTGGTCGGCCAGCCTCCAGACGTCGGACGGCCTCCAACTCGGAGCCGTCTGATGAACATATGTCGAATACTGGTGCCATCGGACGGCCTCTAAGTCAGAGCCTCTGAACGGACCCCCAAGTCGGAACCATGGGACGGCCTCCAACTTGGAGCTATCGGTCAGTCTCCAACTAGGAGCCGTCGCCAGACGGCCTCCAACTCGGAGCCATCGGGTGACTCACTATATTCGAGGCGTGAGGGACGACTTCGAATATTGTTTTCATCGGACGGCCCCTATATAGGAGCCTTATAATAGTACCGTTTTTCCCCCGAAGGGTAAAAAACTGATATTTTGGGTCTAGCCAAGGCTTGACCCTCGGAGATTACACCTTACCTTTCATCAACGTATAAACGACCTAAATGCTCCATAGCACCCGCCCACGCGCGGCCATAGACTATGACAGGATATGGCGGCGCGGGGGCAGCGGGGGGAAGTACGTCTCTTGAGCCGCGAGGCGCTGGCGATATTCAGTGCCTGACCGAGGGGAACCAGAGGCGGCAAGGCCTGACTCGGGTCAAGCCTTGGCTAGACCCAAAATATCAGTTTTTTACCCTTCGGGGGAAAAACGGTACTATTTTAGGTCTGCCTTCGGCTTGACCCTCGGAGAAGTGTTTGGTTTCTGCCGGCTCAAGAAGCGCACTGTGATAGAAAGTGGAACTGAAGAGGTTTATAAGAAAAAATAATAATAAAAGTACCCAGTTACACATAAGTTAAGAGATCCTTTAAAGTTAAAATTTAGGAGGTATCATCTATTCAGTAATGTCAGTAAAACAAATAAAATATTAACACTTACTGTCAGGTATTCACGAGTAAGTTTATCGACATGATCAAATAAATAACAGAACATCTCCTGAAGTTCCGGCTAGACTGCTGAAGGGCTGAAGGCTCAAACTTATACTTATAGAGTGAGGCCGTACATTCAATAATCTATTTTAAACGCTGCTCGAGTCTAGCCTGCAAGCACTGGCCTTGATGCTGAAGATGGATTCGAAGAACATTCCTCTTTTTTTTTTTTTTTTTTTTTTTTTCATGCAACTAGCCTGACTAAAGTTGTCAAATCATGTCTTGGAATCGAAACCAGCCACTAGAAAAAGGAGTCCTCTGGGCTCCTTATCATATTTCTACTCAAGGAAAGTATTACAAGCAAGGCCACGAAACGTAAAAGTTAGGGCAATAATATGTCGTCTTTGGACGAGAAGGTTCGCCAACGCCCCAACATCGCATACCTCCAATTTATGAATGTCTGCCCTTGGGGCAGGACCATAAGAAGCATAAAACTCGCGCTAGACTTTCTTAATAGCCTTTGTTCATTGGTCCCAGCTGATTATTGTTGAGAATTCAGAGTTGAAGCTCTCTGAGCAGGCTGTACTAATGTGACCCTTTTCTCAACCAGGTCTTCCACCCCGGACCTTCCAAGATTTCCAGAATTAATATGTCTACTTAAGGAGGCGGTCGACCTGTTGCCAAATCCATTAAGTGGTGATGAAGATTCCGTCTTTTGAATGGTGCTGTCTTCGCTCTCGACTTGAGATTGGGTCTCTA
The DNA here is from genome assembly GCA_963584085.1 of Pyrausta aurata. Taxonomy (NCBI): domain Eukaryota; kingdom Metazoa; phylum Arthropoda; class Insecta; order Lepidoptera; family Crambidae; genus Pyrausta; species Pyrausta aurata. The sequence goes on along the minus strand of OY757263.1, from coordinate 2,001,877 downwards.
GAAAACTTTGTCCCACCGAGGTACAATGAGAATGAAGTTTTCTGTTGCAGAGTTCAGGTGGCTTAGTAGTCTCGGTATCAGTTGTTGATGGGGGGAAAAACCCAAGCTAGATGGTAGTTCCAAGGACGACCAAAGGCGTTGATATAAAGTGCTTCTGGGTCCGTTAAGTCGTTGCTGCCATAGGGCACTACCGCTGCCGATGGCCTGGATGCGAAAAGGTCGATTTCAGGAATTTCTCACTTTTTGAACAGCATGTCTTTCACATTTTGTGAGAGACACCAATCTGGAGGTGCTCGATCCCTAGATAGATGGTCGGCGATCGCATTGTGGCGCCCCGGCAGTGTGGTTCCAAGGTGGTGGTAGTACATGACAGAGCTGAAGTAGTTAGGTTGAGACTTTGTCCCTCCTTCCTTTCATATGTAAGCTGCGACCGTCCGATTGTCTGTCTGCAGCTGGATTAGGTGATTTTAGAGACGCTGCGTTGGTCTTTATAGAACACAATACAGCCCAAAGCTCCTTTCGATTGGAGTGCCAAGTAAATTGGTCCAAGTTCCATTGCTGCGAAAACTGACTGTCGTTGAGAACTGCTCCCCAACCCCAATCGGACACGTCAGTTATTAGAAATGACCTGTTTCCCGTCAGCCAAATCTTTGTATCCAGATCAATGTTGTCTAACCACCAGAGAAGATCGTCAAACGCTCTTTGAGGTACCTTGTAGTTTTTCTTTGAGAACTGAAGTATGCCATTGCTGGCAATTTGGATTCTTCGACAATGGAGCCGACCGAGATGGACCACAAATGAGGCAAAATTCAGTCTTCCTATTAATGATTTCGCCTTAATCCAATTTCCAGACATACTTATGTAGGGATTTTTTGATTTGATGATGGATTCTGTTTAACTTCTCTGAGGACAGATGTTTCAGAATCCTCTTGGCATCCCAAAATATACCCAAGTATTCTAGCCTTTGAGTCGGAGAAGCTGAAGTCTTTTCAATGTTTACGACGAAGCTGCTGTTAAGTCCCTAAGGAGACAGATCGTTCGTTTCGCCTGTTGTTTTAGGAGGACTGGGTCTTGGTTGGCTAGTAGGAAATCGTCTAGGAAGACGACTACTCTGATCCCTTCTGCTCTTAGTAACTCCGCTATCCAGTTTGTGATTCGAGAAAATACTAAGGGGGGCTGTTGCAATTCCGAATGAAAGGCATGTCATATTACAAATATGATTTTTTGTAGCAAAACGCTAGAAAGCGTTTGTGGTTTTCCTGGACAGGCACATGGAAGTAAGCGTTTTTTTTTTTTTTTTTTTTTTAAGTCCACTTTCATCGGTCGGTTTTTTTTTCTGAACAAAATTAGGAATGTGTCTGTGGTTAATCCGACGAAATGTTTTTTTTTTTTTTTTTTCTTTTTCTTTCCGGATTCGGAAAACTGTCGATATGAAGCCTGACAGAAAGGTGCATTTTTGAACAGATCCATCATGCAGCATCTTTCCTATTGCTCTGTCCATGTCTGGAGAGGTTTTGGTTTGCAGCTTCGCGGATATTGAGCCCGAAAGCCTGATAAGCTGTGGAACTGCCACGAATGGAATTCGGTAGCCTTTTATTTTATCCATTGTATACTGAGGTGCCCCTTTTTCTTGCCATTTTGCGTAATTTCTTGACTGACCTGCTTGAAAATTCAGGTAGTAAGAATTGTCACCCATTTTGTTTCGAAGTGAAGGCTGGCTTTTATTTTGGTTTCTATTTGAATCATTCTTGTTTCGGATTGGTAGTCTGTTGTCTTTCCCGTCTATAGGATACTGGCGTTGAAGTTTAGACGCCTTTTGATTACGTAAGATCTGTTGTAGGAGCAACTCTATGTTTGATGAACGATGAGAGAGCTCTGCCACAGCATTTTGCGTGGCTTCAAGCCTACTCAGGTTTGCCCGATCTCTTAAAATAGATGAGGTCTTTCGAATTAAAGCCGTGTTGATTGATTCTCTTGAAATAATTGTCTATAGCTTTGTTAAATAATTAGTATTGAATTGCGGTGCCTCGTATTCTCGTTCCCGTCGCCACTGGATGGATTATTAAGGCCCTTGTAAAGGGCCAATCAAGCAGTTTCAGCTTTAGTTTCTGGTAAGCTTTTTCTGATAAGTATACCGCCTCCGGTTGCATGATTAGGACTAAGTCCAGCATTGGAAGCGCAAATTGAAGTATGTTTAAGCTAACTGCGTCTAATTCAAGATCTTCCTTAGGGATATTGATCACTTTCTAATTCCTCCAATGTAGCGTTATCGTTGTCAGCTCTCTTTGCTGTGGCTTTCGCTAGCTGGCCTAGCAGTATGAAATTCCCTCCCATCGCCATCCCTGTAGAAGAACAGGTTGAGATGACTAACAGGACTTGGGACAAATTTTAGATTATAACGATAATCTGACAGTGTGTTCCGTTCGACGATCCCAAGATTTATTTAACTATGAGCCCAAGTTGAGACATTCGACGGCCCAGTTAAATCCGACCGACGGCCCAATAGTGTCCGTCCGGCGGCCGCCAGGCTCAGGGCTGGCCAACAGTCGAGTTAGTCTGTCTATAGATTTTGGTCTGTCCGAAGGCCCAGAATCGATCGACCTCACAAGTTGGGGTCGTTTGATGGTCCCATACTATCCGTCTCACTATCCCGTAGTGCCGTCTGGAGGTCTGGCTTAAGGTTTTCTAGTCGCAGGTTTCGACTGCCTTAATGCCCCTACCCGACATTTGGAGTTGGGGTGTCTAACGGCTCTAATATGTCCGACCGACGGCTCGGAGCTGGAGGCCATCCCACAGCCCTGAGGAGTTCGAGGCCATCCGAAGTAGCCAAAATTCAAAATAGTCTTCAAATATGCTCCGGGTTGGAGGCCGCCACACGGTCTTGAGTTGGAGGTCGGTTTCGTTATTATAAGGCTCCTATTTAGAGGCCGTCCGAAGAAAACAATATTCGAAGTCGTCCCTCACGCCTCGAATATAGTCAGTCATCCGATGGCTCCGAGTTGGAGGCCGTCTGGCGACGGTTCCTAGTTGGAGACTGACCGATAGCTCCAAGTTGGAGGCCATCCCATGGTTCCGACATGGGGGTCCATTCACAGGCTCTGACTTAGAGGCCGTCCGATGGCACCAGTATTCGACATATGTTCATCAGACGGCTCTGAGTTGGAGGCCGTCCGACGTCTGGAGGCTGGCCGACCAGCTCCAAGTTCGAGACCGTCCCATGGTCCCGAGTTGGGGGTCCGTTCGGAGGCTCTGAGACAGAGGCCGCCCGAAGGCACCAAGATTTAAAGTCGTCTGAGCGGCTCAGATATGTTCGCCCGACGGCTCCGAGTTCTGGGCCGTCCGACGACGGCTCCTAGTTGGAGGCCGTACTTCGGCTCGTAGTTGGAGTCTGTTCGAAGGCTCTAAGTTAGAGGCCGTCCGAAGGCTCCAGGATTTGGGCCGTTTCACTGGTGGCTCCGATTTGTCCTGACTGTTTTGTGCCAGCCAGGGCTACACAAGACTAGTTAGAACGATTGGGTTTCCATAGGCCGTGGAGTGAAATCTGATGACCGAAATCAGGTATACGGCAGGTCATAACTAGAGCCCGTTGCCATAATGGAAGGTACGCTAGGCGTGAAAACATGGTCGCGTCCTTAGTTTCAATTATAACCTATCACACAAGGTAAATACAATAAAAACAAAACACTCGGATTGAGCTCCGAACTAAGAGATGATTTATGAAAATCATCCTAACTGCAAATGTGATAATTAAGATAGGTAATTAATTAACGACACAATTAAAGGATCTCAAAATTAATTGGGTACTTACCTGAGGGTGTACGCCAATTTACAATAATTTCGAGCCAACTTAAAGTTCGGCTCTCGAACAGTAACACTGTTAAACATTATAAAAATTATCGAAATTTATGGAGCACTAGGTGTTCACACGCGATCAAAGAAAAGCGCACTGAATATCGCCAGCGCCTCGCGGCTCAAGAGACGTACTTCCCCCCGCTGCCCCCGCGCCGCCATATCCTGTCATAGTCTATGGCCGCGCGTGGGCGGGTGCTATGGAGCATTTAGGTCGTTTATACGTTGATGAAAGGTAAGGTGTAATCTCCGAGGGTCAAGCCGAAGGCAGACCTAAAATAACGAAATTGACCCCCAACTCAAGACCGTCTGGCGGCCTTCAACCCGGAGCCGTCGTATGAACATATTTGAGGACTACTTTGAATTTAGGCTACTTCGGATGGCCTCGAACTCAGGGCTGTGGGATGGCCTCCAGCTCCGAGCCGTCGGTCGGACATATTAGAGTCGTTAGACACCCCAACTCCAACTGTCGGGTAGGGGCCTTTAGGCAGTCGAAACCTGCGGCTAGAAAACCTTAAGCCAGACCTACAGACGGCACTACAGGATAGTGAGACGGATACTATGGGACCGTCAAACGACTCCAACTTGTGAGGTCGGACGATTTTGGGCCTTCGGACAGACCAAAATCTATGGACAGACCAACTCGACTGTTGGCCAGCCCTGAGCCTGGCGGCCGCCGGACGGACACTATTGGGCCGTAGGTCGGATACAACTGGGCCGTCGGATGTCTCAACTTGGGCTCATAGTTGAATAAATCTTGGGATCGTCGACACACGTCAGATTATCGTTATAATCTAAAATTTGTCCCAAGTCCTGTTAGTCATCTTAACCTGTTCTTCTACAGGGATGGCGATGGAAGGGAATTTCATACTGCTAGGCCAGCTAGCGAAAGCCACAGCAAAGAGAGCTAAAGACGATAACGCTACATTGGAACGCGGAATTAGAAAGTGATCAATCTCCCTAAGGAGGATCTTGAATTAGACACAGTTAGCTTAAACAGACTTCAATTTGCGCTTCCAATGCTGGACTTAGTCCTAATCATGCAACCGGAGGCGGTATACTTATCAGAAAAAGCTTACCAGAAACTAAAGCTGAAACTGCTTGATTGGCCCTTTACAAGGGCCTTGATAATCCATCCAGTGGTGACCGGAACGAGAATACGAGGCACCGCAATTCAATACGAATTATTTAACAAAGCTATAGAGTATATGAAAGACCCAATTATTTCAAGAGAATCAATCAACACGGCTTTAAGAGAGAAGGAGAATGTCAGAGGAAGAAAGAGAAAGACCTCATCTATTTTAAGAGATCGGGCAAAGCTGAGAAGGCTTGAAGCCACGCTAAATGCTGTGGCAGAGCTCTCTCATCGTTCATCAAACATAGAGTTGCCTACAACAGATCTTACGTAATCAAAAGGCGTCTAAACTTCAACGCCAGTATCCTCTAGACGGGAAGGACAACAGACTACCAATCCGAAAAAAGAATGATTCAAATAGAAACCAAAATAAAAGCCAGTCTTTACTTCGAAACCAAATGGGTGACAATTCTTACTACCTGAATTTTCAAGCAGGTCAGTCAAGAAATTACGCAAAATGGCAAGAAAAAGGGGCACCTCAGTACATAATGGATACAATAAAAGGCTACCGAATTCCATTGGTGGCAGTTCCACAGCTTATCAGGCTTTCGGGCTCAATATCCGCGAAGCTGCCAACCAAAACCTCTCCAGACATGGACAGAGCAATAGAAAAGATGCTGCATGATGGATCTGTTCAAAAATGCACCTTTCTGTCAGGCTTCATATCGACAGTTTTCCTAATCCGGAAAGAAAATGGAACGAAAAGACCGGTGTTGAACCTTTAAAGGCTGAACGAGTCTTTGAAACCAAAAACCATTTCGTCTGATTAACCACAGATACATTACTAATTTTGTTCAGGAAAATGACAATCTGATGAAAGTCGACTTAAAAAACGCTTACTTTCATGTGCCTGTCCAGGAAAACCACAGACGCTTTCTAGCGTTTTGCTACAAAAATCATATTTGTAACATGACATGCCTTTCATTCGGAATTGCAACAGCCCTCCTTAGTATTTTCTCGAATCACAAACTGGATAGCAGAGTTACTAAGAGCAGAAGGGATCAGAGTAGTCGTCTTCCTTGACGATTTCCTACTAGCCAACCAAGACCCAGTCCTCCTAAAACAACAGGCGAAACGAACGATCTGTCTCCTTAGGGACTTAGGCTTCGTCGTAAACATTGAAAAGACTTCAGCTTCTACGACTCAAAGGCTAGAATACTTGGGTATATTTTGGGATGCCAAGAGGATTCTGAAACATCTGTCCTCTGAGAAGTTAAACAGAATCCATCACCAAATCAAAAAAATCCCTACACAAGGATGTCTGGAATTAGATAAAGGCGAAATCATTAATAGGAAGACTGAATTTTGCCTCATTTGTGGTCCATCTCGGTCACCATTGTCGAAGAATCCAAATTGCCAGCAATGGCATACCTGTTCTCAAAGAAAAACTACAAGGTACCTCAAAGAGCGTTAGACGATCTTCTCTGGTGGTTAGACAACATTGATCTGGATACAAAGATTTGGCTGACGGGAAACAGGTCATTTCTAATAACCGACGCGTCCGATTGGGGTTGGGGAGCAGTTCTCAACGACAGTCAGTTTTCGCAGCAATGGAACGTGGACCAATTTAATTGGCACTCCAATCGAAAGTAGCTTTGGGCTGTATTGTGTTCTATAAAGACCAACGCAGCGTCTCTAAAATCACCTAATCCAGCTGCAGATAGGCAATCGGACGGTCGCAGCTTACATAAGAAAAGAAGGAGGGACAAAGTCTCAACCGCTCCCTGAAATGACCAGAGAACTACTACAGCTCTGTCATGCACTACCATCACCTTGGAACCACACTGCCGGGGCGCCTCAATGCGATCGCCGACCATTTATCTAGGGATCGAGCACCTCCAGATTGGTGTCTCTCACAAAATGTGAAAGACATGCTGTTCAAAAAGTGAGAAATTCCTGAAATCGACTTTTTCGCATCTAGGCCATCGGCAGCGGTAGTGCCCTATGGCAGCAACGACTTAACGGACCCAGAAGCACTTTATATCAACGCCTTTGGTCGTCCTTGGAACTACCATCTAGCTTGGGTTTTCTCCCACCAACAACTGATACCGAGATTACTAAGCCACCTGAACTCTGCAACAGGTAACTTCATTCTTATTGTACCTCGGTGGGACTAAGTTTTCTAGAGACCCAATCTCAAGTCGAGAGCGAAGACAGCACCATTCGAAATACGGAATATTCATCACCACCTAATGGATTTAGCAACAGGTCGACCGCCTCCTTAAGTAGACAAATTAATTCTGGAGGCCTGGAAGGTCCGGGCTGGAAGACCTGGTTGGAAAATAGTACAGCCTGCTCAGAGAGCTTCAACTCTGAAGTCTCAACAATAATCAGCTGGGACCAATGAACAAAGGCTATTAAGAAAGTCTAGCGCGAGTTTTATGCTTCTTATGGTCCTGCCCCAAGGGCACACATACATAAATTGGCGGTATGCGATGTTGGGGCGTTGGCGAACCTTCTCTTCCAAAGACGACATATTGTCCTAACTTTTACGTTTCATGGCCTTGCTTGTAATACTTTCCTTGAGTAGAAATATGATAAGGAGCCCAGAGGACTCCTTTTTCTAGTGGCTGGTTTCGATTCCAAGACATGATTTGACAACTTTAGTCAGGCTGGTTGCATGATAAAAAGAGGAATGTTCTTCGAATCCATCTTCAGCATCAAGGCCAGTGCTTGCAGGCTAGACTCGAGCAGCGTTTAAAATAGATTATTGAATGTACGGCCTCACTCTATAAGCATAAGCTTGAGCCTTCAGCAGTCTAGCCGAAACTTCAGGAGATGTTCTGTTATTTATTTGATCATGTCGATAAACTTACTCGTGAATACCTGACAGTAAGTATTAACATTTTATTTATGTTTTACTGACATTACTGAATAGTTGTTACCTCCTTAATTTTAACTTTAAAGGATCTCTTAACTTATGTGTAACTGGGTACTTTTATTATTTTTTTTCTTATTAACCCCTTCAGTTCCACTTTCTATCACAGTGCGCTTCTTGAGCCGGCAGAAACCAAACACTTCTCCGAGGGTCAAGCCGAAGGCAGACCTAAAATAGTACCGTTTTTCCCCCGAAGGGTAAAAAACGGATATTTTGGGTCTAGCCAAGGCTTGACCCGAGTCAGGCCTTGCCGCCTCTGGTTCCCCTCGGTCAGGCACTGAATATCGCCAGCGCCTCGCGGCTCAAGAGACGTACTTCCCCCCGCTGCCCCGCGCCGCCATATCCTGTCATAGTCTATGGCCGCGCGTGGGCAGGTGCTATGGAGCATTTAGGTCGTTTATACGTTGATGAAAGGTAAGGTGTAATCTCCGAGGGTCAAGCCTTGGCTAGACCCAAAATATCCGTTTTTTACCCTTCTACTATTTTTACTACTACTATACTATTTTTTAATTATCTTTAGAAATAGATTCCCTTGCTCAATTTTTCCAGGCGCGAGCGAGCGCGACTGGAAATAAAAAATAAAAAACTTGTCAATGTGGTGATTTGTGGACTTGTTTATTTATTGCAGAAAATTAGAAAAATACTGGTTTTATTATCGAAAATCAATTGCTTTTACATAATTATCTAAACATTCCCGCAACTGTTCCTGCTTTTAACTATATTCAAGCGGTGGCGCTCTAGGTGCCATCGATTTCATTGTCTTCATCAAGAGACCGAAGGAGATCGGATTAGGTACGTCCTACATTACCTCTTAATTTATAAGCTGAATCAGTCGTTTATCTATCGAGATATGCGCGCTTCCGTAGAATACGTATGATTTTAGTGAAATCGATTGTTTTTGTCTGTATTACTCGCGGTAAGTTCATTGTTTTAGAGCTGAATTCTTTCGGCTTCGTCTGTCATATTAAAGCGGTGTAACTTTTCAGCGATGGAGGCGATGGATATTCAGGCCGTGGAGTCTAAGCTGAGCGATGTGACCGTGACCGCTATACCGATGAGCGGTAAAAACGTGCACAAAGACTTGGGGCACGGAGCGAACAGTCACGCCACGATATCGACCGTACCGGCTTCGTCGCCGTCTTCGATCGGAAAAGATAAAGACAATAGCACGTCTAAGTACGCTCAGTTGCTTGCTGTTATTGAAGAAATGGGTAAGGAAGTTCGACCGAGCTACTCTGGGAGCCGCAGCTCAGCCGAGCGTCTCAAGCGCGGCATCGTACACGCTCGCATCCTGGTCAGAGAGTGCCTGATCGAGACTGAGAGGTCCGCACGGCAGTAGTGCGCTAGACCTGAAGTTATCACAGTCAATTCACAGTACCTCAATAAGGTGTTGCTTTTCATAAAATGACAGATGTTCAAATGACTGCCAGATATGACCGTTACCATTTGTTGTAAGAAGTTTCCTGATATAAATAATAATGTAATGGCTAAGTGAAGGCCATATTATACATAGCCCATTGTGTGCAATTAAATCTGTCACTTTAGTAAGAATCTTTTGGTACCGAGCGCTAAAGCAAAAAGTCTCAAATATTTAACTATCCAAAGGTCCCAGAACAGTATACTTTATTCAGTATAGAGTCATATATTTCATGTGAATTTTATTATTAATATTGTCATGGTTTTATAAATTAATTACTGTAATAGTTGTAATGTTCTCTCAGAGTTAAAATCTAATTTGTTAGAAATAATATATAATTCAGGGTATGTAGGCATAAATAAGATTGATTCAGATGAAATCAAGCCTTTGTTATAAACATCTTTAATTCTTTATTTGATGACACTGGTGTAGATTCCCAAAGAAGTATGTTTCTAATGTCGAGTTATTGGATCTAATCAAGGCTATCTGATGTTGAATTTGTTGCTTTTTTCAATATTTCATAGTGTTAAGTGGTGAGTGAACAACCTGGCAGTTGTGAATTCAATTATTACCTAAAAATAGATATAACATTGAACAGAAGTAATGTCCTGATTGAAACAGGCTGTGATCGCAACATTTATTGTGAACATCTACCTCAAACTCAACAAATATTGATATTTTTAATGTTTATATGTATGTTTATGCAGTGATGTCATTTCGATGTTTTTATATTATAGTAACTGAATAAAATAGACATAGAATTTTAAATAATAAAAATTATTTACGAATTTTAAAACTTTTGCAAAACTTTGATTCGCTTTGTAATAAGAAAAAATGAAGTTTTATTGTAATTATTAACTCATTCATTACAGTTCATAAATGTTTTTTTGATTGCTAGAAATGTTTTCTTACAAGTGGATACTAAGGGGTCGATAGCACTGTAGCTACAGATATGTAACATTTTGATTCATATTATAATTTATGGTCAGCAAAATATTATCATTTGACCTATAGCTCTATTTATATTGTTATTTTAGTTATTAAACGCTTGGGCCTATAAAGCTAACCCTCTTTACCCCTTAGTATAAGAACTATGTGTAGTTTTGCTAAAATACACAAATTTAATCATAGCAATATTGATTTGATATTAAAATATTTGCTTATATTTTATGTAACTCAAGCCAATCTTGTGACCTCAAAATAGTGTAATAACATAGTATATAAGAAAAACGTGCTCATTGATTTTGGTATTTCCTTTTCAATAGGATTAAGTTGTATATAGTTTAGTTCATAATGTATCTCACAAATATAACAATAGCTACCAACAACATTGGTTATTTCAAGTGGTCTTAAGGAGACTAAATCTTAAACATAATATATAATTTACTCATATTCTGTTATGAACTTGACCATCTGAAATAGTCCCTCTCCTGAACACCGTGCTGTAGTAAATATTGGTCCAACTGCCGTAAAGTATACTTTTAAAAGTAGCTAGTTTTAAGAAGAAATTACGAAATAGTTTTAACTTACTGAAATAAGTTACCATTAATGAATAAATGTACTTACCATAAATGTTATTTAACTTAATTCTCTGAAGTCCATTGCAATCAATATTTTATATTTACTTATGAACAAGTGTTACTTTAAATTTTACTAGATCATGTATATTCACTATTGTTTTGATGGTGCCACTGGTTTGTATGTTGAAATTTGAAGTAGAAAATCTTACAAAGATTATTAAGGTAGCATTGCACATGCACCTAATGAATGTATACGGATTTGCCTTGAGTTCTAAAATATTTACTAATAAATTAAAAGTAAAACGAAAGTAGATAATTGCTTCTTACATTGCTTAAGATGTGTTTTTAAATATAATGAAATTAATGAACGATAAAATATCTGCTGACGTCTATATACGTTAGAATTATTTTAAAAAAATTTTAAACAATGATTTTGCATGCTTTTGAAAGATGCAGTTGGTGGCACATTTAATAATTAAAATTAAATTTTTTGGCACTTCTTGTGACCGCTGTTAAGATAAATAGATGTAATTTATAGATTTCAATGTAATTTGTAAGTGGCGAACCATAAGACAGTACAAATTTTAGAAAATTAAATGTGTGTTGACAATGTGGCAGATAAATATTAATGCATTACACTTTACGAGATATAGCGATAGTTTGCTGTATTCATTCGTGTACGGACATATTTTTATTATGAATAAATGGGTCTAAAATAGAAAACTTGGTTTCAGTTTTACCTAATCGTCTTAACTTATTATTTATTTGTTTGAAAACTTTATTGCACAAATAACTTAGGTGGGATAATGGCCTACCATTATCCCACCTAAGTTATTTGTGTACTGCTCCTAAGCATTCTCGTCCAGTCATATTTTATAACATGTTGATACATGATTACTCAGTGTATCGCTGTTTTTGTATAAGCTGTTTATAATTAATTTACCACCCACGATTTGACACTAGAAAAATTTTCAAAGAATTTCGCATACTATATGTTTTACTGTCATGATACTGACTGATGACTTGCGTGACCCAATAAATAAAACTTTGCCGGATGAATAAAATAGCTGAAATATTTTCTCAGATGGCGGTAGAATGGAAGACGAAGTGCCGTTGGGGCACGGGGTACAGCGCCGACTCCGTGGAGTGGTGTCCCGTGGAGCCCTACCGACACCTGATGGTCTGCGGCACCTACCAGCTGGACAAGAAGGATGAACAGGGTACGATCATATTTTCACCTTTACAGATCGAGATCTAAAGTAAATAAAAATATAACAGCTTTATGCGCCTGATAAATTGGATACTTGTTGTAAACCACAGCAAAGTAAAATAAAGGCGTCTTAGGTAGCTACGACTGAGTGAGGATATATGCTCGCAATATTAGCTGATATGCCGCACTGACCTGGGTCCTTCTATCTAACCTTTATTTAACTATTCTGTGTTGTAGTATCTTCTTCGGAATAACGCTTACACTTCTTCGCATATACTAATTTATCTTCTGTGCACTTGCCTTAGAGCCTTACCTCCTATAGGATAAGTGATTAGGCCCTTATGGTAGTATAAAGATTGAAGCACACATCAGATTGTAGCTTTTTTGTTGCAAAAGTGCCCTTAATACAACTACTTAAAGTGCAGATATGTTTAGCTTTATTATTGTTCGTAGATGCTTAGGAGAGTTCTCGTCCTCTCTAGTGCAGGGTCTCATTGGTAAGAGGAAACAACGGTTATAAGAAATGACGTAATATTATTTTTCCCCTTTTCAGATCCGCAACCAACAAAGCAAAGAAGACTTGGCAGGATCTATCTGTTCTCTATCAACCAAGACACCTCTGAACTATCACCAATACAAACTATTGACACTTCAGGAGTTCTAGACCAGAAATGGTGCTACCATGCCATTCAAGATCACCCGGTGCTGTGTGTGGTCACGTCTGAAGGGTTTGTAGAGCTTTACCGTCTCTGCGAAGGGAATCGACTGGAGTTTTGGATGAAAGAATCGATTGGAGATGATATCCTAGCTCTGTCTTTAGATTGGTCAACCAACAAGACTTGTTCCAATGAGCCAGTTATAGTGGTGAGCGATTCTGCCGGGGCGGTGACTGTTTTGAAGGTATCTGATAACGGTCTACAGAAGATGGGTGTGTGGAAAACGCATGGGTTTGAGGCGTGGATAGCTGCTTTTAATTATTGGAATCCTGATGTGTTTTATTCAGGTAAGTAATAATAATCGTAGACCTATCTAAATATACAGGGTGTAAAAAATACAAGCCAAATTCAAAGGGTTTGTTGTCAATCGAGAATAGAATACAAGAAAAATGTAAAAAAATATCTTTTCAAGAAAATTAAAAAAAAAATTCAAGTTGTTTTTAATTTTACTGTTTTCTAGATGCGACTCTTAACCACCCACTTGAATTTGGCTCGTACTTTTTTACACCCTGTGTTGAATTTCAGGGATCCGTGGACATTTTATCTAATAAATACTGTTATTCTTACTTATACAGGCTGTAAAAAAAGTAAGAGCCAAATTCAAGGGGGTGGTTAAGACTCAAGTCTAGAAAACCAAAAAAAAAATTAAAAAAAAATATTTTCAATTCTTTTTTTATTTTTCCTGTATTCCAAAAAATTGACAACCACCCCCTTAATTTGGCTCGTACTTTTTTTACACCCCGTATACATAATATGTAAACCTAGTCAATTATTTCCTGTAGTCTATAATTCTGTTTTTCATGACAGGGTGTATAATTTTCCAGGAGGCGATGACTGCTTGTTCAAAAGCTATGACATGAGGGTCCCCGAGGTGGCTGTGATGACAAACAAAAGCCATGAAGCAGGTGTCACGTCTATTAGAAGCAATATTGATGTGGAGCACCAGCTCTTGACTGGAAGGTTTGTATTAAAGTTTCGTTTCCTACAATTCAAAATAAAACAGGCCAAGCGCGAGTCGGACCCGCGCACGAAGGGTTCCGTACCAACACCGTATCAATTTTAAAGGTCGGACCGCATTTGCGCGGCGCTGCGCGGCACAAAGCGTCAAATTATTCTTTTAGTAATTTTGTATGGCGTATGTCGCATTACGGCGGCGCTGCAGCGTCTGCGTCAGCGTCTGCGCTGCGCGTCGCAGCACAGTTGCTTAAAGAAAATATGTTGACGCGCAGCGCCGTGACGCGCCGTGCCGCGCAAATGCGGTCCGACCTTAGCTAGTAAGCTATAGCGGTTCTTAAGATACAGTATGGTGACAGACAGCCAAGTCCTAGTTATAGGGTCCCGTTTTTACCCTTTGGGTACCGGAACCTTAAAAATAACAATAGAAGTGGCAAGTCAGACAGTGGTCGGTCTTTGCAACTGGAGAGCAACCAAATTGGCATCCACAATAGTTGATTCCTACGTGTCCTGTTTTCTAGCTGCCTGCAAGAGATAATTCTTTCGTTTATTTTGTATTTCCTCTAGCTAGGTCGTTTATTCTGAAGCTTAGCTAGGCACACTTGCGCATTAGTGGTTTGGCGAGTTACTTTCCTTCCGTATGCAATATTAATGTTTTAGTCATCTGAATATTATTTATTTATTTCATTTAAAGACTTGCACAAATAATGTTGTGCAACGGTGGACTTAATTCTAAAAAAAGCATTCTCTACCACTCAAACCTTTAGGTTATGCAGAGAAGATATCGCAACGGGTGTAAATTATTAAACGAGTGAAAAGTATTGACAGAAAATTCATATTTTATTTTCCCCTACAGTTACGACGAGAAAATTCGCCTCTGGGACACTCGGAGTCTCAAACGGTGTATCACGGAGTGCGACGTCGGCGGCGGCGTCTGGCGACTTAAATACCACCCGCACCGACCCGACACCGTCGTAGCGGCTTGTATGTACGGGGGCTTCCGAATACTACGTGTTGGCGACGAGGTGACCGTACTCTGCGAATATTTAGAACACGGCAGCATAGCGTATGGAACAGATTGGAATTTTGATCAGAACTCTTTGGTGGCGACTTGCTCGTTCTACGATTGTAAGATGCATATCAGTGATGTTACTTTATGATGTTGGATGGTTTTTGAATAAATATGTAGATATTTTTTTTGTATTTTTCATCCTCAGGGACATCTCATATACCTACTTCTGATTATTCAATAAATAGTTTGATAACGAATTGATAACTTGCCTGCGGGGCACAGGGGCGCGGGGGGAGGTGAATGCGCGGTGCGTGAGTGGCACATCACTGAACACATCTGTCACCATAGAATGTGACAGCGCTCTACAAAACGATGCTTACTGATGGGTAAACATTACAATAAAAGGTTTAAATCTCATTTTAAACATGTTGTATTTCAATTTGCTTATAATGTCATGATAAATATAATTTATAACAATTACATACTTAATAAAGTAATCATTTGCCGTAAGTGATAAAAAAATCTTACACCATTTACAATATGAAGGCTTTGGGATGTTGTCATCTCTTGTTCGCGTCCTGCTCATGCGTTTAATGTCCGAATAAATTTTAAAAACACTAAACTGGCCTGATTCTCCCTACAATAAATTTGTACCTTAACATTTTCTAAATAAAGTCTATTTTCTATTCACTGGAATTAAAGTACACAATTTACTCTCACCGCCAGGCAAACGAAGTACCTCATACCCCTAATATGAAATGCTTCAAAGTTTTTATACGAGATTATTAGAATATCGGTGCATAATATTTTGCCGATATCATTAACAATATATTATACTTTTGAGTCAACATCTATTCGCATCCATGATTCAAATCAGGTAAGTATTGATTTATGACGAAACAAACTTAGTAATATTTATTTTTTACTGCTTACAGGTGCATCTTTAACGGTATTGGTCAAATATATTCGAATTTAATAACCAAATAGCTTAGTACCTCTAATATTATACAAATCAAAGTATTAATCAATTGTTTTTATTATAATAGATGTCATTGAAGTAAAAATAGCAATAATAGTAGTGAAGCCATGGTTTGAAAATACTTTGAATTTAGGGAAGTATGAGATGTTCCGTCCAATTTATATTTTTTTCATGTTTATTTTGATATCTTTTGTTTTTGTCCTTGTTATTTTTAATAATAGCACCTCTTGTGTGGCAAATAAATATATCATTCATTCATTCATTCATTCATTCATTCATTCATTCAGATTAAAGCTAAAGAACATGTTATAGGTATGAATTGATTTCTTAAATAAAACAGATGCGTATAGATGTAGTCAAAAATCTAAACGGTAACGTAAATGCTTCCACTACTCACCTCACCACTAACCAACTCATCGCCCAAGTTTTAAATAGTAAATAATTCAATATCTAAATTATCTAATTCGCACGAAGTAGTCATAGTATTTGGATTAAAATTCATACTTTTTACAGTCGTCAATTTTGAAGCCTTGAAAGAATTGTAATATTATTAATATTATTATAAATAAATGTGCTGGATTCAGCAAATATGAACTTGTTAAAGTTATTTCATAAGCACACTTTTTATAATATTCATATTGCTTTCTGAAACCGAGGACTAGGTTATTGGAACTACTTAAAATACTCCTCATTTGACTGAATTTTGAAAACATATTTTTAGTTGTTAAAAGGTTATGGTTTAGTTCAATTTTGAAAACAAGAAAGACGGAAGCATTTTTACACGCCAATTCGCCCAGCATTTTTCATAATAACTATACTAAAAGCTTCCAGCTGGTGTCACAAATCTGTTAATATTACACTATGTTTATATAAAAATAAATTCGTTTTATCGGACTATCGAACTGAAGCATTAAGGCATTACAATTGGTACTACATCCATCATATTGGTCAACGATAGTCTGGATTGCTTCATAGATAATAAACAACCTATAATGTTCACAATATTACACCCGCTAATGTTACTAAAGTAGGTAATTATGGTTTCTGTTTCACTTAATGCAGTAAGTTATATTTTCAATGGTAGATTTCTGTAATTTTATGTACTTTCACATTTATTCTCGCTTTTTTATATTTATTGGGTTTCTTCAATGTAAACATGATTTATATGTAAAATTCTGTGTACTTTAAACCAGTACTTTCGAACTTCTGAACTGTCAAAACTCCAGAGTAAGCGAGAGATGGACACTGAAGTGCTCCATAGATCGCCGCCATACCCAATCAGTATTGCCTGCCTACAAGTTTATTAGTACACATAAAAAAGCGTTTGACAACATTGTATTGCTTTCAATACACGCCCAATTACCGGACTTCGTTAGTATGTCACAACTATCACATAAAAATAATTCGCGTAAAATATTTGAGGCATTTCAATTACAAATGTAAGCGTAAGTTCACGGTATGTAACCATTAAGTTAATACACGACTGCGTACACAACAATGCAGTACCGACAGACAATGTTATACGAAGCTAAAAATGCAATTGTAAATTTTAATAAGATCCCAAACGATTTATAAAATTTCAAATCACAAGACACTATTCATTAGACTAGTTTTGATTCTAAAATGGCAACTAAACAGTTGTTTGTCTCCCATAAAATATGCTCATCATAATCCGAGTAGCTTTATTACTTTTAATATCACTGCATCGTTACACAATTTATGTAAACAACATGTATCGAGATTTACACCTTCGGACAGTTTACAATGAGTAGAAGTGTAAAATATTTACAATGAGAGTAAAAATTTAATAATA
>OY757263.1:1781806-1984194 GCA_963584085.1 Pyrausta aurata | reverse complement strand
ATGAAAGGAAATATGTCCCTCTACAAGATGTCGGCCCTGGTTTCTAAATATGAGGTTTAGCAGTATAGAAATAACGTGTATTTATTTGTCATTTGGCTTAAAGGACAGTTTGTACGATATGTTACAAGAACTCATAAGAAAGGCTGTTTTAAAGTAATTCTAAAACCTAGAGCTAATCTCACTAACCTCATCAAATGCTTATCCGGCGGTGTCGGCGTGTGTCGATACAACTCCGGCGGGGTGGCGGTGTGCCGGAACACGGAGTTGCCGCCGGTCTTCATCGCCTGCAATGTTGCAAACATCTCCTACATCCGATCAACAGTGGGAAGTTTAGTTGGGTTAGTATATGTAGTTCAAGGTGTGAGGTCATGCAAAGTTTTCACATTTTTGTGGCGATAAGATGTGCTGGAGTTCGGCAGTATCAAGGCTCAAACTAATGGGAGGGTTTATTTATATATTTGTATGTAGTAGATAGCCAGATGTTTGCTCATGATCTTAAACGATGGTGTAACTTTAAGTGATGAATTGATGCGGCTTAAGAAAAAGGTTCTAAGGGTTTCAAAAATAGTTCGATAAAAACATGCTTTTGGGCTTTTGATCAGCGTTAACGTATTATTATAGAAAATGCTATATCGAAAACAGATACATTAAACCTATTTTTGAACCGTCGATAATACACTTTACCTAGGTCCATCGCAAATTTACTTGAACCCAATTGTTTAGATTTTTAATTCTATTAAATACAAACGAGGGCATTAAGCGACCTTTGGTCCCGAAAATTTCTAAATACTAAGATTTTAAAATAAAGTCCTAGGCACAGATACAGTGGTGGACAGCTAATTAAAGACACCTTGAAAATTGTATGTTCATCAAGTTTTGGGTTTCAATAATTTTGTATTATGAATACATGGAAACCAGTAACTGTTGTACAATAATCGTATGGGTTTTACATATAATTTGAAGTTACTATTTGCCATAACATTGATCTATTTTTCGTTATTTTTGACCTCAAATCTATTATGAGCAAAATAAGTGTACCAGTGATGTGGACAACTAATTAAAGACACCAAATGTAAGTTACTGAAAACCAATAAAATATTGAAACTACAAAATAGTCAGTTAAAATGAAATTATAAATAGTCATTTCTCAATTGTTTTACAAAGTTTTTGTTGTCTTGTCGTATGTCTGTTAGCTGCATTTTGACCTCTACCCAGTCATGACACGGTCCTCTAGCATGAGTGCTATTAGTTCCTTGCAAGCATGTATTGAAATTTATTCGAATGCTTTCATAAACGCGCCATTAAAGTTATTTTAGCGTTGGTTACTACCTACTGACTATTATTTGTCTAATATTACAAAGTTTCAAATGCGATAGATTTCAGGACCTTAGAATCGGACCCCACGGAAAGACCTAGAATGGGATTTCTAGATGAAAAATATTAAGGATCAAAGCATATTTTCATGACAGTAAAGCAGGAAGATCGTTAAATAATATTAATATAATATAAATAAGGCCTAGATTATGCGAGGAAAACTTGCACTGAAGAAAATTGTATAAGTTACAAAATTTATAATATGACAAATATTTCACGGATGCGGTTTGCCTAAATACATCTTCAACGTGGACTGAATCAAAGTGGATAATTGAGATGTTTTCGAATAAAATAAAATAATGGATGTATTTACGAGGAAAACGGTCTATGAGACGACAATTTAACAAGACTATGTATCATATAACTGAAAAATATAAAGTGAGGAAACATCAAAGCGCGCCGTTGATTTTCTAGACGTATTGCTGGACCTATGAAAAAATACTTGTACATGGACGAAATACCTAAACAATAATATTCAACAACAGCTTATCTTACCCTTAGCTGACTAAGCATCTTGTCTAGATTATCTTGTAGTTTAGACACACTAACGACTTACTAAAACTGACTGCAACGGCCGTCTCAGTTTTTCTCAGGCACACAGCCTATCTTTTAGATATGCTCCCATAATAGTCCTAACATCAACCCAATTGAATAAAATTAGATTCTTGTATTAGGTAATACACTAGCGAGACATGTTGCTAATGTTTATTAACTATACGACGCTTTTATGAAAACATTAGAACAAATTCTGATACATGATAACAAGAAACGCATATCCCCAATGCCAGGACTAAGTTAAGGTCAAAATACAGCTAAACGACATACGACAAGACATCAAAAACTTTGTGAAACAATTGAGAAATGACTATTTATAATTTTACATGAACCGACTATTTTGTAGTTTCAGTATTTTTTTGGTTTTCAGTAACTTACATTTGGTGTCTTTAATTAGTTGTCCACATCACTGGTACACTTATTTTGCTCATCTAGATTTGAGGTCAAAAATAACGAAAAATAGATCAATGTTATGGCAAATAGTAACTTCAAATTATACGTAAAACCCATACGATTATTTTATAACAGTTACTGGTTTCTATGTATTTATAATACAAAACTATTGAAACCCAAAACTTGATGAACATACAATTTTCAAAGTGTCTTTAATTAGCTGTCCACCACTGTATATGAGCAGTTAAAAGAGGGAACTTAGTTGCGCTCTAGTGAGCAAATGAACCAATTTCTATAGACAAAGGATGTGTTACCCTTGATAATGTTGTAGGTAGGTCAATGTATCTATGCATCAACAGATAGGTACTCAACCTATCATGACCTAGTTTCTGCGATGATGAAGCCGAAATTATATAAATCAAAGCATTTTATATTTGTCCCATCTAGTAAGTAAAATCATATGGACTCTATAGTGTGCAAAAACACCATTTTATTATATATTTTCATAAAAGCAATATGATATTTTTTACAAAAATTTAAACAGTTCGGCGTGTCAAATATTCCATGCAATAATTAATTATTCAACTGTATTGTTTATTCTGTATTTAGAGTGCACTTGTGTATTGCGCACACATCTGGGCACTATAATATCTCCTGCGTACCTGGCTTAGCTCTGTTGAGAGGGGCCGCCATTACCAAAATCGTTAGGAGAATATAATTATTTTAATTCCAGTAATCTAAGAGAATAATGATGCCATTTTATATTTTAACTTGTAGCATTGCATCTACATATTGGAAAAAGACAGGAATAGATAAATATCCATTAGTTCAGTCCTAGACTTGAATTAAGCCTTGTAGATCTGCTAGCTAGACAATTTGTCAGCCCAAAAAAAGAATTTAGGAACAATAACTATGGTTTTATTCTGACATGTAATGTTTCTCGGTCTAGCCTCAAGACCGTAACCACATGAGAGTGAAAGCTTTGATGCTTCAACTATGACTGTAAGATTCATTAAATGCCTTGACTCCATTTTATATGCATGTATGATGGACATTAAAATATAGTAGCTAGATAATTAGTTCATTATGTTTGTGCAATTAATGAAGTACTTGTGCATAGTGCTGTTCCAATTCAACCCAAAATCAGTGCCAAATGTCTATTTTACCTGCAGCGGGTCAGGGGGCGAGGGCGCAGGCACGTGGTAGAGGTGGGGGGGAGGCGTGGGGGTGTGCCACGTGACCCCCCGCTCAGCGGCCATGTGGACCTGCGGCGCGCGCGCCAGGAAATTCGCCACCTGTAACTGACACATGTGTCGTTTTCAGGAAACCATATGGAATATTTATATTTTGTGATGTGATGAGGTTTTTTTTTTAAATGTGTTTGAATTTTTATTGAGCTCGCAGAGCTATTGGACTACTCTGCAAGCACAACAGGTGTGCTCGATTATTGGTTTCTGTTTGATGAGGTTCGAAACTCATCATCATCACAATCAGGGGGCAGCTGATGCTCTCGGCTTCCCCATACATTAATTCCAAACTGATCATCCAAATAATATTTTAATATTCATAGTAATATTTCATCATAGGGCAGGATCAATGATGACCTTTCTTTTTCCTTAAGGATCTAGAATTTTTTAGAAGTATATAAATGTTAAAATTTATCTAACTTTACTGTAATTTAATTTTATATTATTCAGTATTCAATGAAAAAGATAGAATAAGAAAGATCGTCAATAAGAAAGATGTGGATGGTTGTTTTAAAATCTTCTATAACCAACTGAATACATGTAAAAGCTAAAATTTGGTAAAGTTTGTTCCAACATTTGTTACAATTACCATAAGAGATTCTAATATAACTTAAGAGATAGTCAATCTATGGAAAAAACAGGCTTTGGCCCATGATTCTACAAAATTTCCTCAGTAGGTACTAAGTCATTTTTAAAGAGAAACAAATTAATGTGCATGTGTGCATAATTTATGTATTTGGAACAGGTGCAATGCATTGCACATAAATTAACATAGCTGGAGCTATTTAATCATAGTTTGCTTTTACTCACTTATTATCATACATGCAATAAGTTGATATGGAATTATAGTTACTATAACTGTCACCACTGGAGAAGTTTGGGGGGGGCTTTTGCCCATCATTGGGACAGTAACGGCTAAAATACTATGATAACCAAAATTTTTGATGAACCTACATCACCAAAGTTAAAACCAAAAAATATTTTTAATTGATGAACAGAAAAAGGAGTATTAAAATTAATGATAAATGACTTCTGATACTTACTAAGAAGGAGATGAGTCACTATGTCACATTAAAATTAAGTGCCTAATGATAACATCAATAAAGAAGTCAAGAAATAGCCAATACTCAATAGCCTATTGGCAAAGCTATCTTATCAATAGGGAGATTTCAGTAATAAGGTTGCTTCACAAACCAGCTTTCACAAGCAATGTTTTTTGTAATGATGAATATACACATTCTACACTTATTCGTTTTCACTATGCTAAGTAAAATGTTGAACAAAAACAATCTATGTCAGCATAGATTAACCTTGAAGTTAACACTCACTTAGACTTTGATTTGGTACATAAACACAAATCTTCCACATGTGCTATTTTGTTATTCTTAGCTTTGCACCAGTTTACTTGTGAAAACTATGCAACTGTGTTATTACAATTTGATTACTGTCAGTGCAAACAGCTGATTTTGCTTGCATCACACACACATACAAAGAGGCTACTGCAAAATGTGCACAAAGAAATGTTTGTGTGCCTCAGCTAGATTCTAACATCTGGTTTTTATTATTTTCATGCAATATTATTATACTATTGCTAAGTGAAGCAAATAAGTGTTTCAAGTTTTATTTTAAATAGTAGGGGTTGAAAAAAAATAGGAACATTAAGCACCACCTGCAAAGGGCTCCAGCCGGGGCCCAGTTGCGACTGGCGACCGTTCGGGTTGTGCTGTGAGCCGCCTGACATGGTGCGCGGGTTCGTCGCGGCACTGTTTACAACACGTTCTCAACACTGCTCCGAAAACAAACACTCTATCAGTCCACCATAATGATGCCGGCAACTTTAAAGCCTTCGCCCGCGTAACTGCGCTCCCTTTACGACGTGTACAGAAACTTCTGAAACGTTTTCATGCGCTCACATTAAATTTTCTGCCGTCCACAGCATTCCATGAAAAGTTCGTACAAAGAACACTACTCTCTTACGATGTATTGGCACTTATTTCAATGAAAACTAGATTTATTTCGTGCATGGTAAGGTGTTCTCGAATCTGATGCTCACTTCGCGTGACATTTTGAACGCATCTACGTTTCGACAATAAGCATTTTTATGGTCACTACACTTTTGGTTATGCCTTGTTAAATGTTTGTCACTGTACCTTTTGGTTAAAAATGAAATATTTCGCCGTAAAGTATGGAAAAAAATCAAAAATTCTTCTCAGTATTGAATAAAATCGCCTTCAACAATGGTGGCCGATTTGGATTTTGAAAGCACATGTAGTGACATCTTGTGTCATTTTAGGAAGCTGGAGTTGAGTCGGTAAAGCAGCACAACGGAAGCACTTTTTGAATTGTCTATGGCCAAAAAAACCGGAAATTTTAGTGGACAAATAATATAAACATATGTAATCCCTTAATAGCTGATTTCTTAATTATTTCTTTTGTTATTGCGTGTTTTATTTTTAGTTTTAATTAATTTGCATATTTACGAGAAACATGCTAAATGTTCCGGTTTTAGGGTGAGTTTTTTTCTATATAATGGCAACACTGGTTACCATAGCAACGTTTTGTTTTTGTTTGGTTGCTTGGGTTGCTTCCAATAGTTGGATAGTGATTATAAAAAAGATTACATGATCAGTGGTTATTATTGATACTGATTACTTAAATCAAATTATTAGAACGTTGTATCAAATTGTCAATTTTGTTTTGCGACCGCATTGAAAAGGTAAAGCTACAGTTTTTGCTTAATCAATGAAAGATAATGGAGTTACGAAGTTTCTTGTGTCATTCAGTGGTCAGATAGAGCATGTTGTATTTCCTGCGGGTGTGTTTGACGATCAACTCTATCTCCAATATGAAGTTGTTTGGGGCCCCGATTGGGATCCTGTCTCGGGGCTGACGAGTGGAACTAGCCAGATGGCCTGTTCAGGCAATGACCCAGAGAAAGTAGTCTTCAATATGCCCATCGAAATGGTCTTCAGCAGCACAAATATATTTGGTTGTAAGTTTTTTCCAAAGTACTAGTAACCTAAAAGAGCTTCTGTGTAGGTTCTATTTGAATTTATTTATCGCAATAAGTAGGTAGGTGATCTAGCTGTCTTTGTTTTTTATTAACTTACTTTCATAGTTAGCCGATTAATTTATCAATCTATGTCCATGTGATACTTAAGAACTTCACATGAAAAAAACATTAAAACTGACGTAATACTTATAATTTTGTATATTTCATGATCAGGGCCTCAACTAGTGATCACAGTGAGGGCCCAGAATGCAATCGGAGGGGATTCCCTCCACGGCTACGCGGTCGTGCTGATGCCGCCCACAGCCGGCGCCAGGGGTGTCAGGGCTCCGCTGATGCGCCCTAGGCCCGCCACAGTCCTAGGAGAGTGGCTCTCTTGGCTGACTGGCCGCCGACCCGAACTGGCTGACCCGAAGATGCTGGCTGGAGGGAAGGATAACTATTGTGAGTCAAATCCTTGGTAATGTTAAAAACCTTTTGCCTCAAGGGGTGTTATCTGTCTAGGCAACTGCTTGTTCGCTCGTCGTTGCGCTAGAGGCTAGCTAGAGCTTACGAGGCTTAATGACTAGTCCAAGTGATACTTAATAAGCAAAACCAACAGCATAACGAAGTACGGAGTAGCTAAAGATAAACTTCACTTAAATATTCGAATCGCCAAATAACCTCGCTATTAACACGTTCCGGGACACTACTCCAGACACAATAGATGTTTTATTGTTTTCACGCCTGTAGGCGGGCACTGTCCCGGAACGTGTTAAGCTATACGCATATTGCACCAAAATGAGATCTTATAAACAGTTGCAGTTTTGATCACCTTATTCCGTAAACATTCTCTTCCAGTAAAAAAAAAATACATAAGTGTATAATCAATAATCTGTCACCGTCTTTACCACTTTCGAGATAAATGTTCTACTGACTGATTGAATAGAAATAATTTATGCAAATCGGCTTACTATTTTTACGTAATGCGCGTGAACTAGATAAATCATACTTAATTTATGAATGATGGCTGCGCCAGTGAAAGAATTAAGATGGTGGCGTGCTCTTAATTATTCAGATACGTGTCAATGCCCAGTTCTAGGTCGGCTTTTGGTCTAGATATCTAGATAGAAGTCGTACGCATTCGTCTTTAGTAATAAGAAATACAGTTGTTATTGTCGTGAAGACGAAAAACTTTGCACATCAAATATAAAGGCATTCATATAGTGTTTTTATGCCAGCTAACAATACGGTTTTTTGACGTGTACAAGCTACTGTCTATTATCAAGTGTGTCAGTCAAGCTAAAATTGGCTACAGTGACTTAAAGGACAAACCCAGGGCATATACGAGTACATCCCAACTTTTTATGAGCAACTAAATCTATTTTACGTTCCTTCAAAAGTTTTATGTTACCACTGACTCGTTTTTAAAGGTTAATGAATTCCGATTCATTTGTCGCTATTGTGTTTTTTAAAGAGGTGTTTTACGCTTTTTTTTTCAGTGTTACGCACGGTTTCGCATGGTAGTGTGAGCGTCAATCTCTCAATGGTCTCAAAAGACATGCGGAAACTTGGATATGACAACCAACCAGCAATTACTGCCGTTAATGATACGTAACATTACAAATAAAGCAGACTGAAGACAAGAGCAAACCCATTCCAAATAAAAATAAAAATAAAAGTATTTTAATGTAGTTTAACTATAGCCATAGTACGGAATGCACTTATTTGGTGACTTTGGCGTCTATAGCCATGTTACTAACCTAGCTATAGACGCCATTGCATCGATAGCTACATTGCAGAGCGAGGATATTTTAGTTTTTAATTTCCATAGGTACCACGAGTATTTTATAAGATACAAAAACAAAAAAAAACTATTATTTAAATGTAATTTATAATGTTTGTGTGCTCTTAATTTGATTTGTAAGAATAAAAATGGATGATCGAAACATAAATAATGTTTTTTATTTTCCGCCATACAAAACACACCAACGAGTTAGGTAGGGTAGATACGGGTCCCCGATAGAGGGATTATTTATTCGGATTCAACGCGTTTTTCTTATTTTTTACATTGGCTTCGAATATTTCTAAAATGCATAGTATGCATGTCGTATTGTATCTATATAATTTCTTTGAAAGGTTATATTGTTGCTCTTGAATTCATAATTGCACAGGTAACTAATTAGATTACATTTTGATCTTGGCCCCATTGCGGCTCGTATATTATCGACACTTTAATTAACTTAGAAACTTTTGTACGTTTCAGTATAAGCATATTTTGGCGCACACATTGTAATGTAGGTACCTACCCAAAATATTGTCAAATAAACTTTTGAGTTTGAGTTTGCGATGGAAATGTGTCGTACGAGGATGTCTAGCTGTGCTGTGAAAATGTGTGGGTGTTTCCACCAAAGCTGTGCGATGAAAATGTGCCTATGAGGATGTGTAGCGGAGCTGTGAAAATGCGCATCTATGTGTGGTGCGAGGATGAGTTGCTAAGCTATAAATGTGTCGACGGGGGTGCGGTGTATGCGCAAACCTACTCAACACACATTCCTCACAACACATCCCTCGCACCCATCCCTCGTACATATCCCTCGCACACATCCCTCGTACACATCCCTCGCACACATCCCTCGCACACATCCCTCGCTTGTTTTGTATGCGCAAAAATCTAGCTCCGCTGAGCCGTTTCCACCAGAGCTGTGCTGACCGAGGCGAGGTAAATAAAGCAATTCTATTGGTTCTTTACAAAAACATCTCTCGCTACGCATCCTCGCACAAAATGTTATTTTAATTTTTAAAGTCTCCACTGTACAGAGATAATTAGCGACTGGTAAATTATTAATTAGGCGTAATCAATTAAGCAAATTAGTTGTCTACGAAAATGTATTGTTATTTTTCTTGGAAAACCTTGAATTTAAGCGTAAACTAATTTAATTTTCTTACTCAAGGACTTCAATTGATAGAGAAACATAGGCATAACAAAACTAAGTATACGGATCGTTGATCTAACTGTAGTTCCACTGTCGTTTCCACGAATATCAATCTGTTTTTTTTTTATTGACGAATATACATTTTGTTCACCCGTCCCGGAACTCTTCTGATACCTTACTTCTTATGATGACAAATCAACGTTACGCCGGCGTCCGCGCACACAAAATACTGATGATAAACACACGAGACGCGCGAGGGGTTTAATGTCATTTGCTCTGAATCGTAAGGCCATGGAAAATATGGGAGTCGAGTCGTCGTCAAATAACTACTTACCTAACAATTACTTTTAATGATGGCCAGAAAAACATGTGTTGGGAAAAACGATCGGTAATACTTTGTTACGTATCAATTTCGTAATTTTACACGTTTGACGTATGAACCAGCCCTCAGTGTGTCATTGCCCGCATATTAGCGATGGTGATGATGACTATTCCCTTGAGACAATTGCATACTTATCAACCATTACTCATTGATGGATGAGCGTCGTTGGCTGAACGTTTCGTCATTTCCGATAACGAAAGAGTTATAATTTTGTCACTTTTCAAGGACCTGCAAAAGACAGTCTGAATTCTATGCAAAGCACAACAGAGTCAGCAATCCAATTTGCTCGAAGAAGAAACTGCAATCCTATAAAAATTGCTAATAGATGAGTTTACAGACTTAGTGATACGCAATTTAATTCGAAACTTTCAATAAAATTTAAACTGCGACGCACAGGCCATAAATTGGTGTCTTTTAGCGCATTTGCTTAATTAGATGCCTAGCATACATTTTCTTATCAAAAATAGCTAGGACTTGTTTTCAGTCACCAAATTCCGTGCATTAATCCCACAATAAATTAGCAAGCTGCTATAGATACCTACCTACTTCACGTTGCTGACCCTGAGATTAAAAATACTTCTTTAGTTTTTCTTTTTAAATATATTTTAAACGCTCGACATTATCGGGCAAAGTTACCCAACTATCATGACAATGATTAGGTAAAAAACAAACAAAATATAATATTTATTAAGAAAATACAAGTAAGTAGGTATGTAAAAATCCGCTCTACACAAATACTTATTTGACTTCTTAGCCAGATAAATGGCAAATACTTATAATTTTTGCAAAAGGCATAGGCAAACAAAAATCGTTTTGCGAAATTGAGATTTGATAATTATTTATTAAACACATTTACATAGGTACCAAAACTATCCGCAATTGGCTGCAATATTGCGTA
This sequence comes from Pyrausta aurata, assembly GCA_963584085.1. Lineage (NCBI taxonomy): Eukaryota > Metazoa > Arthropoda > Insecta > Lepidoptera > Crambidae > Pyrausta > Pyrausta aurata. The sequence goes on along the minus strand of OY757263.1, from coordinate 1,973,420 downwards.
AAATTGAAAAGAGTAAATACGCATCTTACATCACGTAGTCCTGTACGGGTAAAATAGATATTTACTCACTAGACGAAACAAAGTGGGTGGGGATCTACGTCATTGCAGTTAGTAGTAATAAATCATAGGAGGTATTTTTAGGGTTCCGTAGCCGAATGGCAAAAAACGGAACCCTTATAGTTTCGTCAAGTCTGTCTGTCTGTCTGTCTGTCTGTCTGTCTGTCCGTCCGTATGTCACAGCCACTTTATTCTGAAACTATAAGCATTACATAGATGAAACTTGGTAGGTAGGTGTGTTTTGTTCACCGCTTTCTGATTCAGATACAAAAAGTAAGAAAAAAATAATATTTAAGGGGGGGCTCCCATACATGAAACTAAAACCTAAAATTTTTTTTACTCAAACATATGCGTGTGGGGTGTCTATGAATAGGTCTTTGAAAATGATGTTGAGGTTTCTAAAACCATTTTTTCTAAAAGTGTAAGGTTTGAGATATAGACGCTTCCAAAGTGGTAAAATGGGCGTCCCCCCCCCTCTAACTTTTGAACTAAGAAAGTGAATATTTTGAAAAAAATATATGATGTAGATCTCAACAAAAACTTGCAACGAAAATTGGTTTGAAGGAGATCGAACCAGTAGTTTTTGAGATATTGCACATTTTTATCAACCGCAAATATAACTTTGTCTTTCATACAAACACTATGAAAAACAAAGTTATTTTTGGTGTCGCAATATATTGTGATGTTTTCGTTAAGTGAAAGTAAGTGGACCCTGAATTCAGTTAAAGGTGGCACGGAACCCTCAGTGCGCGGGTCCGACACGCACTTAACCGGTTTTTCCTCTTGGGGGCTCGAGTTTTACCTCACAGTCATTCGCTGACACGCGTAATAACCACACCTACTAAATGAGGGGATTAATAATCGGTAGGTCCAATTATTTGTTCTTCAACAGCTGTAGGTACTATATTATATGAAAAAGCACCTAATGTAAAATATTCTCAAAAATTGCCTTACTTACGTGGGTAGTCTAAAAAGTTTCCAACCTAAAAAATAATACTTAAATATTATTTTATTTAACTACACAATCTCCCTTTAACTCTACATATTACTTTCAGCGATGCTCCCATGGATCCCTTTAATCTGTCCAAATTTCTTAGTCGAAAATCTTTGTCTTCCGTCCAAACTGAAGCTGTTTTTGCGCTGAGGGAACAGGAATAAGTCACTTCGGGCTTGATCTGATTAGTAATGAATGACGATGGTCAAAGCAGTTCAAATTAAAATTTTGTGGATTTTTGCCATGTGGGTGAGGTGTGAGACGGCGCGTTGTCTTGCTGAAATTTCCATGTTAAGATAAAACAGTCACTTTGGCTACTTTTGGCTACCAACTACCAAAAGATGCACGACTACATTGCCTGACTTTTATTGATAATGATGCAATCTTAACATTGAGGTCAAAAATCTTTTCAGACCGTCTATGTGCAGTGGCCAGCGCATCAAACTATACTTACCTTTGTTGAAAAATATTCCTTATTCCAACAGCATAAGATACAGCAGTGTTTAGCTTGACGTGCTGTCGTCCGTACATGATCCTGAATATTTACGAAAGTAGTATCATATAATCTGTATAATGTATCGAAGTAGGGTGTATATTTATTATTTACTTAGGTACATGATTATGTACATCTATCTATTTTCTAACCAATATTAAAACGAAATGGTAAAATAACAGAGTCAAGATTTCAACGCTGTAGTTTTATCATTTCTTATTGTTAAGGAAAATAAACTAATGACTCTAAAGTTTCTTTTGTTTTCCTTAACGAATGTAACAACAAATTAGAATAGAACATGAAAAATGTAGTTTCGACGCTTGGTGTTTTTTGTTGTCCTACAAGGATGCCATCATGGCCTTGCCATGAGACCATGGATAGTGGCGTTACCTTGCGTTTTGCGATGATCTCAAAAACCATAGGGGCTTAAAATAGATTGCTGTAAAAATACTACATTTAAAAGTTTGAGTTTTATTTTAGTTTCTTCAAAAGAACTGGGGCTGTATTTTTGAATCACTCGCTTCAAGATGGCGAGTGGTTTTCGTTCGAAAACGAGTTTTTTTCTATGACTTTTAATAGGCAAGGCGAAAGATTTTGAAATTCTCTTCCGTAATGCAGATAACCATCTACTGTTTACAACAAAACCTTTATTTCGGTAATAAATTTAAGATTTTGGAAATTTAAAGCCATTTTTATAATCATTTTTAAATATTGCGCAAAAACAGCTCGCCGTGTCATGGCGTCGTATGTGACGTCATACTTACGTAAACGTGAAATTTGTTTACGCGCAGCTAGACAGCAAAGTAAACAAACACTGCGTATTTTTTGTGTTAAAAATGAATTCTAAAGTTTATAAGTGGTGTGCAGTGCCTCAGTGCAAAAATACATCAATAACGACACCCAACAAATTTCACGTTTACGTAAGTATGACGTCACATACGACGCCATGACACGGCGAGCTGTTTTCGCGCAATATTTAAAAATGATTATAAAAATGGCTTTAAATTTCCAAAATCTTAAATTTATTACCGAAATAAAGGTTTTGTTGTAAACAGTAGATGGTTATCTGCATTACGGAAGAGGATTTCAAAATATTTCGCCTTGCCTATTCATCTTCGAACGAAAATCACTCGCCATCTTGAAGCGAGTGATTCAAAAATAGGGCCCCTGCACACGGTTAAAATCTATTTAGTATTGTTTTGGCTTAATCAAAGTTAATTTTAGTTACTGCATTAGATCTGAAAAAGTTTTTGGCTCCTGTTTTTCAGGCTATATCCTCGCAAGGTCGTGCGGGCAAGAGCGGCAGGGGCTAGATCTGAAAATATGGACGAACGTTTTAAGACCTAGTCAGTGTTATTAAATTCAGCCATACTACATCGTAACATACCATGACCGTGCTAGGAACGTGTCAGATGAGAAAATATTATTTGTATTGAAAACTATGACGCTTTTCCCACTATACTGTCCGTGACTATGACTAAACCGTTCCGTCACCGACCAACACCGTCGCGTGGCGTGCACGGAATATGTGAGCAGCACCGGCAAAATTACACTCTCGCTCTCAGACTCGTCAGAATCAGCTTCTAAGCTCTTGGCTAATCTTTATTATGTCTCTCTCAGTGAACATCAAGGAAACTGACAGAATTAGCATGACGATTTAACCCAGAATCAGGCTAATCCTGACACGCGAGTGAATCCTACCACTGAATAGATAAATATCCTACTCATGAAATCCTAGCAACAAAGATAAGACAAACTTTGTACCTAATATGTCTGTTTGATAATAAAAATGTGGAAAGACCTCACCACACACCACCTCTTGCTGTAGCGAGGTATTTCCCTGTATAGATTGCTGTAACAGTTCTTAAGGAAAATTAGGCGGCTTTCCAGCTTCGTATTGAATATTTTAGTTATATTAATGCTGTATTTGTCAAAGAGACGAGTTGTAATTAACAAAAAAATAGTTTTTAAATAAATTTAGGCAAATAATACTCGTTAATAACAATGCGCAATGCTGGCTCGTTCCTAAAAAAAAGGAAAAGTTGCTATTCAACGCGGTTACGCAACCAGCATCCTCGTCTCTCTGTTTACAGGAAATGGTTTTGTTTTTAATAGATAGGTTTTAAGTTTTTTTTATAGATGGCTTAGTTTTTATTTTCTTTGGTCTTATAAATGTATATGATACACGAAAAACCAAGAACGTTCTAGTATTTCAGGTTTCAGACGCATATCTTATCATTAACGAAATCATTTGGATATCTCTCGTTAATGCCTATCAAAATATAACAATTTGTTTTCACGAGCAAAACAAAAGCGTGTCACTGTCATGGCAGTTTATCTTTAACTTTACGGAAGCTGGCTCAAGGGCTTACGTTTTAATTAAGTATCAGTTTATAGCGGCGGAAGACAATATGTAGGTCGACTTTCTGTGACTACCTTACTGTCATGATAAGCTTAAGAGTATGAATTTATCCAAATTGTAAAACCGAATTATGTAAAATCAGTTTTGGTAATTTTTACTGTTGGTTATTGGACTGTTTTAGTTACCACGGTAAATAAGATGTATTAAGTCGCCAATTTCAGGATCAATATGTTAACTCAACTAATAAGTAGTTAAATGTCGTTACCACCGGTTTAATATTTTTGATTGTGTGTGCCTTAAAGAAAAAAAATAGCCGTTCTGAAATTTGTTTAACTCGTCAAGTATGTGTGAACGAGACACAATAGAAATTCCATTGTTATGCGACTCTCGGCAGTCGTTTGATACCTGACTGATTAATGCATTTTATTGAACACACACACAATCGTAAATATTCAAATGTTGGTAACGACAGTTAACCATTAGTTAATTATCGAACACGCAACCGGACCTTATAGTTTGACTCAAGCACCGAGGAACGGAACCATTCGATAGAACAGTATACACGTACTACGCGGCTCCTCTTTTAGAATGGTCGCCGCTTTCTCGTCGTTCACAGGTGGATGAAAAGGCATGTATAAAAAATTATCAGTTGCTCTGCTAATACCACCAATTACAATATTCTCTGCGCAACAGTTATCTGACTATTTAAGGGTGAGACTCCATCAATCACAAAAGTTGAGGAGTTTTTGCTAACCATCTTTGTTATTGATACGTTTAGTTGCCAAACCAAAGCACTCTTATTTTAGGTCATAGGTAGGATGATTATTGGAAAGTCATTTGATGAAGTTTAATACTATTTCGATATTGTGATTGGGTATTTCCATATCAGTACTTGCTCTACATTTATCCGTGGCATTGCACATGGCACGGTTTCGTAACCTTTATGAAAGTTGGTAAACAATATCGGTGTGATAATCAACTTGGAAATAGTATATTAGTACTGAGACACACACCTAATTAATTATGCAAGTGAGTGATCTAATTGACCCTAAGTACTTGCTTAGTGACATAAGATATGATTGAAGAGATCGGAACATTCCTTATTATAAGTAAGCATCGCAGTTTATTATCTCTCAAGACATACAATTTTCCATAGTTTACTCGTAGGTAAGATTGATTCCCTCATGTCCTCCTTTTAAATTTTAAATAAGGGTAAGCATATTATAACAACAATTCAAGAACGATACATGAAACTGAAATGCTCATCTAACTGAGCAAACGACGTACAATCAAAGATGCCACGACGCTGGTTTGGTGTTCCATAGACAACTTAGAGAGAAGACTGTTTTTCCATGGATGGTTTACTTACGTACTGCACTTTTATTCAAGAGTAGATTTTTAGCTATACTAAGTGGGACTTGCGCATGATGATTTAACCCAGGATTACGCTAATCGTGAATTAAATCATCATTCTGTCTCTATCAGTTTATTTGACGTTGACAGAGACAGAATGATGATTTAATCAAGGGTTAGCGTAAACCTCGGTTAAGCCATCATGCGCAAGTGGGCCTTACCCTCTAAGTTTTTGCAGCTGATATTATTATGGACTTGCGCACGATGATTTAACCCAGGATTAGGCTAACCCAGGACTAAATCATCATTATGTGTCTGTCAACGTCAAATAAACTGACCGAAACAAAATGACGATTTAATCCTGGGTTTCTTTTACTCATTGTTCCTTGTACGCCTCTACTAGAATTTAAAGAACATGATGAGAACCTTAAGATACTGACTACTATAGCGCAACATAAGTTGTGTGGTAGTGCTAGTGGATTTACGCCAGTTTTGTCGCTTTTACTGCATACCCCCTATGACTCTACCTCTCTTCGACGTCAGTACGCATACCCTGATTAACAAAGTCCTGGGCCTCTATTTTTGAATCACTCGCTTCAAGATGGCGTGTGATATTCATTGATTAAAGTCGAATTTTGGAATGAAAACCAGCTGTAATTTAAACAGAAAGGATTCGAAAAATCGTTGCTCAATTTTGTGAGTAGGGGAGGGTGGGGTGATTACGGACAGTGGGTAATTGCGGACAGTGCCTTGCCGGCTGACACAGTCCGCCCCGCGCCCCGCAACCTGTCCAGCGTGGCTCATTCCGCCATTTCTAGCGCCTGGCAGGACGTCAACACTGGAGGCCACGCACCCGTTTCAAGTTAATAACGTTCGATCATTTTTGAGTACTTTCTTATAATATTTGTAGAATTTCAGTAACGTGTATACGAAACAATAACTGCTCTAAGAAAAAACTGTACTCGTTGCCCATTAAGATAATATTTAAGTTTAAAAAGATAACATTAAAATCAAGAAGTTTAAAATCATAACCCATGTTTTTTTTGCTTTAAAACTTTTTAAGAGCCAATGGGGTGATTGCGGACATTTCCTTGGGTTTAATACGGACGTCCGTATTTAGCCAAATGGGTTGGGGAAAATTCGGACACATAACTTATCATAGTTGTATTCCGTTTCAGATGCCTTTTGTATACAAAAAGAAAAGGAAAAAATACACGATTGATACTTTAAAAATAGCTATCAAGTAGATTTAAGAAAAGTTGATAAGATTTAGAAAAGCTGAAGAAAAGTATAATTAAAAAAATAAAAGTATAATTAATTAATAAAGTATAAGAAAGTATACGTATACGCAAAAAACCAGAACAGAAGAAAAAGTCGCAAAATGGTGTCAAAAATCTTGGCAATTTTCATATAAATATAAAATAATAATAAAACAAATGAAAAACAATATTTTTGTATATTTTGTAGTGAAAAAAATAATAATTCACCCCCCCCTGAAGATGAGGTTATGTGTTTGGTATGCCAAAATTGGGCACACGATAATTGCACAAGTGGGAGTACAAGCCGTGGCTTTATTTATGGTTTTTGTAAGGCGAAGTAGACTGACCGCAATTGCCCCACCTACTGTCCGTATTTACCCGTTCCCTACAGTGGAAATACGGACACCAAGGGTTTTGTTTTTTGAAGAAAAAATATGTTTGTTGATTTAATACTTATAGTTTTATAGCATGATTTTGTTAAGTATGAACCTAAGTTTAAAAGTTAGTAAAGACTGGCTGATTATCTTTGGTACTGTATCTTGTATTGAAGGGTTTCCTTAAGTGTCCGCAATATCCCCACTCTCCCCTACTCACGTCTATATTTCGCGTGGTTTTCGTTGATTTTTAATTCGTTTTCGAACGAAAATCTCACGCTATATCCAAACGAGTGATTTAAAAATAAGGCTTACTACACGAAAGAAGACCACGCATGCGTACGGAACTCCCGAGTAGCAGACGCACTGACATCCGCAACAGATTATCACAGCCTTAACTTCTTATCACGTTCTATAAAAATCGTCGCCGGAGCCCTGAGACTCCAAGGCAGAGTTGCGCACGCGCCGGTGAGAGGCGCACGTCGCGATACAATGTCACGATAAACGCATCGATACATCGATAGTATCGATCACTCGGAATAAGACCGAAATAAAATTAAAAAGGAAAGACGGAAGAGCACAGTGTTAAAACGAAAGTCTTAGAAGTTAGGTGTGAATTTGCAGTGCGGAGGACTTTCGGTGTTTTTAATTATGGTAAGCAACTTTTTTAACAATACGTAATTATGATCGATTTGAATAAATTAAAATAATAATATTTTAAAACACACCATTAACATTGAATGATACAGGATTAGCTAGTACTCGTATTACAAATATAAGGTAGTGGTATGTATTACAATTTAGGCGGCCATAGTGTTTTTAAAATGTAGCGCATTATGTTCATTTACGAGACAGCTTTACAAAACATTCAGTGATTAACTATCATAACTTTCGCGATATAGATTAGGATTAGATTTGTTATCAGCGAAGGATTTGCGATTTTAGTTTATAAATTACTTAGTACAGGTCAATAGTTTTAGCAATAATTTAAGGCAAAAAAAAACTTGAGATTTTTTCTACCGTAATTAATTATTACTAGGCTTTTTCGACCAAGAACCGAATAACTTTATAACTTTTCTGCAGACCATGTCAAAAATATTTAATACTCATTTTGGGTGGGTTTAAAATATTCGTACTTAAATATTTATTTATTTAACGTGCTCTATTCAGTTAGTGTACATAATGTTCCTTAAAAATTAAAATTAGAGTAGTTAAGTATTAAGAGTAGGGTTAGGATTTTTATCACACTTTTTTACTCTATCGACAACGCTTTAATTGAGCAATTTAGCATTGATACTTTGTGGTTTATAGCAATTAACTTAAAATATACTAAGCGTATTAAAATATTCTGCCGGAATCCAAAGCAATTAGTTAGATGCAATGATTCTAATGATAACGTTTGCGGTAACTGAAGCGGTCAATATTCGAACAAAAAACAATTACCGCAAATACTTTAGTTAAACACGAACTTGAACAAAATTAACGATTAAGCGGTTAAATTTATTTTTATAATTTAGTGTTAAATTCCCAAGGTTCAAACAACCATGTTTTAAGTTGTTTTTAAAATCGGCATTAATTTTGAATGAAGGTAACATTAAGGAAATTTTTTTGATGATAGCGTTGGGTTGTCGAGTGATCATCGATCAATCGATCATGAGCTAGGCTCTTGTTGATGATTTTTTTCCAAAACTCCAATTTAGGGAAGATAGTGTGGTGGTTTTCGTCTTGCCTAGCACTGCAGTTTAAAATTCCAACTGCCTCGGTGGCGCAGCGGTGAGAGGGTCGCATTTTAAAGCGACGGCTGCGCCGGAGGTCCCGCGTTCAATTCCCGGGTCGGGCCAAAAAATATGTACCTGGATTTTTCTGTTCAGAAATTCTCAGGGTAGCCCGGAGTTTGGAAGCTGGCGGTGTTTCACCCCCGTGCTTCGGAAAGCACGTTAAGCCGTTGGTCCTGCGCTTGATCTCTCTCCGGTCGTGTCAGATTGCTGTCCCATCGGGCTATGAGAGTGAAAGGAATAGAGAGTGCACCTGTGTTTGCGCACACACTTGTGCACTACAATATGTTCCGCGCAGTCGGTTAGTTGTTGTGACTGGCCACCGTAGTCGAAATCGGCTAGGGGGACTATATTTTTTTTAAATTCTAGTCAAAAGCCTTTCCTTCAGCCTTTTGCCAGTGCTGATGTTGCTACCCAACACCAGGGTAGTCAATAAGTGTCTGTCAATTAATAACATTTAAAACAACTAGATATTACGATCGAAGCCCATAGTTTTCAGATGTTTTTTTCAAAATTTGTAATATATTCGTCATTTCCATAATAAAGACACGTAATTTCATATTACATAAATTGCAGTAACTTTAGGAAATGATGTGGATAATCACTTGTGTTTACTTTCGTTACGTTTTTTAAAAAGCAGAATTGAAATAAAAGGGACTTCCCTGTAATTTTATGAGTATGTGTCAGAATAACAAAGAGCATTGTACCTACGGATTTGAATCTAAATAATACCTAATCCTATTTCACTGACTTTAAGTAAGCAATTCCAAATAAGTACAAAAATAAATGATTAGGTCCAAAGTGTTTATTAGGCAGACGTCTTACTATTTTTTTTGAACTGGCTGACCTTATTCAGTGACTCTTAGACCACGTTATTGTGTGGTATGTGAGGATTATAATTGCATACCTGTATTACACAACAAATCGCTTACAACAAGATGACAGCCATAAGAATCTCTAATTATACGACTTATTCTCATGAAGCTAATATGACGATTTATTTGCAGTAACGGGTACGTAAGCCACAATGTGCTTAAATAAAACATATTTTGTAAAATTTACAGCATCCAAGCTGTTTGTCTCTAAAAAAATAAAAAAGGAACATTTATTTCAGAGTTAATATCTCCATAATGGGTTAACAATGACACTATTATTAACTATGTTAAGTAAGTTACACAGGCTCAAAAAGTCAGCTGTTTTTGAGTCTTTGTTTTATGTTTTGATGCTAACATCAAACTACCATTCTAGATAAAAATAATCCACTCCGGTAAGATAAGACAAGGAAACTTTGCCGTCTCGATCTAGACTATTATTATAAATCTAAGAAGTTTGTTGTTTTGTTTGTTTGTTTTTGATTGAGATCTAGTTGATAAAGGTTCAGTCAGTCAGCGATACATTTCCCAAACAAATGCGTAAAGGTAGAAAACCTTGAAAAACAAAAACTGCCCGTGATAAAAGAAGCTAAAGAGAACAGAATACACGATTTGCTATGGTTTTTCTCTTCCAACTTCAATGTGACTCTTAGCTGGTTGTATGTCGTATCTTTTTTATGTAGCTATTGTTTTAATTTTTGGCCACGACCTCTTTCAGTTATTATGTATGTATCTGAAAAAAAAACTTAAAAGCAAATAAAATAAATCTGTGTTCATCGACTTTAAAAAAGCAAATGAGTTGACCGAAGTCGAATGAGTCACATGCGCCGACCTTAGACAAAACAGTGTAGTAGCTAAAATAGGTTTAAAAGACCGTTTTATTATAAATATCAAATCAAAAATCGGGGCATATCTTTAAAACAGAGATTAGAGAGATAAAAAAAGATGCTTAAACTTACAGTTAGATATTAACTCCGGCGTGCGGTATAGGCATAGAGTCCTTGACATTATGATATTGTTGCACGATTACATACAATATGTATATTTCCTAGATCTAATTATCTTAAGCAGAACCTACCACAATATGAATATGATGATAACAATCTAATTACTGTGGCTTGTCTGTAAGCATCCCACTGCTGGGCAAAGGCCTTACCTCAAATGTGAGGTAGTATGAGCCATACTCCACCACGCGGGCTCAGTGCGGATTGGCGGAGGGGTGTTTGCAAGGCAAGCGACCAACCTTGCTGTCAGATTTTATCAAGCCGCCCATAGGGCCTCTGACTAGGCTTAACGACTAATACCAATCGATATTAGCTGGGACCAACGGCTTAACGCGCCTTCCGAAGCACGGAGATGCTCGTGATACAACGTCACTTATATAGTCGGAATGGTCACCCATCCAAAAAACGACCGCGCCGTAAGTTGCTTAACTCCGGTATCTACTACCAAAGCGCTGCCACCACTGCGCTACGAGCACCCCAAGTTAAAATTATATTATTTTTTCCAACTTGTAAATTGATCTTTATTATTTTAAAATAGGACACTAGTCACTACCTAGTGTCCGAGAACTACTTACCTACAATTGAAAAAAAAATCCAAACTTAATCAACGTTAGCCTTCAATAGCACTGTTAGAAATGCGCACAGAATGAGAATAATGAAAAAATATCTAGCTTATATTTATATGTCTGGCTATCTATTATAAAAAAAAATAAAAATTCTTTCACTTCGTAGGTATCAAAGTTAATTTTGATAAAATGTTTTAATGAAAACAATCTATTGTTATGAGCGGTACTTTACCATCACTCTACAATATAGAGGTAGATAAAAATGTCTTGACATACTACTTACGATCGAACAATCGTATTTTATAGATCTTTATAGATTATGAGATATAGGTAGTGCCATCCACGAAGGCGCGCGGCGTTCATTTTTGAATAAGGATAGCGCGGGGTGTGGGGTGTATGGCAAATATTTTTATATCATAAAATAAATATGTAATAATTAAATTCATTATAGCATCATCAAATATTGCCAAAAACTTGCACACATGTACTTTAAACGATTAGAACGAAAGGTGGCGCGCGCCTTCGTGGATGGCACTATCTATAAGGTACTTATGTAGACTCTACCCAGCAAGCACACAACACCATTTTAACAAACTTATGATAGCACGAGTTTATGTACAAAGCATTATAACGAAATCGTATATCGGCTGTATTTCTAATATACGACTCTTTTAAGTAAAATTTGGGCCCCCCCTTTAGACAGCGTTGAGTTATATAAACGCTATTTATTAGCATTAAAATTATCATATTACTTCATTAATAAAGTCAGTTATGAGCATAGGAATAAACAAATGGCATTTTTTGCGACTTTAATACAGTTAATATATAGCTTTTAAAATTACAATCCGTTATTAAAATTTCATTACAATGCTTACTGTTTTACTTCCTTTGTAAAAAAGAAAATCTTATTGATATTAAAAATATATTTTATTCTACTATTGATATCATGCAACTTTATGGACCTGAAGTATTTAAATGTGACAATTATTGAATGGGGTACTACCCATTCAATAACGCCTTTTTTTCGGTCTGTTTTGACTGAAATTAGCTGCGCAAATCAGTTTGTCGGGTGAAATATACATGTTATTAGTAAAGAATACACGCGCCCTCGCTAAAATACTTAATTATAGTATTTAATTTTTTTTTGAAAACATAACCTAGTTTTAACAAATATAAAAATTAGCCTTTAGCAATAGGTTTAACAAATAAAGTAGGTTAGAAAGGTATCCGTACAAAATAAAAATTATTCATTCCCTTTCTAGTCAGATATTATAGTGACTTGTATTCTTTTTGTAAGAAAGGAAAAAGAATGCAAATGGCGGCAAATAAAATTAAAGCTTTAGGCATTTGACGATAGCATAATAGTGCTGTTAATTTGAATATGGACCGTTACAAAAATTAGAGCTCGTATTGCACTATACAAGACACTTACTTATTGTGTTCAGCCATATAGCAGCACTTCAGAAATATGTTATAATACTTAAACTCATTATACGTTAATAGTGACTGATCGTTATCGAGCTTAGCAGGGTACCGTAATCATTTGGTATAAACTTAATTAGCCAAGATTTTTATCAAGCAACTTAAAGCCTTTTCAACCATTGCTATTAAACTAGCCGTTGTAATATATTCGCCATTATAAATAACTATTTTGTAAATTCAAATTACGATACTATTATTACTGATAGTTCTAATAATACTTTTATTTCGATCAAAATATAGCTATATACTGTAGAGATGAATAGATCAGAGAGAAAACGGAGCAAAGGCATTATTTGTTATAAAGCCAATGCTAATATAGGACTAGCATTAAATTAACACAATCATGGACTATTAGAAAGCTTTAACTCTTAAAAAAAATCAAAATACGTTTAAAAGCACTATACAATAATTTATTAATGCATATTTAAAGCGTAAAGTTTTTCAAATTACCAATGTAAGATATTAGTCTTAGTATAAGTTTGAAAGCTGTTTTAGAAGCTGTAATTTAGAATTATCCTACGTTAATTAAAGATTTTTGACATTGTAACAATTTTTTGCTAACTATAATATAGCAGTAAGCATTATTGATGAAATAAATGCCTTTATAGAGTATTAATATTTGGATAGTGACGATTAAAAGAATTAATATGACTTCAAGACATAATTCTGTATCTGTTTTGGTTAATATACAAGTTATGTGCTTGCTGGGTAACACTTCTATTTGACAGTAAGCAAGGATCAAAACCACACTTTAATTTCTATTAACCCTTCAACTGGTAAAGTGAATTCTCGATTATTTTCTTATTTTTTTGATTTTCGGCACAGTTTTCTAAAGCTTTTCATAAAATTCAAACTTTATAAAAAGTTTTAGAAATCTTTTTATGAATGAAATCGCAACAAATACGTTTTATGCTGCCCGATAAAAGTAATGCGTAATATTTTTTCTTTACCCAATTTTCCTTTTTATACACTTCTACCAAACGATTTCATTGCGTTCTTTCATTTGTTTTCGGAATTCGTTGAAGTGATCCCAGAACAAGTAAATTTAACTTGGACGTTTTTAAGGAGGGAGAGAATGGTTACTTATTGTAGCAAGTATCCAGACTCCTATCCTAGCCCATGATTTATCAATGTAAGACAAATTGGGGTTAATTTTTCACAAGTTGTCTAATTTGTCATTATATTTCACGTTGCCGTGTCATTTTTATTGTTACTTGTATACAATAACATTACGTAAATTGTAGTAAAAGGTTTTCCCCTTGCAGTACCTAGGGACCACTGAATAGATAATAGGGACTAACTGCAGTGTTGACGCTTTCAGTACTAAACACTTATGATTTGTATAAATATGAACACCTATACAAAAGTTAGACAGTCTTCCTTCGGCAACTTGTATGTCAATTAGTAGAAGTGGTTAGTGAGTTTTGAAATCATTTGACGTTTCTAAGGTTAGTAAACTTTTTCAAACTCAACAAATATTCGGCTAAGTACTCCTAATTTTCGACCCATTTTGCAAAACAGTGCTTAAAAATTGTGATATTGCAATTTCTTTAAAACTTTATATGTGCCACATATATCAACACTGTGCGTTTATGGTTTCTTAAAAACATTTATATTAATCGACTTTAAGAAAGAAGGCTTCAATGTAATGTCGCATACGTAAAAACAAAATAAGATAAATAAATAAATAAAATTATTATTATGTATATTTCACGTCACATCATATTATAGGAAGTTTAGTCGTTTATAGGAAATGGTACAACTTAGGCTGTCTTATCGCCTTTTTTTAAACAATCATGTAGGTAATTCAAAATATTTTTTTGCAATATTTGCATGGAATGTGAATTATTAAATAATATTGCTGGCATCTAATTAATTGTCATCAATCTCTCGGTACGTACTTACGCCACGTGAATCTGATTGAAATCGCGATTTTCCTTAACAACTCTACAAAGACGCCAGTCATTGATAGTAAGGTCACTCGCTTTGAACTATGTGGACCAGTTCATGGTTCTGTAGGCTTAGTTTTTCTTTTACGTAAAAAGTTCTCGATAAGTACTGGTGCTGTAATCTTGTTTTCATAAATTTTTCTACCGACTTTTTGACACAAAATATTGCTATCACTTTAAGTGTCTAAGCACACTATGCCGTAAGTACGACTAAAGTTCCGCAGTATTATATTATCTGTGGTTCCGCGGCTAATTTTACGTTCCGACTTTTCGGCATACAGTGTCGTCAGTAATTGAATAGCATTTCAGGCGTTTATGCCGAACTTCGGTCGCGTAACTTCGGCACACATAGTGTGTTTAGAAATAGGTTTAGATTCAAACAGTAGAACACTAACAGGTTAAATTCAATATTACGTGAATAAAATTTATTTTTTGGGAAACAATAATCAAGATAGACAGAATCAATAACTCCTTTTTGCACATCACATAGGTCAGTTGCAAATTTGTTTAAAATAAATGCACAATTTAGGCGGTCTTATCTACTTACACTAAACGATCTGTTAATATAAAAATCTTGTATAAGGAAATTATTCGTTTAGAATTGAACTTCTTAAAACCATTCTATGGATAGATACCAAATAAGAAAAGCAGGTTGGTAAAACTGGTCAAAACGTCGCTAGTCACAATAATATTGTTGAAATATTTTTGGTAGAGTAGGGGCGATGAACGGACAAAAATTCAACTGAAAATTCTGCCCAGCGTCCTGCGTCACATCACATAAAAAAAAAGGTTTGACAGAACTTCTTTTTGCTACAAACAAACAACAATAGAACCACAAAATATTAGAATAGAAGCACCCTGACACGTCGCGAGGCGTACGTGCCGCTCGCGCATGCGCGGAAAATGGGCCCGTTTCCTATTTGAGTCACTGGACCATTCAGCATCACCTTGGAGGTTTGCCTTATGGTGGTTACTGCCAAATGGCGCGGAATAGAGAAAATCTGCATAAGTATTACTAAGTCAAACTCAAGCAGCCAAGTTTTCGAAGAAAATGTCTTGTTCAAGAGCATGTTAAGTTATAAATGGACATTGGACACTGGACACCGATATTATTTCCTAGAATTTCATACCTAGTAGTTTTCTTTCTTTTGTTTTTTTTAATATGTTTTATTTGTACAAATGTAAAGTAGCTTAAGCCTCTGTAAACATATAATTTATTTATTCAACAGGTTGATTACCTTATTATTTGAGTCGTGGAGCTATCGGACTATAACTCATTTCGGAAGTTATTTTTTGGCCTCTCAAATAGGTATTGTTTAAATTGGTTAAAATAACAATAATTAACTATTTGTACAGAAAGGGCACACAGCGGAGTTTTCTGTTACTATGGGGGATTTCGTCTTGTTAAGGGTAAAAATTGTGATGAAAAGTAGAATGTAACACCATCCATTACAGAATAATTCACAATTGCACAATTCATAAAATGCATAGTTTATTTTTAAATTTATAGTGTTTTGTCACCATACAAACTTAATAATATAAATTGCACTTGTATTAAAGAAAGCGCTTGCAAAATTCAACAGGCTTGTTAATGTGACGGTGGCCGAGTGGTATAGGCATACGCCCGGATAGCGTAGGACACGGGGTTCAATTCCTCGTCTGTCACAGGTTCACAGTTGCTTTTTACAAGTGCAATTTATATCGTAAAATGCAGTTTTAATACTTACCTCAAATAAATTCGTGAACATGAAAACATTGTAGTGTTATTATATCTGTGGTTATACGTAAGCAAGCCTAGCACTTTACAACGTGCACGATGATAAGATTGCAATATTATCAGCTGCTGAAGGATTATTTTACTCCTTGAAAGACAGTCTTGAGATTCTTGTGAAATATATACTTACTTAGTACTAGGTGCCCTATTTTTTTATAACTCGTCAACATTACGAGCGATTTTTAGATATAATTGAGATACACATAAGAGGCACCGTCAAATTGAGACCTATCCTAGATAAACTATGGGCCCTCGATACCAGGCGACCTCGAGGTGTATCTAGCCTTACTCCGGCATGCGGGGCTCTGCCGGAGTGGACCTACATTCCCTAGCTACTCGTGGGACTAACATGAATAACGATATTAATAAAAATAATGATGGTAACCTGGAAGACCTATGCCAGGAACTTATGCCTCTGATAGAAGGCGCAGAGCAACCTGCCCATATATCGGAGCAACTCTCCATGGAGACAGAGGACTCCATCAGCACGGCGGAAAGGGCTGCTTGCGGCTCACCCTCGCCGACTGATGAATCCACCGCCTCCAAACGTAATGACAAGAAACTGTCAAGTGCTGCCAAAAAGCGATTCGTGGCTCTGAGACAGCTAGGAGTGGAGCCGAGCATGGCTTCAACACTAGCGTTAAAGAGCTTCGCTGAGCTGAAGCAGATGGGGTACAAGTTTAAATCCTCACAATCTGAGTCTGGGCGCAAACCGGTCAAACGGGTTCGCTCAGAGGAAGAATCACCAAAGGGACACATAACCAAAGCCCCAAGGGTGAGTGGGGACTTGAACACCTCAACCACCGTAGCCTATAGCGAGGCCGTACGCTCAATCCGGGTTGGCATTAAAGACTCCAAGTCCTTGATGACTGATACTCAACTGGAGTCGCTGCGCAATACCATCCTGCAAAGCATTGCTCAATCCGGAAGGGGTGAAGGGCCTAAATTTAAGGGCTGCTCTTTCAAGCCAGGCTGGCTCCTCATCACGTGTGAGAACGAGCGGTCAAAAACCTGGCTTGAGAAAAAAATACCACCCCTCAAACCGTGGCCGGAGGCGAGACTCGTTCTCATGAACGAGTCCGACATCCGAAAACCCAATGTGGGGGTGGTATTTATACCCAACTCTGAGGCCGACTGCGCAAAGCGGGCCTTAGAACTCTTCGGTGCTCAGAATGAGGGTCTGAACACCGAACACTGGAAGGTCCTCAATACGAAGGTCGAGAAGGGAGGTCTAACTTTGACCGTATCCCTAGACGACCACTCGTTTGAGGCCCTCAAGATGGCGGACCTAAAGGCCAACATTGGCTTCAAAAAGGTTCAATTTAGGATCAGAGGCCCTATCACCTTGGCCATACATCCACCACCTCCCGCGGCTGAACCCTCGACCTCCACCGCAACCCACACCACCCCAACCCCCATACCTACAACCACTCCCACCGAGGGCACCGTGCAGGTCCGTGCAGGACCACAACGGAGCATCCCTCCTCCGACTCCCTCCACCTCCACTTCGTCAGGGAACAGGGGAAGAGGTACGCGGTTTCCCCTTCATAGGGGGACCACAAGGGGCGCACATACGTCCAGAGGAAGGGGCCACAGCAGAGGAGCAAACCGAGGAAGGCGGGGCACACAAGGGTGCCGCGGCTCCCACACCCAATAATCCCCACCAACCTCGACGCCTAAAGGGGCTGGCGGTGCTCCAGGCCAACCTACACCACGCTATTGCAGCATCTGCAGTCATAGAGAAAATCTTTAGCGAAGGTAGCCTGGACATCGCCCTCATTCAAGAACCATGGATCAACGCTGATTCCGTGGTAGCCGGTCTGAACAATGCGGGTAAGATCCTTGTATACGAAAAAGGCCTCAAACCTAGGGCCTGCATCGTGTTTAACAAAAATATTAACTTCTTACCTGTTCCAGAACTCTGCAGCGAAGATACAGTCACCGCGTACGTAGAAGTCAAAGGGCTGAACAGGCCCAAAGTACTTTTCTGCTCGGCATATCTTCCTGGTGATAAGCAGGATCCCACTGAAGAACTGACTAAAGTCCTGGATTATTCTAGAAGACAAAAGTCGGAACTGATAGTGGGATGCGATGCTAACGCCCACCATACTATCTGGGGGAGCTCGGATACGAACAATAGAGGTGAGTTACTATCCGATTTTCTACTAACTAACTGTCTACATGTGCTTAACAATGGCCACACGCCAACATTTGTAACAAAAAATAGACAAGAAGTAATAGACTTAACATTCGCAACTACAAATGTGTCAAAATGTGTAACAAAATGGCACGTCAGCAGCGAAAATTCGATGTCTGATCATAGACATATACTATTTGATGTCTCCGGGTTTATAGAAGATCTACAAACAAGAATAAGAAATCCAAAAGACACCTCCTGGGACAGGTATAGAACCATACTCAGCGAGAATCTAAAGGACATACCGAAAACCATCAAAACACCTGACTCTCTTGATGCCGCGGTCAAAATGCTCAACAATGGCATAATAGATGCCTACGAACAGAGCTGTCCCGAAAGAGAAATAAAACCGAACAAATCGCCCGTGTCGTGGAACAAGAAACTGGAAAAGCTCAGAACCACCACACGCCGCATATTCAATCGAGCTAAACCGTGCAATTGGGACCAGTACGGCAAAGCCCTTACAGAATATAACAAACAAATCAGAAAAGCCAAAAGAGCCTCTTGGCGACGCTTCTGTGAACAAATTGCCCAAACTCACAAAGGAGCGAGAATTCACAGAATCATCGCTAAGACCCCAAATAAATATCTTGGACTACTTAAAAAGCCAGATAACACTTTCACGAATACTGAGATGGAGACTCTGGATCTCCTTAGGTCTTCACATTTTCCGGGTTCGTACCAAATCAACACACAAAGCTATACCCAAAGGAATGACGAATTCCACAGGGCAAAATGCTCAGACTGGAATAAGGCCGCTAATATCTTTAGGCCTAACCAGATTAGATGGGCGTTGGAAAAATTCCAACCATTTAAATCAGCGGGAGAGGATGGCATCTTTCCTGCTCTGCTACAAAAAGGAAATGACCTGCTTCTTCCGCATCTGGTTAAAATATTCAGAGCACGTTATGCCTGGGGCACTATACCAGAACCTTGGAACTGGGTCAAAGTTCGTTTTATACCGAAAGCTGGGAAGAGGGACTATTCACAACCCAAACCCTTCAGACCCATAAGTCTAACATCCTTCCTAATGAAGACCATGGAAAGGATTATAGACCAGCACATCAGGGCCAAATACTTAGTTGATAGACCACTAAGTATCAACCAACATGCATACCAAAAGGGAAAATCCACTGAAACAGCCCTACTCGATCTGGTCGATAAGGTGCAAAAATCCCTGGAGGATAAGCAAACAGCCCTGTGTGCTTTTCTAGATATTGAAGGTGCATTCGATAATACCCCTATAGAAACCATTCTAAATGGAATGGAGGCAAAAGGGATAGATGAAAGCACCATCAGATGGGTAAAAAACATGCTCTCAAATCGAGTAGCAAACATTACCCTCAATGCTTCAAAGCTTGAATTCCTTGCCACGAGAGGATGTCCACAAGGAGGAGTACTGTCTCCACTACTTTGGACCCTAGCAGTAGACCAACTACTTGTTAAGATGGCAGAAAAAGGCTATGATACACAAGGCTATGCTGATGATCTAGTAGTGATCATCAGAGGTCCCTGCCTCAGTACAATTTCTAGTCTAATGCAAGGCGCTCTCAACACCATAAGTAAGTGGTGTAGAGAAAACGAATTATCTATCAATGCAGATAAAACAGTGGTAATCCCTTTCACAAGGAAGAGAAAACTGGAAAAACTGGTGAATCCGAAGTTAAACGGTAAAATTCTTCCTTACTCTAGCGAAACCAAGTATCTAGGGGTGACGTTTGATCAAAAACTTACTTGGAACTCGCACCTAGATAACATCATTCAAAAAGCCAAAATGGCTCTGTGGAGCTGCTGTCGAATGGCGGGGTCAAGATGGGGACTAAAACCCAAAATTTCCCTATGGCTGTACACAGCGGTCGTGAGACCCGTAATAACATATGCACCAGCCGCCTGGTACAGCAAGGTCAACCAAGCGACAACAATACAGAAACTGAGCAGCCTACAAAGGCTTGCCTGCATTACAGCAACTGGAGCACTGTCTACGACACCAGGGGCAGCTTTGAATGCTCTGCTGGATCTAACACCTCTACATTTGCACGTGCAAAAAGAGGCCAAGCAGAGCATATATAGAATCTGTTCCCGCACGAAAGTCAGATGGGCTTCTCAAAGTCTGATAAGACTCAAGGAATCAATACTTGAAAATCGACTACTAAGCATGCCTAGTGACGACATGCATACGGAATGTAACTTTACTAAGCTATACTCCGTAAACATACCCTCTAGAGACAAATGGCTAGAAGGCCAAATGTCATTCAAGAAAGGTAGCCACGTCTGGTACACGGACGGATCCAAAAAGGGAAATGATGTAGGTTGTGGGATCTATGGAGAGAGGCCTAAGCTCAAAGTTAGTGTAAACATGGGGACTGAATCCTCGATCTTCCAAGCCGAGGTCTTTGCCATTAACAAATGTGCAGAGATAAACCTTGAGAGGAAGCTCCGGAATCAACACATCTGCATCAACTCCGACAGCCAAGCCGCATTGCTGGCGTTAAAATCCTTCGAACAAATGTCAAAACTGGTGCAAACATGCACTGAGAAATTGAATGATCTGGGAAATACCAACAAAGTCACACTTACATGGGTACCAGGGCATTCTAATGTTGAAGGAAACGAAGTAGCAGATGAACTCGCTAGAAAAGGAGCCGATAACCCTCAAATTGGCGTAGAACCGTTCTGTGGCATCTCCAAACAACGCGCCACTACGCTTCTAACCACCCTCTGTAAACAAGAGGCTATTGAGTTGTGGAAGTCTGCACCAGGACAAACACACTCAAAAGCACTCATTCAAGGTTACAACAACAAAGTAACTAAAGAACTATTAAAGTTCGAAAGATACAAAGCTTGTGCAGTGACCAGAATACTAACCGGTCACTGCAAACTGAACAAACATTTGTCCAAAATGAACATGACCGAAGACGCTCTGTGCAGATTCTGTAATACAGAAGAAGAAACGGCCATGCATATCCTCTGCTCTTGCGGTCCGCTTATGAGCAAAAGAAGTATCCATCTTGGGCGGCACATCGTGCACCCGGATGAGATAACAGATATCACGCTCCAAAGAATCTGGCAATTTATAGACTCAGCGGGACTAAGCAGTGAACTTTAAAGCATAAGGGCTGCCACAATAGATCATAACTGGTCGAGCAGGCTACAATAGGGCCCAACAACTCAATAATAATAGATAAACTACAAGAGAGCCGTCTGCGGTGGTACAGACCTGTTATGAGGCGACCATCCGACCACATGACCAGGAAAGTGCTAAATATTCAATCTAAGCCCCGAGGACTAGGAAGACCCCGGATAACATGGATGTCCATAGTAAATAAAAACCTCAAAGAAGCCCAAGTTAGCCAGGAGACGATCCAGGACCGAGCTACCTGGAGACGCGTGACACGGAGGGCTGACCCCAAATAAAATGGGAAAGAGCCAGGCAAAGAAGAAGAAGAAAATATACATATTTAATTAAAATTAACACAGAACGTCAGATTATAACTGAATTTCATCGAAAATCTAACATAAAATCACACGCCATAAAGAGATGAGTGATACAAAAAAAAATTGAAAGTGTTTTCAAGTCCTTGCCATTTTCTGAAAAACACTCAAGAAAATTCAATTGAAAGGGATACTGGCCGGTCTATATTTAAGTTTTGTAAACTAGGACTGAGAAATACTTTTTGTATGAAATTTGTAAGTACTTTAATTGGAAAAACCGCTTTTTCCAATTATATCACCAAATCATGTATCTACGTTGATATGTATGTACTTAACACGTTCATTGATAGATTGATAAAAATAAAATCATCATTTGGTGACAGACAATAGGTGCTTAAGGATCATTGTGTTTCTTATAAGACATCTTGACGTAGGATTCGATCGATCTGGCTGAATTTTAGTATTAGTTAGGTATAGAAAATATTAATAATTAAATTTACTTTCCATGTAAAAATCACGTTTTACAATAGCTATTAAATAAGTAAGTAATTTTAATGAGCGTTATATCACGACTGTATTGAGCTAGTTACAAATAAGATTTTTCATTACCGTAATTAATTAATTTACCGCAGTAACAAGAGTAAGTATGGTATTTCTTAGTCTGATGAGAGCAAATGTAAACAATAAGTTTTTTTCCACGACTGCTTACTTAACCAAAAAACAAAAGACGGTGTGGTAGTGGTATGTATTCATATAAATAAATAAAATTAAATTATAAATAAATATGCGCCAGATGCTATGTGCGCTTTTGGTTTATACCATGCTACATGCGTGGAGGTCTTGCATGATACGAGACATTATAACAGCACCAATTCCAAACTTATGATTCGACTTGAAGTGATCTGGAGCTCTATTTTTGAATCACTCCCGTCAAGATGGCGAGTGATATTTAATGTTTAAAGTCGAATTTTGGAATGAAAACCAGGTGTAATCTACACAAAAAGGATTTGAAAAATCATTGCTCAATTTTGTGAGTACTCACGTCTAGATTTTGAGTGATTTTCGTTGATTTTTCATTCGTTTTCGAACGAAAATCACACGCCATATCCAAGCGAGTGATTCAAAAATAGAGCTCCTGAAACAGCTTACTATTAGCTTGGCTGACAAAAAACGTAAGATATAGATTGGTTAAAGCAGTCGGGTTAAAAAGCATAGTTCACAACATTTATAAAATTTGAGGCAGTCTAAATTGCTGTTAACAATAAACAGTTAACTTTCATGTTGCATTACAATGAGATTAAGACGTCTATACTTACACGAATTTAAGCTTTGCGTAGGCGCAAGCGTTTTCTTTTGGCGGAGAATGCATTACGCATTCTCCCCACCACGGGGAAGGTAAAGAGTTATATGGGGACACCCGTTGTGGTATACCCACTAAACCCCACGGCGTTCCTTCATCGCCTGAGTGGCGGTGTCATGGGAGATCGGCAAAGCTTTCGACTTTCCACAGCACCGCCGGCGACTGCCCACCTTACTACACGGCAATCAATGACCTTACATGCGAATGACCGGAAGCGCTGAGTCATTCCCATGGTGGAGACGCGAGCAATGCGGGTGGTTTTTCCCTCGTACCTGCCACCCGCAGGTCTCCAGGAGGGGACATATTGTTGACGAGCTCTTCCCTCCTACGCCTCCGGCCGGAGCAAGAGGGCCTTCCTCGCGTTCTCGGTACGCTGCCTATTTCTGACACATTCTCGCAGAATGAGGCTCCCTACTCGCTAGCATGCATCAAACTTAGAATAAAAACCGACGCCGATTACATTGCTAATTGCAGGCATCACCATATGCCCATCCACCATATCCCACTTTCTCTGAGAAGAGAAGCAGAAGCAGCTGACCTGACCTACCTCCATAATCTAGTTTTAGGAAGACATGATTCCAGCGAACTGCTCTCAAAGTTAAAGTTCCAGGTTACCTTTCGTGCAAATCTTCGAAGAAACTATTTAACCCAGTGGCTTCTGACTTTATCAAAAATTATACTCAAGATATAGACTTATTTACTGCGAGTTACGTCACTTTAAAAACACATTAAATATATTTTTTCAATAGACATTATTAACCTTCCAGCTTGGTATAACTTCTCCTTATTATCTCTTTTTTTGTTTTACTTGGTACTGTTCTTCAAACATATATAAATTATACTAGCTGTGCCCGCGACTTCGTCCGCGTGAAATAGTGACTTTGGGTAGAATTTTTAATTATTAAGGCTAATGATTTTGCAAATAAGATACTTAACACGTTCCGGGACAGTGCCCGCCTACAGGCGTGAAAACAATAAAACTTCTATTGTGTCTGGAGTAGTGTCCCGGAACGTGTTAAGTATAAGTATGCAAGATATAATTTAAATTATATATCAAGTTATTAATACATGTAATTTATTGCTGTTTGTTTTCCAACAAGTAAAAATAGTAAATAAAGAAATAAATAGGTATTACTTTTATCTATCATTACAAATGAAAAACGTGACGCACAAGTCGTACCAAATAAAACATAAGTATACATGGATATTGTAATTTAATCGCTCGCAAGTGTTTTTCGTTTCTACTTAAACAAATACTAGTAGTCGTGAATAATGCAAATATAATTTCGAATTTATACGCGACAGTCAAAACTGTAACAAGTTGAACAAACACGTAGGATTCGCTACGCCGATAGTGTGCGATGAATACGGTGATCATGGTTTATTAAGTAAATGATATTTTTATTGGATAATACACGTGTCTTGGATATGTACACGTGAAAAAGCTTTACTATTTAATCAAAATCATAAATATTTTTTATTGTGGAACACAGGTTAAATGATGAACAGAGGCACAGACACCGTATCCTGCCTGCTTCTAGCTTAGGGCGTACAGTAAAAGATCTCAAGATCATTTAAACCAGGTATTGACGCAGGTGTTTTACAGAACAAGAGGCTTTTAAATTAAATTTTATCAAGAAATAAACATTCTTCTTCTTCTTTTCGTGTCGACTCTGGCGTTATATTTTTGAGGACCAACTCGGCGACTGACAGAGCGTTGTCAGTAGTGCAGGTATAGGGACACGTAGGGCAGGACACACACTTGTATGTGCCATCGTCTGTGGAGAGACACCACACAAGGAAGAAATAAACATTCAATATCGCGATTCAAAAGCGGCCGTCTAAGGAAGGCTGTCTCTCGGTCGTCAAGGCATTATAATATATTGATTTGAGTACTCGTGTACCATTTCATACTATCAATGTTAAGGCTACATTAGCGTACTAAATTCAATGAAGAAAGAATGTCTTCAGGGAAATAAAAAAGGTGTAGTTAGTCATAAAAATACCCTTCAATCAAGTCGAGGTGCTCCATGCATGGGCCCAACATAGAAGATAAGAATGAAAATGCTTTGTTCTTTGCATGTGATCGCTGTGGGAAGATAAATTGCCTTAACAAATCTAAATTTACACTTTGTTTGTTTGTTAAAAATAAGCAAGTTGCCTGTATTAAAGGAACTAGCGGCCACCTGCGAATGCGTCCGCGCGTTTTGAGTTTGCTCCCTCCCCTCCCATCACAGAGAAATATTTTATAGCCGTAAACCTCCCTCGATAAATATGCTATCCAACACAAAAATATTTTTTCAAATCGGTCCAGTAGTTCCTGAGATTAGCGCGTTCAAACAAACAAAAATCAAACTCTTATTAGTATAGATTGCCTCGTACAGCCGGCGCCAGAGTCAACGAATCCATACAAATCATAATCACAAGTTACGTACTCGTTAAGTATCTTATGATACTTAATCTCATGGTGTAAACAGTGGATTATGCCTTCAAATATAAACCAGGGCAAATATTCGGAACCAATGGTACTTGTTGTACCTGTTACTTATGTCACATTCGCGGCATTTCCTCTGCCAGTATCAATTAGCTAAGCTACATTACATTCTTGAATAACACTAAGGCCCGGTTGCGTGATCGATAGTAAACTCAACAACTGTTGAAATGTCGTTACCAGCGGTTGAATTTTACGATTGTGCGCGATTTAAAAAACAAATACATGGTCATTAAAATAGCCATTGTGACATTTGGATAAGGTATTTTTTCTTCAAAATACGTACAATCGTAAATATTCAAACGCTGGTAACGTTACGAGAGACTGGAAGCGGAATTATGTGTGTAATAAAACATATTTATTTTTCATACAACGTTGTATAATTTCTTGTGAGTGATTATAATTAGTTCTTAGAGTACATGGGGATGAGTAAATTTGGTTGTTTACAATATGCCTTAAAGCCGGAAACGGCAAAAACCCATGAATAAAATATGATGCTAATATATAGGAAATATATAGGTATAACAGAAACATGTAAAACTAAATCTTTAAGAGCTGTGGATTTTTTGTAAGATTTTTTAAAAAACTGTTAAGTAAATTAACTACTTTAAAAAGTGAATTGATTTTTTGTCTAGTCTAGCGCATTTAATCAAATCTTATTACTTTTTGCACTGTTTGACGGTTGGCGAACGATAAAAAAACGGTGTAGTAGTGCGTAAAAACGACGCGAGGTCACACTGCCCAGACGGTTGGGGCAAGTTTAAAATAAGAATACGATACGATAAGCTTAATTAAGATCAATTAAAAATATATAAAAAAAACACAAGTACACGAATAATTAAGGCTGATTTACAGGCACTAATTTAGTCAGATGGCTACAGTGTGGCTTTGAAATCATTAGCATTTTTTTAAAACTAAGTACCTACTTTGATTCATAGTCCCTTCCATAGATTAAAATGAAAATCAATTGTTATAAAATATCACTAGAGGAAACCGACAAAAATCATATTAAACACTTGAGAATTATCATTGCTTCAAATTAGACAAATTACCAACAGTTTAAGAGTGTTTGTATGAGCACGTTAATTTTTATTTTTTCTACTAGCTTTTGCCAGCGACTTCGTCCGCGTGGAATAGTGACTTCTTTCTCCCGTTTTTTACACATTTACCACTATATCTTTGCTCCTTTTGGTCGTAGCGTGATGTTATATAGCCTATAGCCTTCCTCGATAACTGGACTATCCAACACAAAAAGAATTATTCAATTCGAACCAGTAGTTTCGGAGATTAGCGCGTTCAAACAAACAAACAAACAAACAAACAAACAAACAAACAAACAAACAAACAAACAAACTCTTCAGCTTTATAATATTAGTATAGATATCAGTGCGTTACAACCAACCATTCGATGTTATGAATTTAAATGATAAACTTGCAAAATGACAATCCTTTATTGGCTGTAGGTAATATTAATAATTTTGTTTGTTTTCTTAATTTTAAGAGCTGTGGATTGATGTACATTAAATAAAAAAAAAAAAAAATATCTTACAAAATTTACAAATAATATTTTAGTATCAAAAAAATCTCTGCCTAGACAGATCTCAAAAATCGGAGTGGTACTTTATGATTTTTCTCAGTTTCATCAAATCAATAGATTTTTTTTTAAATATGTGGAAGGGACTGTAAATCATTCATGAGTAGGTTCTTAGTCTGAAATATTGACAATGTTTTAAAAGTCACCCTGTATAGCCTATGTCATATTATTAAGTGTCGAACCGTTTTTAAAGAATAAAATCTTGGCTATCATGATTGGTTCCTAGCAGAGTACTTACTTAATTAAATATGAAATTGAATAACTTATCAAAATGTCTTAATTATTTAGCTGAATGTGATGGCAATTTTGGACGTAATAAAATTAACAGTCTAGCTAGGTCAATAAATGATTACATCCAAATTCGAAAGTTTTGGCAAATATTTCATAATTGCATGAATATTTAAACCGTTTGCAAAAAATATAACCCAATAGGTCAAGGTGAACCAAAACAAATAAAATTGACTATATGGTGCTAATAATGATTATCAAATACTATCAAAAATGCAGATTCTTAAAAAGGAATTTCAGGGTCAATTGGCCATTTGTTGTGCGGCCCAAAAATAAAGATAAATTCATTTTATGTACAAATCGATGTAATAAGCTTTTACCTAACGAGAGACTTATTGATTTCTGTGAGCTATATTCGTGGATTGTAGTGCTTTAATAACTACTGAGATGCCAGCGTTATATTTATAATATCGTTAGCGTTATAATATATTATACAGCGTTATATTATACTTATAATATCATGATTTTTGACTTTTGACTAATGAGTTGATAAATTAGAAGATTAATTTTTAAACAGGTTTTAGTTTGGCATGAACAACCTTAACTACCATTCAATTAGTCACTCTAAAAATAGATCTACTTTATAAGTTCTACCTAGAGAAGCTGTTTCTATTGCCATTACTCTAGTTCTACTTAGCAGTTTAATTAAGGTGTATCACCTACTTTTGGTTCCTACAAATTGCATTTAAATAGTGGTTATAAAAGTTCCACATTTCAATCTCGGCGCTTTTCTTCATTAACAAAACGTTCTTATTATTCCAGATGTTACGACTACTGCTGCTAGCGACAGCAGCCGCGACGGGACTGGGGCAAGACCTGCCCCCGTCGTGCGACAAGCAAGTGTACTGCAACAGTGAGCTGCTTCACCACATCCAGACCGCCGGCATCTACCCAGACTCCAAGACCTTCGTCGACCTCCACATGCTCCAAGACCCAGAACAAATACTAGAAGAGTTCAATCAACTTCTCAACAAAACCAAAAACCCCACGAAAGAACAACTGAAACAGTTCGTCGACGCACACTTCGACTCCGAAGGCGAACTCGAAAATTGGACCCCGACAGACTTCACAGATAACCCAAAGTTCCTTCAGGGTATTCGAAATGAGGAACTCAGGCAATACGCTAAGGATATCCATAACATTTGGCCTACACTTGGCAGAAAAATTCAACCTCACGTATTCGAAAAACCTGATCGCTTCAGCCTCATACCGATTCCAAATGGATTTATTATCCCCGGAGGCAGATTCAAGGAAATCTACTACTGGGATTCGTATTGGATTATTGAGGGACTACTGATAGGTGGAATGACGGAGACAGCGAAAGGCATGATCGAGAATTTGATTGAGCTGTTGAACCAATTGGGTCATATACCCAACGGCAGTAGATGGTACTACCAGGAAAGGAGTCAACCGCCTTTGCTGTCGGCCATGATGAGGCTCTACATCCGCCAGACTGGAGATATTGAGTTCTTGAGAAACAACATCGACGCATTGGAAGATGAACTTCACTATTGGCTCGACACTCAGATTGTAACATTCGACAAAGGTGACACGACTTACACGCTCCTACGGTACTACGCGCCAAGTAAAGGACCTCGCCCCGAGTCGTACAATGAAGATTACAGCGAAGGTGTTAGGTATAAATCAGAGGACAGAAAACAGGAGTTCTACACCGACCTAAAGAGCGCTGCTGAAAGTGGCTGGGATTTCTCCTCTCGTTGGTTCATCGACAACGAGGGTGAGAATAATGGCAATCTGACTACTATTCACACAAAAGACATTGTACCGGTAGACCTCAACTCTATATTTGCAAAAGCTTTGGAAAACATGGCTTATTTTGAGCGTCTACTAAAGAGATCACGTAGAATATCCCATTGGGCTTTCTTAGCGCATCAATGGCGAAGTAACATAGAGGCAGTATTATGGGACGAAGAGGATGGTATTTGGTATGACTACGATTTGGCCAACGGGAAGCATCGTAAATATTTCTATCCGAGCAATGTGTCTCCTCTGTGGATGGGTGCTGTCGATAAACGGTTGGTGAAGAAGCATTCAGCTCGTGTGCTGGAGTACTTGGAGTCGTCGCACGGTTTAGATTTCCCTGGAGGTATTCCCACGTCTTTGATCAGGAGCGGGGAGCAGTGGGACTTCCCTAACGCGTGGCCTCCTCTAGTGAGTATTGTTGTGAATGCGCTGGAGGCATTAGGGACGGAGGAAGGACGGAAAACAGCTTTTGACGTGGCGCAGAACTGGGTACGAGCGTGCCATAAGGGTTTCGGTGAGAACAAGCAAATGTTTGAGAAGTACGACGCGGAGGTGCCCGGCAAGTTCGGAGGCGGTGGGGAGTACGTGGTGCAGACTGGGTTCGGCTGGTCCAACGGGGTCGTGCTTGAGTTGCTCTCCAAATACGGCAGGCGGATGACTGCTCATGATGGGAGGTCAGACGCCTCATCTGAAGGCATAGAATCCAAGGAAAACGAATACACAATCGATACGAAAGAACGAAAGAGATAGATGGATCTAGCGAATTTATAAAATATACAGCATAGTACCTTCCTTTAGAATTTAAGTGCATATTTAAGTGTTTTACCTCTCAGTTGGTTGTGATTCACAATTAATAATAATTATAAGTGCCATAATTAAAAGTGAACCCTGTTACATTCATGAAACTTATATAAAATCGGGACCAAGAGCAATCAGTAAGATGTTATTTGCAAGTGCAAAATAGCAAAATTAGACTAATATTCATTTTGATGAATTAGCGTTGTTGTTTTACCTATAAATAAGAAAAAATATTAGCGAATGGATAATTTATTGGAGTTGTATAGTACTTAATACATTACCTACTGTGAATTAAAATGGAACGCACAAAAGAAACAATGGGACATTAGATTGTTTGTTTTCATGTTTTAATTATTATTCATATAGTGTCGATGAATAATTGATTATTACTGAACGTAAACCACAAGTGGCTTACCTATGTATCTTACAGCATGGCTGTCGGATAGAACCGTCATAAACTGTCGCACATGTTACAGAAATACTTAGTGCAAAATCTTTTTTTTAACTGAAAGAAAATGTATTAAATGGTATATCGAAAAGCCAATTGACGCCCAGGATGATTATTTTTGATTTCATTCAGATTGTGTATTCGGAGTAGATTCGACCCAAATGAGTTATTATCACACATTGTACGCTATAACTCTAATTTGTATGATTTTAAATTCTAAACAATGATGAATGAAATTAATTAAGCAAACAGTTAAGGTATTGTTAAGCCCTATTCATAATGTTTCTGATACTTTACTATGTATATTTATTATTTTATGGACGTAATCTACAGTTCCGCATAGTACGCATCGGAAGAACGATGCGATACGGATCTACATTGTAGTATGACTTCCTATACCAACAAAGAATAGCTAAATCCTTTGGCACGATATAATTAAAATTTATTACTTATCTATACTTATTACTTATTTTTAAACGTCATTAACTATTTCTCACTCTCAGTTCTCACTATGATGGCGGCTTATGTATCCGATACTACCTATGAAAGCTAGAAACTTGAAAATTTTAGACGCATATGATTCTCAATATGTCCCCGTTAATAGTTTTATTAAATGAATGAACCTGTTTAATATATGTTATATATTTTATATATATATTTTGTGTTACTTTGATACACTAGATAAAAGAAAATAATGAAAACTTCTTTTTTATTATTGTAAGTGTTGAAGTATTATGAAATGTATTCCGATGATAAGTCCAGTAAATTTGTGGGTGAGCGTATTTAAGCGTCTGGGTAAATCCGGTTGATTAGATTTATTGCACACTCGTTCATGATGATGGTCCAATAATTTGCTGGTTTGTGACCTTAAGCTTCGACGGGAACTTAGTAAAAATCTAAAATACACGAAAATTTTGTGCTTATTCAGATTTTGGCGAATTTAACCCTGATTAAAATAAAATAGTTTTGGCAGTACCTACCTTTTTAGAACATACAGCTAGAATATGAGTCTATAATTTTATCTGTAGACTTTTCGAGATTTAATTTGAACTACTTTTAACTGTCTTGAAATGAGATGGTCAGAAATTATAAATAATCGCTAAAAACTGTACAAAACAGCAAACCTTTCATGTTTTTTAAAATTTTGACAAGGTTCCGGATGGAGCTTGAGGTCTCAAACTTGCAATATACATATGTATTAGGCACACATCATAAACCAGCCTGCAAAAAATCAGAACAGATATAGGTACCCGATTTAACTTACGCCTAATTGTTTAATTTTACTGGATCATACGTAGGTCACTTAATAATTACGGAAATTACAAAGTTACCATGCATTTTATGTTATTTTTAGTGGATATCTGAATATAATATTTAATTTATCTTCACTTAATACCTAATTTAATAAGTAAAAATAGTAGTCAATGTTTTTCTTCGGTCGGTTAAGTTAGTCTTCAACGATGTAACTTTAAAGATAAAATATATGTCCTTTCAAGAGTCTATCCGAATCAGTAAAAAGGTATCTCCACATAACAAATAATAATTATTTTAACATCTGCACGACAAATTATGTATTAGATAATATTTCGTTAAGTTATTATAATATGCTACCCATTTAATGAATAAACAAAGGCTGTGTTGTAAACTTAATCTTGTTTTATTTTCATGTTAATTCCCATAATACAAAAAAAAGCAATTTTTCGTACAGCAAGATTTTGTTAAGAAAAAAGGATGCAAAGGAGTTTTTTGGAGATCACAGTTGTAATAATTAAGAAAGCAAAAACTAAACTTGAAATGGACAGGTTTATAAAAACTAGTCCTCGTCAGATCTGGTCTGGTGGATCTGGTGTCTAGGAATTAAATAATGATTAACTTTTTGCTGATCTTTTTTTAAGTAGCCAACTTAGAAGCTGTTAATTCTTATAAAACACTAGCGATTCCTCGCGGCTTCAGCCACTCATAAGCATATCTGATTTCCTGTAACACAAAATTAAACCTATGTATCAATGTATGTCCTTTTGCAGGACTCAAAATACATGTATGTACCAAGTGTCATCTAAATCGGTTCAGCGGTTAAAGTAAAGTAGTAACAGACAGATACACGTTCTCAAATAATATAGTACCTAGTACTATAATCTATTAATGTGTTATAATCGCGATCACGTTAATTCCCGAGTACAAGACACTTATTTAAAAACTCCTGTTGACATTTAGTTTGTGAATTTACTGCCGTGATATTCGTTGCTGTTAGTTCACTTAACGGCCTTTGATTACCTTCTTTTAGTAATATACTCAAAGATTAAGTACCTTAAGATGATTGATTAACCTTTTGTAACCAAACCAAGACTTCGCAATGGATAGGCATTAGGCATAAAGACTTATTTAAAGTGTGCATGACAATAACTTATCAAAAAGAACAAAAATTCGAAAAAACGATCAAATCTGAAATCAAAGAATGAAAACAACGTAAAAACGATTTTCACATTCTAGATTTTACAGATCTGCGAGTATAAATTTTTTACTATCCGATTTTATTGGCGAGTTGAACAACAGCCCCTACACAAGGCGTCACTACCTACAATATTAAGCAACAGTTATCTTAAAGTAAGTTAGATTAGTATTATCTGTTCGCATATTTATTTTAGGAGGCACATGGCATTGGGCTATCAGCTGATAACGTGACGCGGTGATTACGTTACGCTCACTATTTATCTAGTCTTACGCCAGTAAACATTCGCGACGATTGGTCGCGGACGTGCATGCAGCAGCAACAATCATTGGTGATTGACCACTCAGTCAAGTTGACAGTGGAGTTCGTGTCGTCTAACTGAAGCCACGTGCCGTGTCTCGGCCTGATCTAGTTGGCAAGGAAGGGATCGAGGTCAAGGCCTCGCCTCGGAGTGGCCTATTTACGCGCGCGCACAGCAGTCTAGTCGCGAACCGCGCGACTTAGAGCCGGGAGTGAAAGCGGGGGCTCGTCAGTCATCCGCGTTGCATCAGCTGCGATGGGAAAAGGGCGGAGCGCCGAGCTTGCGCGCTGACACACTGACGGCGCACGCGATGTGCCTTATACCGCCCGCGACCGGACTCGCGGTCACTCGCCGCGCGACGCCGGAGCCCGCGCTACGCAAACCACGAAGGTTATGTTTACATTACGCTTCCGCGCGCGCGACGACTAATGATCAACGAAAATCTCAATAACCAACCATGCTGAAGTTACGCCGGCTTCATTGCAGCGTGCCCCTGTACCCCGTTCTTGGCCTGCTCGGAGCCTACGCTCACGCTGCATTCTCTGTGGTCCCCGTTTGCAATTCCTCGATCTATTGCACCGGTGACCTCTTGCAAAAAGTTCAGCTCGCGCGTATTTTCCCCGACTCGAAGACCTTCGTCGACTTGAAACTACGTCAAAACGAAAATGTGACCCTTGGAGACTTTGCCCGGCTGATGCAAGAAACAAAACAAAACCCATCTCGACAGCAACTGACGAACTTTGTCGACGACCACTTTGAGGAAGGAAACGAGCTCACGCCATGGATGCCGCCGGATTTCGATCCAGAACCTCCGATCATACAGCAGATCGCAGATCCAAAGCTGAAGCAATTTGCCAAAAGTGTCGTCAGTATATGGGCTAAATTAGGTCGAAAAGTAGACCGTGAGGTTGCCGAAAATGCCGATAAGTACAGTTTTATATACGTTCCTAATGGTTTTATAGTTCCCGGAGGAAGATTCAAAGAGCTTTACTACTGGGATTCGTTTTGGATGATCCGAGGTCTTCTCATCAGCAATATGACGCAGACAGCGAAAGGTATGATTGAAAATCTTCTACATCTGGTGGATAAGCTGGGATATGTTCCTAATGGAAGTCGGATCTACTACCTCGGTAGGAGTCAGCCACCCCTCCTCGCTGCTATGGTGGCGAGCTATTTTATCACGACCGGAGATCTCGCTTGGTTGGAGCGACATTTACCTACAGTAGAAAAGGAATTACAGTACTGGTTGGACAAGAAAAAGGTGACAGTCGAAATAAACAATAAGAAGTATGTGCTGCTCAGGTATAATGCAGACAGAACAAGCAAAGGTCCTCGCCCCGAGTCGTATTATGAAGATTACAGAATCGGCTCCGAACTGCCTGAAAACGAGCGCGAAGATTTTTATATCGAAATGAAAAGCGCAGCTGAGAGTGGTTGGGATTTTTCCTCCAGATGGTTCGTGACCGCGGGCGATATAGTGGGCAATTTGACCGATGTGCACGCAACTCGCATTCTGCCGGTCGATTTGAATGCTATTTTCGCCGGTGCTCTTGAACTTGCAGGCGACTTTCGGAATCGGCTAAAGGACAGACGTGAAGCGCAGAAATGGTGGAGCCTTGCCAAGTATTGGAGGAGTGCTATTGAAAATGTTATGTGGGATCCGATAGACGGTGTTTGGTACGATTATGACGCACAAGCGAGAGCGCCGAGAAAACATTTCTATCCGAGCTGCGCTACTCCATTATGGGCTGGTGCGATCGAGAAGGCCGATGCTAAATTGTACGGGGCGAAGTTAGTCAAGTACCTGTTGAGTTCTGGCGGGTTGGATTTTCCTGGAGGTGTGCCTGCATCAGTATTATATTCGGGTGAGCAGTGGGACTATCCTAACGCATGGCCTCCGCTTCAGAGTATACTGATAGGAGGGTTAGACGCAAGCGGTAACTTGGAGGCGCAGGTGCTGGCCAAAGAGCAGGCGAAGCTCTGGATTAAAGCGAACTACATAGGGTATAGTACCTGGCAGAAGATGTTCGAGAAGTACAACGCTGTCAAGCCAGGTCACGAGGGCAGTGGCGGGGAGTACGTAGTCCAGGATGGCTTCGGGTGGACCAATGGAGTGGCGCTCGAGCTTCTGCAGAGATATAGCAAAGAGCTGGTCCTAGATGACCAATCGCCCCCTACTCAGCCAAACGTTAGTCAATTTCGGTAAATTGTGTTTTTGAAAACGACCCAGTTAGCAATAAAGAATAACGGTATACATGTGTGGAAAAAGTGCGTGTTCAAAGATGTGATATTTATTAGGTAAAATAATTTTGTAAAAGATTTTGTAGAATTTATTTAAGCAGAATTGTTTATATGATATTGAAGTATGAGTTTGTACTGCATAGTTTTGTGTATTGTGTTTAGAAGATACTGAAATAAATTATTTTATACGAGCATCCTGTTGTTTTATTATTATTTGTTAAACAATGTACGCTAGCTAGCTATGGAATTTATTTACAGGAAATACCGTGCTAAATGTACGCATGATATATTAATTATTTAGTTACAATAAAATAATTTCGCTGACAATAACGAAGACCACATTTCCTTTGCTATTAATTAATTAATAGCTATTTCAAATCGATTAGTAGTAGATACAGTAAGTACCTAACATGTGACCTGAATATTCAAAGTGCTTACTCATTTAACTTACCAATTGCATATCGTAATAAAAATATTTTTCAGTCAATATTCAAACTACTACCTTTAATTTGCTTGGTAATGTAATAAAAAATACGTTTACGCGCAGAATATATCGCGATGACAAAGATTGTGTAAATCCGTGTCTGATTATTTCTATTGATATTGCGCGCAAGCTTCCATACAAAAAGAGAAAACGTTTTCCACCCCTTAAACGTTGTCTGATTTTGTCATTTTTTTTACATGTTAGAGATATTTTGAAAAACTACGCTCGTACGTTTTTATGTTCTTTTTTAAAATATTGTATGTTGCTGAAAATATAAGAACCTAAACATTCACTTTTTTGACTAAAAATCTTTTAGGAATTTCGTCCATTTTTTACTAATAAAGCCTTTATACACAATCCGACTTTTCCGTAGATAACTAAAACTTCTAAGTATAAACATTCGCGGTGTTCGATTCCCCGCTTCTTTGAAAAATTTTAGCACTTGCTAGCAACCTACCTAATACGGTTGGGCATTAATAAAAATAACAGAACAATTATAAATCTCAATAACCGAAAGTTCCGTACAATGCGTACTTGACCGGAATTTCGATGAGATATTGTTTATTTTCATTGCATTTGCTAACTGCAAGCGATGCAATAAACTTAGATAGTACGACCGATTAAGTAAGTAGGTAGGTATTTAATTTAATAGCCGATGTTAAAGATTTACGCAATTAAAAAGACACGAACATGATTTTTGCACAAAATATTAGTGAATAATGTAGCTTTATCATTTGTCTCCTCTTTGAAGGATCTCTAGGTTTGATCTATTTAGGAATAGGGTTACGGAATCACAGGAAAATACTAATGGGCTTAGGAATATTAACAACTTTAAAAAGTGTTTGTAGCCGCACTCCTTCATCAAACCGACTTGACCGATTGAAATGGTTTTTACATACTTGGTAAGAAAGCAAAGATGAAAAAAAAGGTGTGAGAAAAAAGGTCGGCAGTCAAGTACTTTTACCCTCAACCCCTATTCTATGATATTTTTTAATGGCAGAACAACGATTGCCGGGTCAGCTAGTAAATATATTTTTTTTCATAATGCACGTGAATTAGCCGCAAGTAGGTACTCACCGTCAGACATGTGACTTGACATTCCGTGTATCGTATCGATTACTGATTACGTATGCTAATTGAAACTGGAAGCCTGCAATTGACCCAGCCGCTGACAATATGCACCTTGCCAATAGAAAAATAGTTCTTAGGAAACGGCACTAAGAATCAATCAACAATAGCAATTGTAAATGCACTCAGCGCTCGACCTATTTTGTTGGTCTCTTTCTTTTGATTGGAACATTTCCTAAGTCCATTCATCATTGCTAGTCCAACATTGTAAACAAAATCTTGACATTCCTTTTTAGCGAAAATAATCAATTTGAAACAAGATGAACACAAAACTTACAATATACATACTAATTCATCGTTTAACACTGAGATCTTTTTCAAATTAATTTAATTATTTTAAAATTAAATAGTAAAATATTTTTATTTGCTGATATTATTTAAAAAGTTACAAAAAGATTGTTTACAATGTTGGACTAGCAAAGATGCATTGGTTTAGTTACCTTTGGGTGAAAGTAAACTAAATGGGTATTCAGGTAGTGTATGCGTTAATCTTATAAGTATCCTGAATTTCAGTATCCGACATAGTAAAGCGATTGATGGAGAGGGCTATACTCGGTATTTCTTTAAGAGATCGAACTAGAAATGAGAAAATACGTAGAAGATGTAGATGAACTACGGTAACGGTCACAGAGAAATGGGTAGCGGGACACATAGCGCCAAGAAATGATGCCCGTTGGGGCAGATAAGTCTTAGATCGGAGACCCTTCGACCAAAGACGCAGCGTAGGACGTCCACCGGCAAGATGGACAGACGACCTTGCAAAGATCGCAGGATCACAAGAATGCAGACCGCTTGCGATCGGTCGCTGTAGAAAACCATATGAGGCCTATGTTCAGCAGTGTAAGTCCTTTGGCTGATAATGATGATGATGATGACATAGTAACGCATATTTATTTTTACCCAAACTTCGGTAAATCCAAGTGTGGAAAACAAAACAATGATACTTAAATAATTATCCTATCTAAACAACATTTAATCAAAATATGGCATACAAATTAGGACGTGATTCATTTCAGTCGCTGAAAAGCGAGATAATAGAGCGATGAACTACATAAATATTCCAGGGATGTCGCAATCAGCATCAGCGGAAGCCCAAAAATATGTTTATAAAAAAACTAATGACTGCAGGCAATATAATCTCGGCTTAGTGACTCACTTAATCATCATCCGTTAAAAAACAGCTATTACGATTTACGTAATTACGAGATATTTCTATCTATGAAATATTACGAGATAATTCATAAGTACCAATAAAGGAATTTTGAATTTTGAATTTTGAATTTTTTGAATTCATACACTCACTCGTAGATATGGCTAATAGAACTTAAAATATACCGTCACCGTTACTTACCGTCCGATAGAAATAGAACTTCAAAATTTTATAATTTGTTTTGTGACGAGTTGATAAGTTCACTAGCACGCATTATCAGCTTTATCATTTTACTAGAAATTTATTTCAGAGTGACATTCCTGTCCTGGAGCTTTCTTGTAGTTTTTGATGTACAGACAACTGCACGTCAAGGTAAACACTGCGGTGTCTCATGCAGTTGTAATAAGGGCTAGTTTGCAACAAAAGTGCATAACCTGATGTACTTAATTAATTACCTACATAAAACTTTGTCTCGTAAATAGCTTTGTTTATTGTCACTTTCATTGCAGGTATCTATGAGGAAAACCTTACAAGTAAATGGTGGGACTTCCCATGCCCAAACAAATCCATTAAAAAAACTAAACTCGATAGTACTACGATTTGTTAAATATTTTAGCTCTCTTACTTTCGCCTCAGGTTTCATGAATTATTAAAGTAAACTTTCAGACGCCGTTAGAGCTAATTTCCATACATGCAGTGGGTAGAATTAAAGGTAGATAGATTTCTACTAGATACTTAGGCTCGATTTCGTGATCGATAGTAAACTCAATGAATGGTTCAAAAAGTCAGAGATTTTGGTCAAAAATCACATAATTTTTGACGGAGCTTGTTGAAATACAAATGGAGATTGGGGTGAAGTTAATGAAAGTATTTATGAATTGTGGAAATGTTTATTTTCAAAATGTTAAAACCTTATAAATATGATTCATTCACCGGTCCATTCCATGACTAGATTTGTTGTTTAGATTGGCTCTTTAATATATTAATTTAAAATTATTTTAAATCTACTTATTGTATAATATAATGTATAATCTATAATGTGGATGTTTTTTCTACCTATGCCGGGACGGGAACGGGAACGCCGTTGGCATAGGAAGCATAGATCGTCATCTTTGCTTCCTTATTAATTACGTTACGAAAGTCCTAAATAAAAAGCTACATCAAAACATAAGCCTAAACTTTTCAGGGGCCCTATTTTTTAATCATTCGCTTCAAGATGGCGAGTGATTTTCGTTCGACGTAGTGTCAAAAGTCATAGAAAAAAAATCGTTTTCGAACGAAAATCACTCGCCATATATCCAAGCGAGTGATTCAAAAATAGGGGCCCAGACACTTAAACCTACTTATAACTACGGGCAGCATATTTCTTTGAACTTTATGAGAGTAACACAAGCACAATGAGGCTTCGAGCACAATGAGGGTTTGAACTTTTATTAAAGTAAAATGACTCGATCGAGAAATAATAAATATGATAATAAAACCATAGGTAGCAGTGTAAGTTAAACCAATAGCGACGCATATTCAGTGATATCACTCGTTTCAGACATAGCAGGTAGTAGTCCCACCACTCAAATTACGAACATTATGTTCAAACATATTGGTTACAGTCCATTCGTTACTCGAGTAATACGTAGAGATGGGAATACAAATCATGATCAATTTAGAAATGAATATAGGTACGTGTCTACTAACACGTTTGTTTGCCTTTTTTCGGTACTACAAAACATCTAACGGGGTAAGCCGGACGCAATACGATAGGATGCAATTAGTACCATAGGGTGTAATAACCAGGATGCAAACCATACAGAAAATCGAAGCCATAAATGAACTAGCCAGTTCGAAAAATAAGGTCAAACAAATAGAGCACAATGGCAAGTAGGTAAGTGTAGATCATGGTAGCATCCAAGTTATACCCAACTTGTGACTGGCAATAAATGAATCTGAATCTAGACGACCAAGTAAGACAAAAATACAACTCAAAGATATACTCAAGGTTAGGGTTACTTAATGTTTTGACGACCATGTAAAGTCCTTTAGTCCACCGGTCCGTGTATGTCGTGAAGTACGCCGACAACGTCACCAGAGGGCGCGACGTACGGCAACTCCGCTTGTGTGCCGAATTCTGCCTCGTATAGAACCTAAAATATTAAATAAAGTTAGTCAAGAAGTAATGTATCTAATAATAACCATTTTGCATAAACATTCCGCCACCAATTCAACTTTATGAATGATTTCCATGTACCTATTTGGCTGGTAGAGAATGCTCTCCGCACAAAATACAACTCCAAAAACAATGATTTATGAGCAAGATAATGATGTGATGCATGATACGAAATACGAATAGTTCATAGCTATGCAAAACCCGATACGTGATGTGTGGTTCATCGATCTAGTCTATCAAATTGCAAGTAGGTAGGTAAGATTTATTTCTACAACTTCAAGAAGAACTAACATAGCGTATAGTCACTATCCCAAAAATTGGTTAGGGACGTGTTGAAAAATGTTTCTAAATCTACACCACGACCTAAAACAAACTTATTGGCTAATCGTGACCCCAACCTACCCCAGCCCTACGTAAAAATATCTCCTAAAATTGATAAGTAGCAAGAGGGTTTTCCTTTTGCATATAGACGCTTTAGTTAGCGCGACAGGGTATCAATACATATTTATGTAGAGCAAATGTACGACTGTAGTGCTGACTGTCTCTGAAGCGCGATTTTCGCTAGCGCCGGCGTCTCGACTTAGCCGAGCAGTAGTATTAAATTATCTGTGGCCGTGCTTCAGCCGTTGTTCCCTTCATCTTCAGTCGCGCTTCTAAATAAGAGGCCTCACCTGCTGTATCTTAAGCCGAGCGCCAGCGTTCTGCTTGGCGCTCAATCTCTGCAGTATAGGCGCACAGCTGAGCAGAAACAGCTCATCCGGGTTATTCCTAATGCAGTGGCATCCGCTCTCTTCATCCGTTGAGTTCAGTCTCGCCTTCTTTAGACAAAGACTAGGAGGTCTAGAAGTAAGAGTCATTGGGAACCATTAGACTGACCTGCTGTATCTTAAGCCTAGCGCCAGCGTTCTGCTTTGCGCTCAATCTCTGAAGAATAGGCGCACAGCTGAGCAGAAACAGCTCATCCGGGTCATTTCTATTGCAGTGGCAGCCGCTCTCTTCATCGTTGAGTTTAGTCTCGCCTTCTTTAGACAAAGACTAGGAGGTCTAGAGGTAAGAGTCATTGGGAACCATTAGACTGACCTGCTGTATCTTAAGCCTAGCGCCAGCGTTCTGCTTTGCGCTCAATCTCTGAAGAATAGGCGCACAGCTGAGCAGAAACAGCTCATCCGGGTCATTCCTATTGCAGTGGCATCCGCTCTCTTCATCCGTTGAGTTCAGTCTGGCCTTCTTCGGCGAAGGCTGCGAGTCTTGATCGTCATCGTTGGACTCGCTCGGGAAGGATGATAAGTCGGGTAGGCTGGGCATCGTGGGCATGGAGCGGAGACGAGGCGGTTCGTCTTCCGGGTCCGAGTCTTCGTCTCTTTTTGAACTGTTGCTATTGGTACAGCTAGAAAAGATGAATAAATTTGTTATAAGGATGTATCTGTATTCAAAGAGAGAGTGTTCGCTTCAAAACGCTTTATTCAGGTAAATAATTTTGGTTCTTGTTTTGTAGATGTGATTTTACTCGTGTGTATTCAGAATTCCGATTCTACCTCTGCCACGTTTGGTTTGTTTTAGAGTTAACATCGTGTCAATTTTTTTAAATTAAGGATTATGGCAGTTAGAAGGGTATTATAGTTATATCGTGGTGGTAAGTACTTGGTCTCTCTCAATCTTGGTCTCGACGTGGTGTGGTAATAAGAAGCGCATGCGTAGTGGTAGGGCTAGCGCGTGCCGGTAGTATGTCAGTGTATGGTCGACGAGGTCTCTGCCGCCTGACCACTTTCAGCCAAAAAATCACTTTCACAAACGACGACACTTCTAACAACAGACGATGCAAGGTGCAAGCGATTTTGGTCATTAATGTGGTAAGGCGGCGGTGACCCCGATAGTACGTACTTGGTCTCTATCTTAGGCTCGACGTGTGGTAATAAGAAGCGCATGGCGTGGTGGTAAGGCCAGCGCGTCCGGCCGCCGTGCGTGCGCTGCAGCTTTATGAATGAGTCGCGCAGCGAGCGCCAGCGCTTCTTGCATTCCGATTCTGCTTGAAAAATATTACAAAAGTCCGTACATTACTACATAAGCTTTAGCTTTATTGAGGCGCAAAAATGAGGAAATAATTCAACAATGTATTTATTTATTTATTATCAGGTAAAGTTAAATTTTATTTATGAAACTTTCTATTTTTATCTACTTATAAACAGCGAGAGTGCGTAATGGAATCCGATGCGTCAAGCGAAGAAATCTTAGTTACTTTTTAAGATTAAAAACATGTTATGTACTACATTATGCAATAAGTAAACTTGAACTTGAATCCTTTCCCGACTGCCGCCTGAGAATATAAAGTGTTTATATTCTCAGACTGCCGCTCGCTGACGTCTCTT
Organism: Pyrausta aurata; assembly: GCA_963584085.1. Classification (NCBI taxonomy): domain Eukaryota; kingdom Metazoa; phylum Arthropoda; class Insecta; order Lepidoptera; family Crambidae; genus Pyrausta; species Pyrausta aurata. Next base: position 1,930,454 of record OY757263.1, on the reverse strand, counting down.
AACTTGGTAAAGTTTAGCCGCTCAGAAAATGCTATTTTGACTTTTTCAATTTTGACACAAAATGAATTGGAATTTGGAAGCATTTTAAACTTCCTAACTTTGACAACTTTTAATCAATATTGAAAACGTTTAAGTAGCATTTTCTGAGCGGCTAAATTTTAGTTCGTTACTTCTTACCTGTCACGTTCAGAGCCTCCTGCACTTCTTTCCACGCGTCATCCCGAAGCTTGGTTTTGTTGAATCCACTCACGGACTTGTCGTAAAGAATCGGCCTCTTCTCAACCTCTTTTATTAAGTCGAGTTCGTTCATCGCGCTTTTAACTTGTCACTGGCTGGTTGCAATACCGGCTTTTTAAAGGCTTCGGCAGACCAAACGCGGGGCAGTTGAAGCGCTGTTTGAATGCGGGCCCGCGCAAGTTGTAATACAAGAAATTCCTTGAAGTATGTCACACCAAATTTGAACGCGGGCCCGCGCTGTAACCGCGCCGCGCCGCGCCGCTCTGCAACTGCCGGACGACAGACCGGCGGCGCGGGAGCGGGGCAGAAGCAGGGCGTGCGCGGCGCGAGGGCGGGCCCGCGCTGTTGTATTACTATGGCGGCCATATTAGCCCGACTCACCGGAGGCAGGGCGGTAGCAGCGCGGCGCAGCGGTTGACGAATATTGTATTTTTTTACAACCGCATGATGGAAACGAATGAAAAACTAGTCGAATTAGTGCGTACAAATAAATGTTTATATGATTTTAAAGATAAATTTTATAGAAACACAACATACAAGCTGCGATTGTGGGAGAAAATTGCACTGAAACTAAATATGACTAGTAAGTAAATCTGCCTGCCTAACCCGTCATACTGAACGCGGTTTAAACGCGGGCCCGCGTTGCAACTGCTTTAAAACTGCCGCTGCCTTCAGTGTGCCTACTGCCGCGCTGCAACTGACCCGCACTGCTTCTGACCCGCGTTCGGTCTGCCGAAGCCTTAAAAGTTTAGACAAAGCGCGCCAAAATTGACAGCTTATATTTTTCCACTTTGCCCTCTTGTTTTTAGCAAAAAAAATGTTCTTGTTACTACCGAAAACCAATGCTGTGATTCTAGTCTAGATTACGACTTATCTTTTCTGCCTCTGTTAGCGTATCTACTTTATTAAGTACTTTTAGGTTAACTTACTAAAATTTGTTATCAAAAGCGGTGGTATATTCGTTGTAAAACTTGTTTTTGACTGGTTTTTGCGTTCCAAAATCGAATTTTCAAATGTTTCGAGTCGCAGGGCCGTTGTCTGCGAGCGGGCCCGGCACACTGGGCCGCGCGGGACGCACGGCGCGCACGTATCGAGCGGCGCGGCAGCCCTCGACGCATTCGCCGCGTCGACGGAATCAACCCCAATCTACGGTGGAAGCAGCGACTCTATTCGCTACCACATAAAGTCTAGAATAAAAGGTGCAATTCCTTGGCCGGGCATATCAATAAGTCTGTACTTATCTCATCGCGGAAAATAAAGAGGGTGTAATATCAATAGGTACCTTGTTCAAAAAAACTGCGTGAAACTAGCAAATGCTTTCTAGTTAATTCTAGCTTTAGTTTTAGTTAAGACCTTAAATGAAAATAAAAAACAATATATACATTTATAAAACGATAGTTATTATATTGGTTTATTGTTAAATTTGTTCTTTGGAAATAATGGAATAGTATAACATTTTTTTAACTTAGTAACTAACAAGTCTTTCTTATAACCTAAGTAGCTAACAAACAAAGTCTTCTGTAAACAATTAAGGCATACCTTTAAAGTAGGTACTGTGATCTTAAATATAATAATTATGAGTTACATATTACATTTGATTTTTTAGTTACCTGATAATATCTGTGCCTGAAACTAAGTCTTTTTTCTTTCAATAACAACAATACATACCTATCTTAATAATGTTATGTCAAATTACGATTTTAATTCACATATTGATTTATTAAACAAAGGATAAAAATAACAAAAGTATTTAAACAACGATTAACTGAAAATTAACAATTGAATGATGATATTTCGAAATACGTAAATGAATTGATTAAATTCGATTGGTATTTTTAAAGTTTTAATAAACGCATTTTAGGTTTCATGGTATGGAATGAAAATAAACGATTTCAGAGGACTAATTTGTTATACGTGGAAATAATGACTTATTTGGTGGGAAACCATCAGTCTGTCTTACCTGCCAAGAATAGCAAGAAATATTACGTTAAGACGTCCTACGGTCGATCGATACGGTCTTTGCCGCCTTACCGCTTTTCCAACTAAAATCGCTTGTACGCACGACAAAAAACGTGCATCATTTCAAAGAAATGACGACGCGAGATGCAAGCGATTTTGGCTCTTAAAATGATAAGACAGTGGTAATTACGACAATACATAACTAAAGGTACGAGTATTTTTAATTCGTCATGGTTATCTTGATAGATAATAGGTTGTCTACTTATGGTTCGATTTCAAACATTACTATAAGTCTCAAGTAACTAATAAACAACATTAAAATATGCTTCATCCAGGGCAGGATTCATAGGTCTGGAGGCCTCGGGGCAACAAAGGCCCCTAGGCCCAATTTTTTTTATTTTTTTTTACAATTGTTTCAGTCGAGTTTTCCAATAAATAATTTATTGTAAAACCAACTATAGATTACTTTATTATTCAACGAACAACGAATCGGAATAATTCAAGCTTTGTGCAATTGGCCCTAATATTAGTGTTTTTTTCCGAAATCTATTGCCCCTCTTTTGTGGAGGGCCTGGGCAGTAGCCTTGGTTGCCCTCCCCTAAATCCGGCCCTGCAATATATAAACATACCGTTTTCATTCAGCATGTGGCTTCTAACAAATAACAGTTTAGATTCATCTTACTTATCTTTAATATCACAATATAAAAATACACAACATACAGGACTGCTGATGTCCCCTTTATATTTTTTAAGCACTATAAGGCCCACTTGCGCACGATTATTTAACCTAGGATTACACTAAAACAGGATTAAATCATCATTCTGTCTCTGTCATTTTATTTGACGTTGACAGAGACAGAATTTTATTTTATTTTATTTGTATTACAAAATCCACAGCTCTTAAAGATAAATGATGATTTATTCCTGGGTTAGCGTAATCCTAGGTTAAATCATCATGCGCAAGTGGGCGTAAGCCAGAGCCTTTGTCATTCGTCAATACATTTTTAAAGGTAAATAATCTATGGATTTTTAATTTTAATACTTCGCTAGAAAAAGCACACTGGCTGGAGTGAAAACAAGTGACTGAATAAATTCACCCGTCTTCTTTTCTGTGGTCACAATATTTTTAACACAATAAAAATAATTACTGAAACATTATCAATATAATATATTATGTATTAGGTAATTGTTAACTTATAAGCCAATAGTTCTAAAAAAGGCACATGACGGTATTAGGAATTAAGACACTATAATAATAATGACGCAAACAATCTCAGAAAGTAGCTGAAATATACTTCGGTTTCATCGTAATCGTAATCAAATCACCATTACTTATATTTTGACGTCAAGAAACAAAGATCTGCGGAACAAACCCTATGCTGATATCTGCAAATGGAAATGCGATACAAAGAACGTCTACTTTCTGTATTCAAGCCTCATTTGGAATGCCGTGATTTACTACGGAATAAATGTTTATGGCACCGTTTGATGTGATTTGACATCGCAGGCTTCCTTTTACATTTTTTAGAGCAATGGGCGCAATGAAATTCCCATGCATCATGCTCTTGCAAATGGTAAAGCAACTTGGACCGCGTACTAAATATCTTACCACAAGAATCGCATTTGTGCGTTTTCAAACACAGTTTCTTGGCTTTATGATTCTCTAAATTAGCCTCGGAATAGAATACTTGTCGGCAGAGGTGGCAGTACACGCGCAGTTTACAATGTATCTTGAGATGAGATACAATTTGATTGCGAGTGGAGTATTTCTTGCCACATTCATCGCACTCGAACAGCTCGGTATTCGTATGCCTACTCATGTAGTGGTTCCGCAAACAAGATTCAATTTTAAATCTTTTATCACAGAAGCTGCACAGATAGGGCCGCGTGGGGTCGTGCGAAATTTGATGAGAGGCCAACTCGTTGGGGCTCTTGAAATACTTCCCACAGCTACATCTCAGGCAACCCTTTTGGGTATGTTTTCTCAAGTCCGCGCCGTTCACGAATCTCCTGCGGCACCGCTCGCAGCTGACCTTCGAATGTTTCCCCACAATATGTTTGAAGAGAAGCGACTTTAAGGATTCTCTCTTTCCACAATAGTCGCACTGGTAGGCGAGCGGGCGTTCGTGTACTTGAATGTAATGCTTTTTGAGTCGATCGTTGGCGAAAAACTTCATCCCGCAGTCGGGACACTTCGCTTGTTTAACCTGCAGGTGCAAGGACGCGATGTGATTCACCAACACCTGTTTGAAACGGTACCGCCGCCCGCAGTAGTCGCACTCGAATCTCTCGCCACTCTCGTGCCGCTTCATGTGCAGTTCCAGGTACTGTTTCAAGGCGTACGATTTGTTGCATATTCTGCAGACGTGGTCTTTCCTGTAGCCGTGGACCGTGTCAGTGTGCTTTTTGAGATCGGATTTCGTGTAGAACGAATTTCGGCATCGCGAGCAGGGGAATTTTCTGTTGCCTGTGTGTCGGCGAGTGTGGACGATGTGCTGGCTGGCGTCGCTGAAGGTCTTGTCGCAGTATAGACAGGCGTAGGGTCTCTCCCCGGTGTGCGTGCGCACGTGCCGCTTGTGCGCCGACTGATCGCTGAACGCCATCGGGCAGAAATCGCACTTGAACGGTTTCACGCCCGTGTGGGTTCGCACGTGGTTCAGCATGTTGTGGTACGTGGAGAACTCCTTCCCGCAGAAGCCGCAGGCGAACTCCTTGACGCCGGTGTGCAGTTTCTTGTGCGTTTTGAGTGCGCTTCGCTGGGTGAAGCGGCCGCCGCACTCGTCGCAGCGGTACGGCTTGACCGCCGCGTGCGCGCCGAGGTGAACTTGCACGCCGGACTTCGACTTGTACCTCTTGTGGCAGATCGGGCACGAGAACGTTCCGTCGTCGTTTTTCGCGATTAGCTGCATCTCCTCGCACGTGTATGGCTCGATCTCCGGTTTCCTTCGCTGTTTCGGTTCGATCTTCACTTTCGGCATTCCCCTCTGCCTTTTTTTACTCTTCGCTTTCGCGTTTGGTTCTTTTTTGAAGAGGTTCGGTTCCCATATTTGGTGTTTGAGCGCTCTCTGCTTTCGGTCGGTGAGTTGTGTCAGCTCTTGTTTTATCTCGTCGAGGTGGACGAGCCTCCTGTGTGCGGCGAGGTCGGCGGCGCGGTAGTACCCGACGCCGCAGGAGCACGTGTGCGGGTAGGGCTCGTGTACCGGCCTGTGGGCCTGCAGGGTGCTCCATAACACGAAACGTAGATCACACTTTTCGCAATTGTACCGCTTCACGAATCGCTCGTCTTCGTCGTCGCCGTAAGAGTCCCTGGAAGGTGATAAAACGAAATGCGTCATTGAGTAATGACAAATAAAGGCTTTTTCGAAGTTTAAAATTTATATTCTGAGATACTGCTATAATCTACATTGGTACTTGACACAAATGATCAATTTGAAAGTGTATTTCTGTACCGTTACCATGAGCTTACGACGGTTTTACTCACTAGCGACTACGTAAAAAAAGTCTATGGAAAATTGCACAGCGCCCCTAGCGGTCACTTGCAGAACTAAAATTTTCCATATTAAAAGTTACGTCGTCGCTAACGAGTAAAACCGACGTAAACTCATGGTAAGGGTACTGCTACTCATATTAAAGTCACACACAGCAGTTCAAAATATTAAAATAAAAGCCATTAGTTTTAAAAAAAAACTTACGAAGGGAGTAAATGTTTAACGGAGTGAAGTTTTAAGTCTTTCTGTCTGAAGAACACTAAGTTGCAATTGGGACAGCTAATGAATTTGGCTTGCTCCAAGACAACTTTCAGTGACATCATCTGAAAGGGAAAATAAGAAACATCAAAGGATTATACTTAGTGGCACGATGATGACGACGAAAACTTTTAATTCATCCAGTCGAAATATACTTTTACTGGTGGTTCAGAGCGACATCTTCAAAATATCGAGTTCCAAAATGATACCCTTTGACTGTAAAGATATGAGACATTATTGAGTGGATTATTTGAGAATTTAAAATATAAGAGAACTTCTGCGAAGATTGGCCAGCTCAGTCAGACCGGTAACCGCGACCACTGGAGAAGTTTGGGGGGAGGCGTTTGCCCAGCAGGGGGGCAGTAAACAGCTAACTAAAAACAAAAAAAGAGAGAACTTACGAATTCATACACAAATTAATTGATTTTAATCACTTATCTCCATCTCAAACAAAAAACACAAAAGCTGGAGAACGAAGGCTCACTCACTGGTTAGATAATATGATTTTTGTTAACTAAAGTGGTACATAAACCTACTATTGTTGTATAAAAAAATTGAAACTAAGATATACATCATGAAAAATAAACTTAAACCTACCTAATCAAAAACGAAACCTGTTAACGTTAGGTTAAACTAGTGAATGAAAGCAAAGCGAATATATTGTACGTTTCCAGCTCAAATTTCGCTATGCTATTGTAGGTATATCGTGTCCACTGTTATGATTAAACATCAGCACTACCTCGGGGAATGATATTGACACCATGGATAATAGCATAAAAAAATCAGACAACCCAGTCAAATTACTGCATAGCATAATAGTTTGAAATACCTACACATAATCATGACCCTTTAGCTTTTTTTAGTATACAGCTAAATTTGAAAGAAGAGAAAAAAAAGAATCACAAACTACTATTCACCTTTTATCACATTTGAAATCTACCCGGAACTTCTTAAATATTTTAAACTTAATGAGCAAACTCGTTCAAACAATTTTCAAGTTTTAGCAAGACTTTTAGAGCAAAAGATTTATTTTATAATAATAATAATACTATATTGTTTTAAACTTATATAATAATAAGACTATATTGTTTTAAACTTTCATGGTCACTAACATTAGAATAGTTAGATACGGGATTGCTACCATGTACCTTATTATTTATGAGCTTCCGATATTTCGGCACTGTTGCAAGCACTCCGTTATCATGGCGCTTGCAACAGTGCCGAAATATCGGAAGCTCATAAATAATAAGGTACATGGTAGCAATCCCGTATCTAACTATTCTAATAATAAGACTTATAAAAACATACGTGCTTAAGCTTAATATCAGAACTGTTGCCTGTATCGCCTTGGGTTTCTTCTTTTTCACTAGCTGGTTCTTTTACCTGCAATGAAAATTCCACTTTAATAATATAAGACTAGGGTACACATGTAATGCTAATAAATAAATTTGAAAATTTTGAAATTTGAAATTTGGGTTAAATATTCTTCAGAATTTGGGCAGGTTCAAGTGATGCTAAAGTTCAATGCCAAGAGGTGAATGTGTTGATGGATTTAAACCTTTACAGTGCAGTGTTAAATATACATATTGCCACTATATTTTGCACTATATTCCTTTGACTTAGGGTACAAACCCATTTTTTTATAATTATTCCCGCTGTTAAAGGGCTTAGTGGGATGTTAAATATCACTCTAAAGATACCATTATAGATTTTTTTCATAATAAAAGTGTTATGCAAAACTTACCACCATAGACACTTCTTCTTTAGCGTCTACTTTCATGTTTAAATCTGTATGGCTTGCAGATATTTCTCCATCATCTTTTGGTGGTATGGTTACCTGAAATAACTAATTATTAATTATTGTTCACATTCTACAAGGAATAGGATTCAGTCTTAATGTAACTTGGTATTACATGCATGATAAAATATTATTATTATAAATGTGTTTTAATTTAATCAATGAGAAGTGTTTGCATAAACTTCAGAAACAAGCATTATTTTCTACCAATGACAGATACAATAAAATTAACAACCTCTGTAATAGCCGGATCATGATCATTAATAAGTTCTTGATCCAACCCCAATGAACTGTGGTATTTAGAGCCCTGAGTTTCATTATTATTTTCCAGTGGGATATCAGGAGAATCCATAATCTAAAAGAAGTACAAAACATAAAACTTTAGATTGAAACATTTAGAAAATGCAGAAAAACCAATAAGTAACTGAACTTTTATACAAATAAAATACGACTATGTATTACCAAAAACATGTATTTATTTAATTACCTCTATGGAAACAACCTCAAGCACAGTGTTTTTTGAATAATCTATATTTTCAGGGAAGTCAGTATTATTTGTCACTTCAGTCTTCTTATTTGAAAGTACCTGTTCCTGTAACAAACAAAATAAACACCTTATTTACCTAGCTAGATTACTTAAAATTGCAGCTCATTCTTATTCCCTGATATTGTTTTCATCCTTAAGTGTTGTTTGATACCGATACATACCTCTAGTGTAAATACAGCATCAGCTATACATTTAATTGCATTATCTGTAGCTACATCTAATCTATCTGCCGATGCATCCTGTGATATCATCTCATTACCACTAATACCATAACTGAGAGGTTCCATGTCCTAAAAAAAATATTTGTCAATAAAGCTAGACATAATGATGTGCTAATTGAGCCTTCAAAATTGAATATCTCAAGTAGTCACCTCTGTAATGGGATCTTCAGGTTTGGTTTCAAATTCCAAGCCATTCTTAGATCCTTCTTGACTTTTTCCATTACTAGTATGAGGTGCCATTACCTGAAAGAAATAAAACTCAATCAGTCAGTAACTATAAGCAACGAATAGACATATTGCAATTAACTTTTTACTATGATACTACTCGCTAGCTTGCGACTTGCGAAAAAAGACAGCAACTAACTAAACAGCCCTCACCTATCACTATAGAACGAAGGTTTCTGAAAAGTTACACAAGGCACTCCAAAAAGTTATTCACGGACCACGTTCACGGACACCATAACAATCTACACAAATAGGACATAGGACTGGAAACCGGCTAGTTACTTACACCCAAGAATCTTACACCAATCTAAATTTCAAGATTCATAATATGAATTATTAAGAATACCTACATCAATTTAATTATTATTTTTTTGTTTTTTGACAAAATAATCAAAAATCGTTTAAATCGCACGCAGCAAATTTAAAAATAAAAAACGATTAAAAAATTATTAACCAAACAGCTGTCACCTGTCAGCTGTGCCCCACAGATTAGTAAGAGTAATACTCTGAGTATGTGCATGTCTTAGACGAAGACGTATATTATAGACTTGACAGCCGCGTTCACCCGTATGCTTGCCCGTATGAGACAGATATAAAGTACTTACGTATTTTGGGGTGGTTGGTAATGTTTATAAAAATTTACTCCCCACATAAATATACTAGTAACCTTAATTACAATAAATACTTAATTTTACAGTCAAAATCTTTATTTATTTGTACAAAAAATTATTAACATAGGGATAAAACAAAAATTGTGTACAAAAAATGTTTAAGAAGGAAATAGGATTTTTAACGTCATAGAACAGAATAAGTCCGCTAATTATACAACTTACAGAGCAATAAAGTTTAAATAAAATAATCAACAAATAACTTTCATGGGCCGTTAAATGATGTAAGTTTATTATTTATGTTGCGTACATTTAAATATTTGCCAAATAAGTAATCCGTTGCTTTTTCTGAAAGCATTCGGTTTTAAAATGGATAGAACACATGCAAGTGTGCTTGGTAGACTGCCAGATTTGCCGTCCAGTCGATGCAATCCAAACCTTTGGTACCGTCTCGTCTTTTGGAAATCTATATAAATGAACACAAATCATAATTAGTTCAAATAATAATGATAACTACTACAACGCATGAAATGTTCATCTAGCAATTAAATTTAAAATTTAAAATTAGTCGAATGTAAATTACCCTTAAAATCGAGAACTTTTACCCTTTGTATTGTGGTATCCCTAAAGGTAACGATAATCCAGCAAAATTTAAAATACTAACAAAATGGCTACCGTAATAGTCATAACCCCCAGAGTTGAGCCATAGACGAACTTTTATATTTGGTCAGGTAATGATACAAAAATATTTTACAATTCGATTGATAATTCACTACTTTTTTCCACTATTACAGAGATAGGAATAGGTAGGGCTTATTAGCCTAAACTTCGAAGAACAAAGACAAGAATCGGAGACTCCCTTACTACATTTTTTTCTAGGACATCTGTTGGGACGTCATTAATTAGGTACATAAATAATAATAATATTTTGAATAAGTGATCGGTCTTTGTTAACTTTAAGTTTACGACTGGATAAAGTGTAACAATACCTCAAAAAGTATTATGGCTACTACATCTATCTTTCCTCTTTATAACATTAGTTTAGACAAATAAAATTCGACTCACGTATTATTTGATGTAGACAGACAGGAGCAATCTTAAGGCAGCAAATCGTGTTCTTTAAATTCATGCCAAGCCGTGGTCTTGACCACGGGCCCAAGACCGTCAAAAAACACAAAAATGTGATTGGACCAGTTCAAAATTGAGCATGTACGCATGTACGTACTTAAAAAATTGGAATCAACTACTTACAATAATTCACGATAGCAAATAATCTGTCTGGTAATAACTTACACTGGGCGCATGAAATTATCTGAAGTCATGCCAATTTTGTATTGCTCTGAACACATGTACTCTGCTACACACCGCCTCCGTAATCTACACTATTTTCAGAATACCAACGCACTGTTTCACGCACACTGATGCATGTCAGCTTCGTCATGTCTTAGATATTGATATATCTAAGAACCTGCGTCTACGATCATTGCTCACGCGCACGCATCCCGAGACAACCATAAACAAATAAAGCACTTGACTTACTAACCGATATTTTTATGGATGAACACTCGTTCTTTGAAAAAAACACGTTATCAATGTGCGAAAGTAACAGATAGTGCGGCTACCTAAGTTCAAAAGAGACAAAAGTTCTTTTGTTCGGTGCCGGGTGGCTCGCAACGGCGCTAACCATCTGTTTTTGCAACTTTTTTATGAATGAATGAGGTGCGCGCAATCTTAGATGTTTTTGAGTATGATTTTGTAATGCTTGATTTAATTTTAATCAATTGTTATTGGTGAAAATAGCATGATAATTATTTTTAAGGACGCCCGTTTGGATGGGTGGGCCGTTAACTGTTCTGTATAACAATTAAATACAAATTAAAACTGTATCTAGCAAAAAATCAAGATTTTTTTATACATTTTTCCTGTATTCTAGACTCGACTCTTAATCACCTCTTTGAATTTGGATAGTACTTTTTTCACACCCTGTATTATGTCCAGTCACAAAGTTTGGTATACATAAACTAATTACTTATTCCAAATAAAATTTATTTTTGATGTACTTAGATGATGTCCTATATGAGTCTTGATATGAATCTTGGGACAGTCGTCTCGGAAAAAAATACTATCATAAAAAGACTCCGATTCCTCTCTGTTCTGATTCGAAGTTTAGGTAAATAAGCCCTACCTATTCCTATCTCTGAGTATGTTCTTTTATAGGATTTAGGATTAATGCACTTCGATGCAGGTAAAACATATAGGAACAATATGAATGAATGAGGCTTACTTACGTGTGAAATGTTATGTTTTTATGTTTACGCTCAGTACGGCTTTTACATCCAAGCAAACAACAATTTACCATGTTGAGTAAGTAAAACAATCACTCCGTAATACACAAAACACTTCACTTGCACAAAACGTATTATTATTTAGCAATTTTATTTATTTATTTTGCATCGACGTCAAATGTGTGCCCTTATTTCGATTGTGGCAGGCCGAAATTACCTATGAACGGTGATAACTTTGGCGATTGGCGACCTCCGTGGTGTAGTGGCTAAGCACGCTGGGTTTCAAGGCGTAGCCGCTCCGAGGTCCCGGGTTCGATTCCCGGTCGGGTCAATGTAGAAATCAAATTTTTCTATATTGTCCCGGGTCTGGGTGTTGTGGTACCACCGTTGTGTCTGATTTCCATAGCACAAGTGCATTATCTACTTACTTTGGGATCAGAGCAATGTATGTGATTGGTGTCCAATATTATTATTATAATATTATAAGGACAAAAAACAATATGTGCGTCTCTCTCACTCTTAAGTACTTTTGTATACAGCCATCACTTTCTAACTTGTCAATTATAAATATGTGTCAAATCTACAGGATACATAATCTAAGGTGCATGTGCTGTGCCAAGATTTTTTTCTTTCTCCATGGTGCCAAGCATAGAATGTAAAGCGAAGATTTTTTTCTTTCTCTATGGTGCCAAGAACTTTAGGCTTCTTGGTCCTAAACCTTAGATTATGTATTCCTAAACAGATTAAAATAAAGATTACATGATCAGCCCCCTTACTCTGGACACAAAAACCGATCCAATGAATATAGCCATCCCTGTCACACGCATACACGGCCTGGTATGAGTAACAGACCCCTCCTGTTACAACCATTGGATCGGGTTTTGTGTCCAGAGTAAGGCCTTTGTGGAGAGGTGGTCCTAACGCTACTACAACACAGATTAGTAAGAGTATGTCTAACGCTACAAACCACAGATGAATAATATATGTATCTACAAACCAGCAAGAGCTTTCCATCCAATCTATATGGTCACAGTCACAGATTAGTAAGAGTATGTCACAGTTTTGTTGGTTGGTTGACTGATATCCTATTTTATCAAAAGAAGAACTAATTAATTTGCTCTTTGTTTCCCAACACGCCGGTCGCAATCACAAGTAAGTTTCATTCCATTAGTTAAAAAAACAGTCAACCCTAAATTTTCAGATAATTATTATTTATACCCACAAATTTGGTACGAATCATGTACGAACTACGAATATACCTTGTTAAATTACCACTTCTTCAACTGTGTTAATTACTTAGCCCTTAAATTTCATTAGCCATTTACTATTTAAATATAGTACTGATATCTGCTCCCAACCTACCATTGAAGTGGCAGGTACTAAAAATATTTAGTAAAAATATTCACTTACTTTTGCTATATTTACACTTTGGTTTAATAACCAGATAAAAAACTTGCATGATAACAGATTGAAGAAAAACTGGAAAGTTTGCTTTGTTCCTTTGATTAAAGTATTTTACTTTAATCAAAGCTTTGGTCAATAAATATTGTAATTTTTTTTGCAGATACCATATTGATACATTGTAATGATCAAAATGACAACACAGGTAACACTAAACTTAGCTTTTACTCCATATCAAAATAGAGGAAACTGAACTTTGTACATTCTTTTGTAATATTTGTCACCATTTAGAAATTAACAATGAACATTTTGTTCATGCTTAAAGGAAAAGTATAGAAGACTAGCGATCCCGGCGAACTCTATTTCGTTACCCTCGGCAGCCCCGTCCCCATTCCTACATTCACGAATATTTCAAGACCAAAATCATCAAAATTGGTTTAGCCGTTCTTGAGTTTTAGCGAGACTTACATAAATAGCATTTTTTTTAAATAGATTGCAATTTATAGGTGAAGATAATTGTAGCCTCTGAAGCATTCAACTCTAAACTAAAACATGTTTATTTTAAGTAACAGTGTGTACATAATGTTAAATTACAGATAGAAAATATAGTCACCGCATACAAGACTTTGGCGAAAATACCCTCGGTTCTGGGTGGAAAACTTATAAAAAATGGCACCAAAATAACATCCCGCTGGTCTGTGAGGAACCTCGATAAAGGAAAGAACACAAAGTTCCTTTACAACTATGTTTTGAATGATAGCTTCAATGTCATAGCAGAGAGCGAATTCGGAATTGATATTAGCACTGAGTAAGTACAATTTTGTATTTATACATACCTCTATTTATCCTACATACATAAATTATTTCGTAATACATTCGATTTTGGATGCTTTCTAATGCTAACTTGCTCGCTTATCAGTGAATATTTATTAGTAGCATTTATAATAATGTTTTTCTGCAGACTCCTTTCTGCGGTATCCCCTCGAGAGACATTCAAGGCAATCATACGAGAAGAGAAAGACAGCAAAGATGCCAAGAAGCAATACTTGGAGGTCTGGAAGAAAAACCAGCTGATACACAGCATTGACCTCACGGCTCTAGACATACATGGCGATGTTTATGCTGACTGTGAGTATAAAGAGCAATTTTTTTTACGCACCAACGTTCGGTCGTCAAAGCATTATAATTAAGCAATTCATAAATGCGTCAAATGCGTGTACAACTGAACCCAGCCTGTTCAGATTGTTTATCAGGAGAGGTAAATTTGCAAACCAACGGTCGCTCCTGACGGTACACAGCGTAGCGTCAGATCTGACTGCCTCTTCGTTGGTGTAGCAGTTAATCGCTGGTCTGGTCACTACCCAAGAGGTCCCGGGTCGGGCCGTGTTAATGGGTTTTCTGCAACGAATTTAAAATGTCTTAGGCCCAAAACGCTCACACGTACGCTCTTCTTGACAAAACGACCGCAATGGTAGTGCTTGCGCGGCGCCGGAAGCGGCCGACAGCGACTAAGCGGTAGCAGACGGCACCCTTTATATGTGTCTACATGTGGGTATTTAATATCTTTGGTTTTCTGACTTGAAATACTCGGATAGTTCGGAGTCAGGAAGTTGGTGGTGTTGACACCACCGTGCCTTAGAAAGCACGTTAAGCCGTCGGTCCTGCGCCTGATCTCTCATTGTTCATGTCGGAGCTGTCTCACCGAATTAATGAGAGTGAAGGAACAGAAAGTGCACTTATGTTTTGCGCACATATCTGGGCACTGTAATATCTCCTGCGTACCTGGCCTATCTCTCTTGAGAGGGGCCGCCATAACCGAAAATTGGTAGGAGAATATTATTTTACTAGCGTCACACGACCAATCGTGCGCACCGACGGTCGATCAACCTTTGAATCGGCCTGAATTAAGTGTATTTTGTTTCTAGCTGAATTCGGTAGCTTGGACTGGTCGCAGGATGAATCGTCTGTCGTTTACGTGGCAGAGAAGAAGCTGGTGAAATCAGAACCTTACATCAAAAGGAAGGGAGATGACAAACCCAAGCCCAATGGCAGTGGAGAAACACCACCTAAAAAGGTACCTAATCTTTTGTTTTTTTTGTTTTTGTTTTCAATAAGAGCAGATAAATAAACTGTAGAACAATGTATTTATCCGTATTTTGAAACTAAGGGCAATTTAATTGTGTTCAACAGACAATGAATAAAAGAACAAGGCACTCCTTAAATGTATGTAACAAAACATGAATGACAAGATGGGGATCACAGCTTTTAATTATCGAGTACATTGTTCTACTAATAATAATAATAATCACTCGTATCGATCCAAAATGCAAAATGGAAGCATGCTACAAATCAAATCCTAGAACTGTAAAATTCGGAGTTCCGCAAGGCAGCGTTTTGGGACCGCTATTGTTTTTAATTTATATAAATGACTTGCCTTCTGCATCTAACCATCATATGACTTTATTTGCTGATGATAGCACTGTTTTATTTGCTAACAATAACTTGACTGACCTTGAATGTGACATAAATGAATCGTTAAAATCTATAATTAAATGGCTAGAATCTAATAATCTGAAAAGTAATCAGTCAGGTATCAAACGAATGCCGAGAGTCGCATAACAATGGAATTTTTATTGTGTCTCGTTTACACATACTTGACGAGTTAATTTAAGTAAAACGAAAATAATGTATTTTTCTCAACAAAGGAATGATTCTATAAATCTTGACATTAATTACTTGGGACAAACAATTGAAACAACTAACTCAACTAAATTCTTAGGACTCCATATTGACGACAAACTTAAATGGAAAGCACATGTTGAGCATATCTGCTCTAAGATTAAGCAGTTTGCATTTGCACTTTACCGACTGCAATTGATAGTCAATGAAACTGCTGTTCTGACTGCTTATCATAGCTACGTAGCGAGCACTCTCAGATATGGTGTCATTTTCTGGGGGAATTCCACTGACAGGGACAAAGTATTTAAAGCGCAAAAGTCCTGCATTAGATCGATGTTTAGGATTAAATCTGATGACTCCTGTAAGCCTTATTTTATTGACAAAAAAATCTTGACCCTGCCTTGCATCTACGTTTTGGAATGTGCTTTGTTTATAAGACATAACATTGAAAAATTTGAATTTATGGCTCGAGAACGCCACAAGGATAAATTGTGCTCAATATGTGCTAAATCTAGCCTATTTAGTAAAAGTGTATTTGGTAATGCTCCTCGGGTTTACAACAAAATTCCGAAATCAATCAGAGACATGAATGACGTTAATATATTTAAATCTAAATTGCATGAATACTTAATTGAAAAATGTTTCTATAGCATTAGTGATTTTTTGACAGAGAGAAATTAACTTTGCAAAATATTTACTTTTTTCGTAGTATGTTATATTTGTGTAATAATTACTGTTTGCAATACCTTACAGGTTACTAAGTCTTAAGTACATTGTTATTATTTTTTGAACTTATGTAACACTTAGTTTGCAAAATAAAGTTGAAGTTGAAGTTGAATATTGCAGACATTACATTGTCCTATTTACTGCAACTAAAATACTGGATATGATTAGTGTTTATGTCTTATGTGATTCAGAATAATTATTTATTTACTGCTCTTAAATGTCGAAAACTTATACAATCGCCAGCACATCAGACTACGGTCGAGGTCTCTGCCGCCTAACCGCTTCCAAACGAAAATTGCTTGCACACACGACCCAAATCGGGCGTCAATTCAAACGAAAGTGTAAGCTATTTTGGCTCATAAGGTGGTTAGGCGGCAGTGGCCTCGATAGTAAATTCTTACAGGTAAATAACTCCTATTAACTGCATAAGATACCGCAGAATGTTCTAGTGGGCCAACCCATACTTACTTATAAATATACATACACATATTTTTAATATTTTACCACACCACATCGCAGCATCAAAATATAGTCAAGCAGTGGCTTCGTGTGAATAGTCTTATTCATTTTCAATGCAAACTATACGCCCGACCACGTGATGTGGTCTCCTCCCATCCTCTGCTGTGGAAAAAGCGCAGACATTTGAACATTGATTTTATATTTTGACTATTGCATATTTACTAATAAACTAAATTTCGTATCCTTACCTGACGAATATGCTGGACCATACTGATCTTCGTCGTCCTAAAATGCATTTTGACTCATTACAATTTTTATGATTTTTTTGACAAATTCTATTCGCCGTGGTGTGGTTGTGGTACGTGGGGCCTAAACCTATCTATCGCATTTATCTTGCAGGGCGAAGAGTTCGTGTACAAGCAAGACTGGGGCGAGCAGCTTGTGGGCAAGCACTTGTCAGTCATAGTGGTGTGTCAGCTGCAGAATGAGACATTCTCCGTTCTTCAAGGGCTACCAGAGTCGTGGTGCCCGGGGCAGGTATGTGTTGCCAACAGAAAAAAAAAACCTATGATTTTCCGTAATAGAGACGATAATGTGTTTCGGATTAGAGGTTGTGTTGTGTGTTTGTTTGTTTCGATGTCCATTTTCACCAATATATATATATTTTTTTTAATTACTAAACCGATTACGAGGCATATTTTTACTGTATTGGTAAATATATAGCCATGGGGGCAGAGCTTGTCCAAGCTGAAATGACGCGCCCCACTACTTTTGTTGATTTCGATTGGTCACACAAATTGCTCCAGGAATTAAGATCTGTATTTCTACGTCACGGTCCACTAGTCGCTTGATAAATCCGACCACGCTTCCTTAGGGAGCAGCGCTGGCACAGTGTATGGCGTCCGCTCTCTTGCGTCACGTCAATTATGACAAGTTGGACAACAAATCCAGGAAAAACCGCTTCTTTTTAAATTTGCATGTGTGCGTTCATGCGATAGTTGGGTGCGTCATTTCAGTTTAGACAAGTTTTACTGTGGCCATTATTATTTTGCTTCTATAAATTACTTCTACACAATATTGAGTCCTTTATATTGTGTGTCTGATGTCTTTAATTAATAATATATTTTTTCTTTCTTTCTTGCAATGATTTTCTTTCTATTTATTTTCAGGTCCGTTTCGCCCCAGACAGTCAGAGCGTAGTGGGCGTTGCCTGGGAGACGGAGCCGCGGCGTCTCGGCCTTATATTCTGCACGAACAGACCCAGCTGGATCTTCAGTCTCACCCTCGATGGTCATATGAGTAAGTTAAGATTCCTTGTAGAGAAGACAATAGAGCGAGAGAGAGAGAGAGAGAGAGAGAGAGAGATAGAGAGAGAGAGAGAGAGAGAGAGAGAGAGATGGTTACCTGTTAGACTTCGCTGTAGACTGCTCATATCACAGAAAGAAGATATATAAAATTGGGGCGTGGCGCGTGGTCGCCGCGATGTGCTCAAACAGAAATATCTCGCAATAAATACATTGAAGATTTCATACTGACAAGCTGTGCAAGCGCACTATGCGACTGCGTAATGGATCGACGGCTCGACGCGGTCACTGTGCGAGCAAGACGTAAACTCGCCGCCTCTCCTAGTCGGCATTTTAGCGCGTAGACGAATTTGTGTGAGTTCGTTTTGCGTGTGATCTTGTGAACAGCGTTCTAATAGTTGTTACGCACACATACATAATTTGACGACACTGCTTCGCCCATATCTTCCCATACCTCTGTGATCTCAAGCTCGCTTATTTTATTATAAAATAAATCATTTCGGAACATTTTGAAGTAACGTCAAAATTTGATCACCATTTGACAAGCAAAGAACGACGGACTTTATTAACTAACCTAATGCCTTTCTTTTAGAAAAACTGTCCGGGGACGGATTAGCAGTTCGATCGCCACGTTTCTCCCCTGAGGGAGACTTGGTGTGGCTGCAACGCGTGGCGGACGGGCCGCACCACGCGTGCCATCAACTTGTTCTCTTGAAGAAAGGACAGGTAAATACATTCAGACTGACAATAACATTGAGCTTGAAGAAGGGACAGGTAAGTATATACATTTAGACTGACAATAACATTGAGCTTGAAGAAGGGACAGGTAAGTAAATACATTTAGACTGACAATAACATTGAGCTTGAAGAAGGGACAGGTAAGTATATACATTTAGACTGACAATAACATTGAGCTTGAAGAAGGGACAGGTAAGTATATACATTTAGACTGACAATAACATTGAGCTTGAAGAAGGGACAGGTAAGTAAATACATTTAGACTGACAATAACATTGAGCTTGAAGAAGGGACAGGTAAGTATATACATTTAGACTGACAATAACATTGAGCTTGAAGAAGGGACAGGTAAGTATATACATTTAGACTGACAATAACATTGAGTTTGAAGAAGGGACAGGTAAGTATATACATTTAGACTGACAATAACATTGAGTTTGAAGAAGGGACAGGTAAGTAAATACATTTAGACTGACAATAACATTGAGCTTGAAGAAGGGACATTTTAAGTAAATACATTTAGACTGACAATAACATTGAGCTTGAAGAAGGGACAGGTAAGTAAATACATTTTGACTGACAATAACATTGAGCTTGAAGAAGGGACATTTTAAGTAAATACATTTAGACTGACAATAACATTGAGCTTGAAGAAGGGACAGGTAAATACATTTAGACTGACAATAACATTGAGCTTGAAGAAGGGACAGGTAAGTATATACATTTAGACTGACAATAACATGAGCTTGAAGAAGGGACAGGTAAGTATATACATTTAGACTGACAATAACATGAGCTTGAAAAAGGGACAGGTAAGTATATACATTTAGACTGACAATAACATGAGCTTGAAGAAGGGACAGGTAAGTATATACATTTAGACTGACAATAACATTGAGCTTGAAGAAGGGACAGGTAAATACATTTAGACTGACAATAACATTGAGCTTGAAGAAGGGACAGGTAAGTATATACATTTAGACTGACAATAACATGAGCTTGAAGAAGGGACAGGTAAGTATATACATTTAGACTGACAATAACATGAGCTTGAAGAAGGGACAGGTAAGTATATACATTTAGACTGACAATAACATGAGCTTGAAGAAGGGACAGGTAAGTATATACATTTAGACTGACAATAACATTGAGCGCTACCGCGTATGAATTCACCGCTAGAGACGGTTGTGTAGCATAGCTTAGTAACGTTAGAATTATAATAATATTTTAAGAGGAAAATATATTAAATCACATTTCACAATAACTTTCGAAGATTGTTTGACTTGTTCTTGTTTTGCTATAAATAACACATCATACCCGCGCGCCATAGCGAGTGCTATGGCGCGCGGGTCGGGTGAAGCGGTAACTAAGTACACCTATATTGGATGTTTATCGGGTCGGCGTAGATGTTATCGAATTATGCATGTAATGTATTAATAGATATTTGTTTGCTTAGTGTAATAAATACATTATCTACATCAAATTCATAAGTACGAGTACGATGACGACTCAACAAGCGCAGCGTTCGGTAAAACCACAGGTTTATGTAACGCTGTGAATAGCATAATTCCCTAAGTTAAGATTTGTTGTAAATTCATTATAAATAAATAAAAAATAAAATATTTAAATGAAAATTATCTACATCCCGTTTTTCCTGGCTTGTCGAACGAAATAATATCAGTGAATAAAATTCATAAATTATTTGATTTGAAAAGATCTCGGTGTTGAACATAATGACATACCTTTGTAGGTTGTGAGATTTGTCTTATTTTAAAATGAATTATTTCGTTAAAAAGGAATATCAAGATTGTTTACAATATTGAACAAGTGAAGAAAAACAGACCTTATACTGTGCATTGTTAATTTACGTATTAGTCTGTTTAACTAAACGTTATTTTCAGACGGAAGTGACAACAATCGTGGACGTGGTAGACACAGAGACACAAATCGCGAACGGATCGTTCCACGGAATATACGCTTTATCGCTCCCAGCTCGCTGCTTCGTCGATAACACCCGACTGTTGATGTCCACGCCGCAGAGAAATGAAGCTAGGAGTTACATCGTCAATTTAGGTGTGTATAAATGAATAACTGACAAATGAATGTCAATAAATTATGAATTGGACTTGAAAAAAATACTTGTTTGAGGCTGGGAATCGAACCACCGCATCTTGCACATATCCGGGCGCATGCCTTTATCACTCGACCATCTGGACGTGAGCAAGCATGTTGAAAGTGTTGTGAGAACGGGTGGACCGATTTTCATGAATTTTCCACCCGCAAGTTCTCTTCAGTTACTCCGTGATCATGGAATAGAATAGAATAGAATTATTATTTATTTGACACACACATAAAAATAAAAAACAAAAATATCAAAATACAAAATTAAAAATTAAATAAAATTGGACGGAACAAAAAACACAAAGCCTCAAAGTGTGCCAAAAAGGACCCCGCTCAGTATAAGTCATCATCATCATCATGGCGCTTGCAACGGTTCCAAAATATTGGAAGCTCATAAATAATAAGGTAAATGGTAGCAATCCCGTATCTAACTATTCTAATGTTAGTGACCATGAAAGTTTAAAACAATGGATTCGTCTTTCCCCGGGAGGGAATAGGGATAAGGAGGGAAATGAAGTTGGTCGGGACCGCTATGTCACAAAAAACTTGTTTTAATTTGTCCGTTATCGCCAATGTAATGTATTTTTTCTTTATTCCAGAGAGCAAGCAAATCGTGGACATATCGAACAAGTCTGAGCCGGGCTCTACGTCGATACTCGATGTGAACTCCGGTGTCGTCCTAGCTGTGTTCTCCAATATGAACACACCCGGACAGGTAATGAATAGAATAGAATAATACATATTTACTGTCATCATCATCATCATGACTTATTGGATGCAAATGTAAAGTTGCTCAGCTTGATTTGATTATTATATTGCTTTGATTAATATACTTCTCTTTTTCCATGTATTTTTTTAAAAAAAAACCTCTTGTGTCTGAGTCCCGGGTACCTCATTTAACTATTAGATAGCCGATTCAAATCTATACTAATATTATAAGTTAATAGGTTAGTTTGTTTGTTTTAACGCTATTATCTCAATTTATAAAAAAAAATAGCTTATCAGCTAAAAAACATCACTTTACGACATACGGGAACGGAGTAAAATCAAAACGTGCCTCCGAAAGTGCCAGCCACCTCTTTTTAGGTTTACCTTTTTGTCGGTAGCCGTCTGGTTGTATCCATCGCATTGTAAACATGACTAATATTATGTATAAATAAATATTCAAATGTGTATTTATTTACATAACAGCTTTACGTCAGCCGGCTACCAGCTTCGGGCCAAGAGGCCGACATCAAGTGGGCGCGAGTGAGCGAGATGGGCGACGTGCCTCCCTCTCTCGCCACCTCCACTGTTCAGTACTTGGACCTGCAGCATGAGAACTCGGAGAATAGCGTCAGTAAGTAATTGTTTTTATTTATTTTTACTTAATTAGTCAGCTGTTGACTTGCATCTGTGTTTACGAAATCACAAAAGTTATTAATAATCAATTCAATTTATACTAAAACGGAAAAAAAATAGGAAATCTATCCTTTCTATATCGATGGAATTTTGGTGATATGTATTTCAAAATTATTGTAGAGAAAACTTGAGCTTGATTTCACTACCAGTAATGACAAGTTTGGCTTAGCTTTATTGAATAGTTTTGTAGAGATATTTCATAGTCCAATCTCATTTTCTTCTTTACAATATTCTATGGACGACAGGACAGCATGTAAACAATGATATCTCATAAATTCGTAATCGTTGTATATTGTCTTGTTACATAATATATACTTTTCTCTAACTGTAAATGACAATGATTTCAATTAATCAATCAATCAGCCTGTTGCAGTCCACTGCTGGACGTAGGCCTCCCCAAGGGCACGCCAAAGTGCACGATCCCCTGCTTTCCTCATCCAGTCACTACCAGCTATGACAACGACAATGATTTATTTGTATAATTTTTTTTAAATAAATAAAAGAAAGTAGTGTTCGTTACACCACTTATAACTCGAGTATGGGTGGATTGATTTTTACTTTATTGATTTTGTCTTGGCCCCGAATAGTAAAATAATTATAAAACGGGGCCGAGGCGATACGAAGTTTGCTGGGACCACAGAACATAAAAAACGATAGAAGTAGTATCAACTCCTATTTGTATGAAAACCAGTGTGACCAAACTAACACATTTGTGATTATATCACATTATCACGCACACCAAGAATGTCTTGTAGCGATTGGTTACCTTTCAATGTCAGATAGTTTCGCTACCCGACACTAGATGCCTCTTATTCACTATCAGATAGTTCCGCCACCTGACGACAGATGCTATTTAGGAATCATTCATAGCTAGAGATGGGACATTTACTAGATAGATATTCATGTCGATATTTTTGTTATGGAACATGAGACAGCATTATGTTTAATCATATATTTTAAAAAATATACAAATTGTTAATGACTTCTTTATTGTAAGCTATAAATGATAAAAAATACCGGAATAAAGGCAATGTTCATTATGAGAAGAGATAAACGCACTCCAAAAAATCTGTGTTTATTTACAAGAGACATTTAATTTACATTTATTCACTATGAAAATAATATTAAGTTATTAATAAAATGTGTTTATTAATTTATTTAAACAAGTTATTAATTATATACGAAAAAAAAACAAAAAAGGAAATCCCTAAAGCTGGAGGGCGTAAAAAAATTATGGCAGGAAACGACAGTAAAAGTAATTTTAATTTGGCATGCGATGTACAAAGATCCTGTATATTTAATTACCTTTTACTTAGTACTTGGCTTACTATTTTTTTGTATTTCGTTATTATATTTACATTTATTAAAAAAAACATCAATTTATCAACCTTTTTAAAAACTTTCCTTTTTTATGTCATACAATAACAAGTATCGATAGCTAACTTATCGATATTTTGATTTGGTCATTCCCTAAATGAGTAGCGTTTCGACAATAAGTAACAGTCAAAATATAGTTTCGACCTTATCTCTATGAACAGTGAAATGGTTTTAGGTTGTAATTTATATGGATTGTTATTTTCTGCAAAATTTTCAATTTCTATTGAAATAATGATATAATATTACTTACCGATGATATGTTACGTCTCCTTTGGATAAATTGTTTGTAGTGCTTGTATTTTTGCACTCTAATACAGTGCAGGTCGGCATATTTTAAGTTTTTTGTTCGTACAGCAAAACGTCTTAAAAGTTCGAGCAACTGTCACCGTCTAAAGCGCGTGGAAGGGGGCGGGAACCTAAGATGCGCCAAGCTTGGCTTATGCGTCGCTACACGGGGCCCGCCTACTTACTACTTCTACTCGTTTTTTATGTTCTGTGGCTGGGACCGCTAGTAATGGCTATATTTCAGCTAAAACATGTGTAATATGAATGAATCTTTCACTGTACAATCATCACTCACAGAGTCATTCTCCGCTCTGTACTTCGCGCCGAAGACTGACGGCAAGCTGCCGTTGATCGTGTGGCCCCACGGCGGGCCGCACTCCGGATTCATCAACGCGTTCGCCATCGAAGCAGCCTTCTTCAACATGCTCGGTAAGCTATGATTATTATCTGACCAGGTTATCGTGAGAATGGACCTGTCACTGTCACTGCGCGGTGAGAAAAGTGTGCAAAAATAAACGGTATTGACAGGAAACGGACGAATGCGGGTGGGGTGAGCGGGGAAGCGGGAGGGGCGTGACATGCATGACAGGTCAATTCTTACGATAACCGGGTTATACTACTGACTACTGGTGATGGTAATTATGTTTAACCCTTTTCTAGGTCAATTCATTCGTTTCTGACAGAATGATAATAATGTCCAAAGCCTGGAAAAGGGTTAAGAAAAAAATCCTTGCGAGCATTCATTTAGTGGTAGAGGTGACTAAACCTTCATTTCACCCTTTTATTACTTTGGTAACACTACTTTTCTTAATTTTGAATGCTGTCGGTTTATGTTGCACCTTTCAATGTTATGGAAATAAGCAGTAGCCATCCTTGAATACGATACTCATACTTAAAAATGTCTTTCAGTTAAAAATAACTGTCACAGACACAAATCACGTATTGTCATACATATTAATATTATACACACTCTCATAGCCCGGCGGATAGGGATATTAGATTGCTGTCTCATCGGGCTATGAGAGTGAAAGAAATAGAGAGTGCAACTGTGTTTGCGCACACACTTGTGCACTATAATATGTCCCGCGCATTCGGTTAGTCGTTGTGACTGGCTACCGTGGTTGGAATCGGCTAGGGGGACTACTACTAATAATATACCCGCATCCGCACGCAAAAACCCTGCGCTTGCGACTGACACTTAACAAAAACCACAACACTAACATTGTACCTCCGATGCTGAAACGAGGCCTTCCTTGCAGGCTTCGCGGTGCTTCAGATTAACTACCGCGGCTCCACGGGCGCCGGCCAGGCTTCCGTACGCTTCCTACCAACGCGCGTGGGCTCCGCCGACGTGGTTGATTGCAAATACGCGACCGACGTAGCCCTGAAACGGTTCCCAATAGATGCGAACAAGCTGTGCCTCGTAGGCGGATCTCACGGAGGGTTTCTGGTCACGCATCTGAGCGGACAGTACCCTGATTTGTATAAGGTGGTCGCGAGCAGAAATCCGGTGACAGATATCGCAACGATGTTCAATTCCACCGATATCGCTGATTGGTGAGTTGGATTTGTCGTTGTATTTCAATTGGTCAATTTGTGAAGTGACTGGGTATCGCTGAGATGTGTCCATTCAACGGATATAAGATCGGTAAGTGAATATTTTAGTCGTCAATGTTTGTGTATGGGTGAATTTGCTGTGGCCGGTTTTATACGTCTGTTGGTAAGTCGTAACTTTTTTTTATTATACTGCGGTGGACGGAATCCTACGGAGGCCTGACCTAAACGTGAACCATAGTTAACGGAATACACCGAACATACAATTTCAAGCATTTGGCATGTTCAATACTACACTAACTTTGCTTCTTTTACCACCTTTCCTTGTCATCGATCATCAAATACTAATTTGTGACCATTTTATAAAGCTACCTATTTGTTTTTTTTACAGTCATAGACAAAACAATATCAGGTTATTTAAAAAAATACGAATGATAAAAAGACAGGGGGCCCTTTTTTGAATCACTCGCTTCAATATGGTTGTGATTTTTATTGATTAATGTTTGATTTTCGAATGAAAACCGGAGAAAAGTATGATTAATAAAGAGATAAGGAACTCGATTTTGTAAATAATCGTGTCAATATTTTAGTTGATTTTTAATAGATTTTCGAAAAAAAAAACGTAATTTTGGCGCGAGCGATTCAAAAATGGAGCTCCTGAGATTACACTAAAGCCTAAGCCGAATAGACAAGACTAGAAAATTATCTGGATCGACGATAACATTTTATCAATTGATATACTATAAAGAACCGGTTCTCCCTAGGCCTGGCCTCCGTCCGGATAAACTACCGGGGTTCGACCGGGCAAGGCGACGACGGCGTCCGCTGCCTACCGGGCAACACCGGCAATGACGTCACCGACTGCTTATTCGCTCTCACCTGTACACTAGAGCGAGACGAAAGACTTGAAGGCGTTTTGTTGTACGGAGCTAGTTACGGCGGGTTCGTGGTAGGGCACATGGCGGCCGAGTGTCCGGATGAGTTCGTGGCGATGGTTATGAAGAACCCGCTAATCGATATGGCTACGAAGGGGCACACAGCTGATAATACTGATGGGTGAGTGGTTGAAACATTTTTTTAACTAGAAATATGGCCTTTAGACCAAGCGCACAATAAGCCACTAGCCGCGGCCACAAGAAGATCACGCGCCCACTCGAGCGCTCATCTTACGCCGATACAAAAATTATAAAAAAAACTCGTACGCAGCTTGTGGTCGTGGTAGTGGCTCAATATGCGCTTGATTTTAACTAGTTAGTTACTGTAATAACGTAACAGATAGCCTACTCGCTCTCACCTGTACGTTAGAGCGAGACGAAAGACTTGAAGGCGTTTTGTTGTACGGAGCGAGTTACGGCGGGTTTGTGGAAGAATATGCGCACCGATACAGCGATA
Source organism: Pyrausta aurata (assembly GCA_963584085.1). Classification (NCBI taxonomy): domain Eukaryota; kingdom Metazoa; phylum Arthropoda; class Insecta; order Lepidoptera; family Crambidae; genus Pyrausta; species Pyrausta aurata. The sequence continues at coordinate 1,903,391 of OY757263.1, read as the reverse complement.
TAGGGTACCATTTATTATGGCTTGATTGTTCTCGTAAATTGTTACTACAGTCGGTAAGTAGTAGTTACAGTGGCGATATGAATGACAAATGCATTGTCTTGTCTGTATCAGTTACTCATGCAGTTATAGTAGTGACATAAGTAAGCAAGGCCAACTCCTTTCTCATATGTTTATAATTTATCAGTTTTCCTACCTGTATTCTTGAATATGTAATAGGACCAAAGGTTGTCTGGAAGAGCGCAATAAGAACCTCCTGAATTGTGCCTTAAATATTTCGTGATTGTTTAAGTTTTTACATTAATGGTATAAAAAAATGACAGTTTTATTCAAAGCCCCAAATTAAAGTACTTCTAACAACATCGTCAGCGTGTTTTCTCTGTTCAGGTGCGCAGTAGAGGCCGGCTTCGAGTTCACAGAGAAGGGGCCGGTATCAGAAGACCAGCTCATCGCCATGCGTCGCTGCTCGCCCATAGCCCACGTGCACAAAGTCAAAGCGCCCACTGCTATGATGCTGGGAAGTGGGGATAAGCGGGTGCCGCATTATCAGGGCCTTGACTACGCTAGGAGACTGAAAGCTAACGGAGTTAAAACCAGGTGAGATAACTGATAACTTTACTTAGTTATTTAATAACGTTACCACCGTAACGAGCGCTAAGTAATGACACCACTGCAATGAAGCTTGGTAGTGCAGTTAAGAGGGTACCAAATATGGTAATGACTAGGGGTTGAAGTACGCCACGAGGCTGAAAGCTGATGAAATTAGACCCAGGTTAATAATAATGTTGGTATGCGTCGCTGCTCGCCCATAGCACATGTGCACAAAGTGATAAATAAATGTGCGCCAGATAACATTCCATCTTGACTTGGTTTAGTTAGAAGTAAGGAATATTCTTCCTTGTGCTACGTACGAATACAAGACTACGATTACGACGGGGGCGCCTCCCATAAATACTTAAATACATATAAACATCCATGTACCTAGATCATGCATAAACATTTGCCCTTCGCGGGATTCGAACCCGCGACCGCGCTAGAAGTCAGGAGCGCTGACCACTACACCAAACGCGTCGTCAAAGTCAAAGCGTCTTGTTATGATGCTAGGTAGTGGGGATAAGAGAGTGCCACATTACCAGGATCTAGACTACGCTAGAAGACGAAAGGCTAATGGAGTTAAGACCGGGTATATAACAAACTAAAAATCTCATTCCACTGACGATAACGAAACGGGCTGATAATTACTTGGTAAAAATATAAGTATCACACCACCCGCATATAAATAAATGTAATTCCGAAAGGACATAATGTCAAATTTAATTAGTTTCTAGTTTTCAATGTAATTATTTAAAGTTTGGTAACAGTTATTAACGTGACTAACAAAAAGTCATTCGATGCTTAGGCTTTTTTTAAATGAGCTTGATATAAGTATCCTATCTACAATTTAGATTTATGCACAGAAGTTGGTTTTACTATATGATTATGAATATACGTAGACCGCTTCATTGGGACCTCGCCTGCGTCTACACCCGCCCGCGCTCCGCCGCCCCGCGGGCGAAGTCTCAATGAAGCGTTTTACCTTTAACTAGTCAAGTATGTGTGAACGAGACACAATAGAAATTCCATTATTATGCGACTCCCGGCAGTCGTTTGAAACCTGACTGATTAATAATGTTTTTTTCATCTCTCCTGTTCGGAAAATATAACTTTCCTGTGTAGATAGCCGGGTGGAAAATAGCTTATCCATCCCTAGGGTGGAAAGTAATTTAGTTTTAATTGATATGGCATAGAGTCAAGGCCTGCAGTCAAAGCTTGGACCAAAGATAATTAAGTCACATCATGTTATTAAAATAACAAACATTTTTGCTTAGCTTTAAATTGAAAATCATATTGTGTAGGTATTATGTATAATCGTTGATAAAAAAAATATTCAATTTCTTATTTTAATTCAAATAATAATTAAAATATTTGGCTGTCCGCCATAATGCTAAGATGATTTTTTTTTAATTTTATATTGTTAGTGTCATTTTAGGAAGGATTCGTCCAAAGCCGTTAAAACTTTTATAAAAAAAAGAAATTCTTTTTGGATTCTATTATTATCTGTGGAAAAAAATCGATCGATATTCTTTACAAAGATTTTAATTATTTGATATTTTCTGCTTTTTTGTACTCTGTTTTCATGTATTCGTGCCGTTATTCTTTCTAATCGTGTTAGGTGTTGTTAGTACTGTAAATCAACTGTCATATTTTGTTCAAAACTTGAGTTTTCCTTTCTCGCTGAACTACATAATACTTACCTCACCAAGACATCTACAACCACTATTGTAAATTTAATGTTTTCCTCACAGTCGAAATGAAAAATAGTATGTTTAACTTGGGTGAAAGCACCCATTTCACTCTCGAATTATTGGCGCTCTCACTTCGTTCGAGCGCCAGAAACATCTCGAGTGAAATGGGTCGCTTTCTCCCCTTGTATAACAATCAACTATTTTCAGGATATACATGTACGACGACAACCATTCCCTCTCGTCGCCCGCTGCCGAGATGGACAACCTCATAAACACAGCTTGTTGGTTCTTTGAGAACCTGGCGTGATGACTCGACTGACTGCCTTAGTGATAAGCGAATTTTATATCTCAGTTATTTACAATAAGGTCCATATTATATTATTATACTTATACGTAAATAGGGCAAACGCGAATGCTTAAAAAGGAGGATTTTAACAATTGATAGGTTTGATATGTCGCATTTCTCCAATTTTTGTCTTTTAGAAATTGAGCTTATATAAAATGTTACCAGAATTCTTTTATTTATGCATTTGAAATTTTTAACGTGTCTGGAATTAATTATTTTTATTGCATTTGAATTAAGTCTAGTGCATTTGTATAGTCAGTTGTAGAAGTAGCTCAATTTTAATAAAATTATATCATTATAATTTTTCGGCAACTTTTTTTGCTGACTGTACCGTTGTTACTTTTGTATATTCAAAATAATGAAATAAATATTTTTGTTAAATGTAATTCGTTTTATTTCATTAGACGTATTTTCGATTCTGAGTTTATGCTAATACGAGTAATACTCATTGAATAAACACACCTTCACGGATTAAATTAAACGTTATTAAATTAAATAACTTGTTCGCGAAGTAATCAAGTGTAAAGAAAACTTTTTATATTATACGTTTTTTTATAATACAAAAGGAAGTAATTATTAGCACTATGTAACCAATCTTTACCTTTTTAGGGTTCCGTAGCCGAATGGCAAAAAATGGAATGGCTCCCATACATGAAACTAAAACCAAAAAAATTTTTTTTACCCAAACCTTTACGTGTGGGGTGTCTATGGATAGGTCTTTCAAAATGACATTGAGGTTCCTAAGACCATTTTTTCTAAAAGTCCAACGTTTGAGATATAGACGCTTCCAAAGTGGTAAAATGGGCGTCCCCCCCTCTAACTTTTGAACTAAGGAAGTAAAAATTTTGAAAAAAATATGTAATGTAGATCTCAACATAAACTTTCAACGAAAACTGGTTTGAGCGAAATCGAACTAGCAGTTTTTGAGATATAGTACATTTTTATCAACCACAAATATAACTTTGTCTTTCATACAAGCACTATGAAAAACAAAGTTATATTTGCGGTCAACAAAATATTGTGGTATTATGGCTAAGTGGAAGTAAGAATCCCTAATTCAGTTAATGTTGGTACGGAACCCTCAGTGCGCGAGTCCGACTCGCACTTGGCCGGTTTTTTACACAAATGTAATGCAAATAAATCATTTGAATTTTGAATGCTGAGTTACCTATCCTATCAAACAGTATGTTTGACAAATGGTTGGCGCAGTAAAAATGTAAAATCAACAAATATCCCGCCATAAAATTTTCTACCCAATTTACTTACTCAAAACGCATCGTACTACCCATCAATTTGGGACTAATTATGTCACAACAAATTGCTATTCACTGGACATGTCTGCGCTTACCCCCGTGCTAATAAAACAATATAAAATAGCCATTTGGTACGGTCACTTGATGCTTACCTACTGTTTACCCCTCGTGTGAATGCTAAATGTGGTAACCGCCTTTGCAGAGTAATTAATAAAACAAGGCAGAAGTTTTATAATGATTTTGAAATTAAAAGCTACTTCTCAAACTCAATACCTTTTATTATTCAAACAAAATCGTCATTTAAATATTTGTTCAAGAGTTTATATGTATAGTCACTAATAGTCAGCGCGTCAACTACTGTGTGTCGAGAAGCCATGATGTCAATAGAGAAAGAAAAACTCAGCACGCTGCTTTGTAAGCGCAAGCGAGATGAACATGAAACTGTCACGATTCAGTTGATAACACATTGACTATAGTCAAGTGTCAAAATATAGTTTCCTTGCCTCCTGGTAAATTCTATAGATATCTGGCGGTTAAGACATTTTACCCAACACCAACAACCACAGGTGCGTAACGAGTAGCGCCATATGCTTAACGTCGATTGTAGGGTAACATGAGCTTAGGGGATCGTAAGTGTATGAGCACTTAAGTTCGGTTCCGTGAAACTAAGCCTGATTAGCGCGATTACACGTAAGTGTTGACGGTGTCACGGTAACAAGTTGTTGAGGGGAGATTATTTATATTAGTACAGGCTTTTATTTATTCAGTAATAGATTAGTTTTATCCATTCGAGTATATACTTTTTGCTTAGTACGTATTAAACGTTTTTTGTAGTTCCTTCACATTTCTATCCCTTGTTTAGTTACGGCCATTCGCTTAACGCTATATCCATTCTATCTGTAGTTTTGCCCTACTAAAGATAGAAATGGTTATCTATCTTTAGATTTCTTGTCCCTATAAAACTTCTGGCAGTACAAAATCCTATCTCTGGTTGAGGAAATCCTATCTCTGGTCGAGGATAGCTATCTACCTTTGACTATATTAGTTTGCATATAGGGAACGGCCGTTAGGTTACAGCCCTCACTACTTAGAAGATACGAGAACATTACTCGTACGTACGCGACTTATGTTTTCCGAACGTTTCTAAAGCGTATTTTTTTTTAAGAATCTTAAGAGTGATATGACAGTCTGGAGATTCTCAGATTTTACCGATTTTATCAATGTGTGTGTGCGATTTTATATGTCCGGGACACAAAAAAATGTTAACTGTAATTAAACAATTTTGATACTTTATCTCTAGATAGTAGGCTATGCGTATGATGAACACAGAAAATGATGGTCATGTAAAAGTCGATGTGATAAATTAATGTTTTTCCAGTTTTTTTGTATTTTAAATACCTATTACGAATACAATGAATACAGTTCGGAATCAGCCCTCGCTGACGCGAGGGCTGATTTCATGCTTCCATTCGCGAACATTTTCCTTTTGATAATTATATAACTAAATTCACAGATTTAAACACAAACGTACAATTATAATAACGTAAATAACTTACAGCATAGAAAAAACGAAATGCATCGAAAGGGTGAAGACATATAGAGGCGGGTAACACGTACCGACCTGCACCGACTAACCAGTGATGTGGCGTGTTGGCTATTTCATGGAATTGAAATGCTTTATAGAGACTCTTCCAACTCAAGTCTTGATTTGAATCTTGTTTTAAAACAATATTATAGTGTCAGTCGGCCCCTTTTTGGATTTTTGTAAGGAATTTCTAAAATATTTCGAGATTAAAAAAAGATGACTTGGCACATCACTAGTCAGTCGGTACAGGTCGGTACCGGTTATCTGCCTCTTTATGTCTTCACCCAAATCGTGACTCTGAGAATAGGTGTTTTTTACGAAGAAACGGGGACTAAGGGTTATTGGTGGATGATGCCGTTGGTTCTGCGCTTGATCTACCACGTGTCATACCAGCTGGATGCTATGAGGATTTATTTACACATAAATGCTTTTTAGTGTAACGCTGTTCTTTGATATGATTTGTAATTTGATATATGAAATATGTCACAAGTTATTATAGCTGTCATTCAGATAATGTAGTTAAGAAGTTTTCGATCAAGATTTCAAGTATTTCATGTATAACAGATGATAAATAATATATTTTTTATTTAATTACTAGCTTTTGACTGCGACTTCGTCCGCGTGGAATAGTGACTTCTTTCTACCGTTTTTTACATATTTAGCACTATATCTTTGCTCCTATTGGTCGTGATGTTATATAGCCTATAGCCTTTCTCGATAACTGGACTATCCAACACAAAAAGAATTATTCAATTCGAACCAGTAGTTTCGGAGATTAGCGCGTTCAAACAAACAAACAAACAAACAAACAAACTCTTCAGCTTTATAATATTAGTATAGATTTAGTTAACAGCGGTATTATATCATTTTGTCCGTATACATTTTTCAATAATGAAATATCATAAATGAATGTGGACTTGAATAGAACCATGAAATTTCATGGCATTTGCGTACAATTTGAATAACTACATACACATCGCTTGAAATGCTGAATGAAACGCTTCTATTAAAACAAGCGTTTTACTATACAAGTTTATAGTTAGGTTGTGGTTGTAGATTGTGGTAGAAAGAAAAGTAATGTTAAGTAAGCAAAATATTGCCCTATTTATTTAGGTTTAAACCATTGAAACACTGTTACTAGCGTATGGAATTAATGCCATGAACAAGTCCCACGCAGTATGGAATTGACAACAATTGCCAATGGTACGTACAAGTGCGTATCAATGGTTGTGGAACTAAATAACGCCTCTATACGGTTCATATAAAGAAAAACTGTCCTTTTACTTTTTGTCGTCCGTTTATTCTTATTCAAAATCCAAAGCACGAATGATGTAAGAAAATTTATGTACAAATATATACAAAGTCAAATACTTAAAACAAAAGCCCTTATTTATCTTTAATTTTGTTGGGTTAATGGTCACTTCACCGCCATACTATTTCAATAAAACCGACTTCAAAAACAAAATACATTAAAAAGTCTTAAATAAACTCTTTAAAGAACTCCATTTCAGGCAAACCATTTCTTTTTGGAGTCGATGCTCAGATAGATGTCGCTTAAGATGGAGCTTGAGAGAGCCCATGCGATGGCACTGACTTCAAAAAGAAATAGTTTGCTTAAATTGGAGTCCTTTCAAGAGTTTTAGACTTTTTAGTGATTTTTGTTTTATAAAAGTCAATTTTATTTGCAAATTGTTAGTGAGCAAATTCAAGGGAAGGGTGTTTCACCTTTTGACATTACTCTTTAATAAGCTACAAAGTACCTTGCATAATTTCCGGCGTCATAATCACTGAACTCCTAAGCATTAAGGAGTTACACTATCAGCTCAGTTCTACATAATAGTGACTATCAGACGTAAAGACACGTCAACATGAGAGATAGTACAAAAACACTATACGCGTCTTTTAGATTTAAGGGTTTCCCTCGATTACACCAAGACCCCATCATCAGTCCGGATTTGGCCGCAATAGGACCAACTAAAAGGTAAACCCTCTAAGCAGAAAAAAAACTAATCGGTACACAAATTACTGAGATGTGAGGATGATATACATACAAAATAAAAACGTACAATCTAATTGATAACCTCCTACTTTTTGAAATCGGTTAAAAATAACTATTGGCCAGCAGACACACAATATCATAAAATGTACATTAATTACTCAGTTGTCACGTACATAACGTGAGTCTGTTTTACTCATTGCCAGTTTTTATGGATGTCCTAGCAACCACAGAAAACTTCGCTTCATATCCAGCCTCGGCGCGCCCCCGCCCCGTTTTATAATAACTTAAGGGGTAAGAGGTAAATACCAAGTCTACCATTGTTGAACTATAAAGTAGTGTTACTGATACTACTTTATTTTATATTAATAAGGTTATTATTTGCAACCCCAAACATATGCAATAGAATTGGTACTATTGCCTATTCTTGGCCTTATTAATTCAGTATTTGTCTATAATTGACATTTAACTGTTTGGTGATAAAAACAGTTTGCTCATCATATACCACAATTTTATTTTGTAGACAATTTTTTATTATTATTATTTTTGTCGATAATTTTGGTCCTAGTATCTGCACATTTTGTTTGATCAAGTTTCGAAAATACAAATTGTATATGATAAAATATCTTCGTTATAACTCATGAACCTCTTGAAATAGTCGCCATACATATAAATCTTTCTTGTTTATAGTATTAATAAGGATTCCTTTCTATGCAAGTTCATATAACAATGATTAATCATTTAAATACAACTACAAATCGATACAAAAGAACAAATACTTTTTGTTATAATTAGAGACCATCGACGATCCAAATGCACTATATGGCTTTATGCCTGTTGCATAAAACCCCAAAGCGAATTGGTCGCCGTATAAAATTTGTGCAAAGCGTGATATTTTCAAATTGGGAATGAGTATCATACACGAAATAAAAGACTAGCAGCGAAGACAACGAGCGACACACCCTTCCCCTACGAGCGCTTGGCGCTGTCTGTCAAATTTCGATCGAAGATGAATGTTCGTGACAGCTTCAAATCTCAAATTTATAGGTTACTTTAGTAACATATTTTGAATATATTGCAAATGATAAAATCAAGAATTTAGATGCTAAGTCAAAGATAGGAACCTCTATAACAATGTTTTAACAAATAACGCACAATAAGTGCAATGTATCTCAGAGATAATCGCCTGTCTTTAGGTGCGTATTTTATGCCAAAACATGGTTTCAATTTTGTCTTCATTTGGAATAACCAGAGCAATAAATAAAAAAAAACAGAGTCGAAATCTTGTAGAGGAACGTATTTCCTTTCATGTTTATGTTATTTCGATAGCTGATGTCAACAACTGATCCGGAAAAGTGCACCAGTAAAACCGTCAATTTGGCTTCTATGATTGCAATTTACAGGCATTTTAAAGATTGGATCAAAAATTCGGAGACGATATCTTATGGAGATAGTTTATTTCTACACAATCCATTCAAAAAAAGTAGTCAGTTTAGTCATTTTTGGAGAGAAAACTGCACTTGAACTTTGTTAGAAGGTAGGTGACAGCAGCCTTAATAAAATATTTAATGACACATTCATATTCACGTACCTACCAATATCGTTAAATGGCATTTCCTTGAAAGAAGTAAAGTAGGTGATAATTTGCCAAATTTTATGCTTCTACCAAACTTCTTTCACATAATTAGGGCAATTGGAAACGAGGTCGATAGCAGCTTTTGACATTCCCATAAGAAACCGCAATTACAATGGCATTACAGGCAGCCAGCTTAAGGCTTAGATATTCCATTTTTACGATGTTTCGATTGAGTTTTAACATGGAAACACTAATTATTTAAATCTCGAATCTATATATGTTATAGAAGAAGATTACTAGAAAGCTGGATTGTGGTTGGAAACACGATTGTAATTACTTTGCTCGATAATAATTGCCTCAGAAGTGGGCCCCTTTTTTTTCGTATTTTCTATGTAGTTTTCAAATTATTGGACTTATATTTATGAAAATCACATATTTTAGTAGGTAATTCCATTCTACACATATACATGTTAAAATGATTTCAAAATGTTTGTTATTTAGATCAGAATAACGAAATATCTAAAAACACTTTATTTGACCTATTTCGACTTTTTTGATCTTGATTTGCTCAAGCTACACAGATGTGAGGAACAGGGGATTATAAGAATATACATTTTGACCACATAAGTGAGATCTCAGCTATGAATCAAATGATTTTTTTTTAGTTTTTATCGGTGTTATGTTCAGGCAAAGAAAGGTCCATTTTTTTCATTAGTCTGTATTCTTTCTTACAAGCAGCAAATTCTTCCAATTGTCTTTTTAAGATTACTTTAGACACCAAAGATGTTTAGGGCGTCCAATCGTTTTTTTCCAGTTTTATTAACATTTTCATTCATAAAACACTGATTTAGTGATTCTCACACTTGTGACGATGGTGATTCGCGCAACGACTTTGACGCAACAGTTGATCGTCGTGTCATCTCTATTCTATACATGCAAGCAGAAATAGCGCTATCTTTTTATTCAAATGACAAGCACGAGATACCATTTCCTCATTCCCCTTGACGCCACTGCGAACGCTGGACCTATGTCAATTTTTGCAATTTTATTTGCGTACTTAATTACGTAAAACACCTAAGAACTAATAATAGCTAATTTCGCCGCGCCGCGTCACGCTCAGTTGGATCAGCACCAGTCTTATACTAATCAAAGGTCGCGAGTTCAAATCGGGGGTATCATGAATATTTTTCTACATAGTCACAATATTTTTTTAGAAAACGAAATAAGTATTTATTTTAATTTTTGGACATTTTAACATATAAAATAAAAAAAATAAAAAATAAAAACTAATTAAATTTTTAGGTTTTTTTTTAAAGTAGCAAATCCTATTAATAAAACTACATAACAATGAAAATAAATTTCAAAAAGAAAATTAGTATCAAAAACATCATCACCATGCGGATAAATCTCCTCAATGCCATGAGGATGGAACCCCCAACCTCTACGTGTTAAGCAAAATAAAAAGAGAAAGGCTGTAGCGACATATATAATTGATGTGAATAAATGAACTATATTTTTGTACCAATCGTAGAGATGAATCCGTTTCTATAGTAACAATATAAACAAAAAGCATAAAACACTCATGTCAAATTTTTGTAGTTTTGAACATTTTCTCTATTTGGAAAAATCAGAGCTAAACCATAACTGTAGGTTTAGCAGTAATCTCAAATGCTAAAGCTGTGCCCTGGTGACTCTAGTATATTGGAGACGAGAAAATATTATATGAATTTGAGGGAGGGAGAAAATTATTAGGTGATAGGTCTATATTAATTTTATTTATTTATTTACATCTAGACTCCTGTGACAAAATACAAACATTGGAGGTTAAGTTAAGGTCGGTCTAGCTCTCTTCGTGTATGGAACTCAGGTTTCCATGTTATTTACGTACGTACGTACACATTTTCTGAATCGTGTAGTAATAATGCATTGACTATCTATCTCTTATTTGGTGACATGGACTTGAGCGACGAACATAGAGATTACTCAGTATAATCCAATTATATTTGCATTCAGAAATGTCAAATCTGAATAATTTTTTCAATTTTGTTCTTTCGAAAATGTGTGGAGACTGTCTTAATTTTATTTTTATAACCGTTGTTCCTCAAATTGCTGTTACTGAATATCCAAAACAACTTTGGTGTTTGTGACACATAATAATTCTATTAATCTTGTAGTTAGCGCGAAATGGCGCTTCGGGGTCACGAAGGGTTCCGTACCATTATCTATGAAAATGGCATAAACATCATATCTGTTGTCAGGGAGTCCCATACAAAAGATATGAAGTCCTAATAATGGGGCAGCCCCTCATTATTATCATTATCAGAGTAGATAAGTTGTATGAGAGCAACCTGAAAAAAAAACTGTTTTTTAAGTTTTTGTTTTTTCAACGGCAACATGAATACATCCTTCCTGAAAATTTCAACTGTCTTACTATCACGATTCATGAGATAAACCCTGGTGTTGCCCTTTCGGTGTAGGAACTCATGCTCATCATAATTCATTCCTTGTAGGGAGGTGTCCCAAAAATATTTTAAAATACATATTTTAGGCGGTGTGATTAGCATATAAAGAAACCCATGCCAAATTACAGTTTTATAGTAAAAAAGGTCTATAAGCTAGACTACAAAAAGTCAAACATGGCAAAACCATATATGGTTTATCAAAGTAATTGTGTGGGTGCGGTGCTCTAATTAACAAACCTAGACAGTTGAAATATGGCATCTAGCTAGGTAATAATGTGTAAGCGAAGGAAAAAATCTGAAAACAAAAGAAAGTTTTTTAATTGTAGGGTCTGAAACCGTTATAATTAAGTGGATGGAAGCTTGCACAAAATATGTATTAATGATTTATGAATAAGCAAATAAATATTTCTATAAAAAGTTATGATATCCCAACAAAAACATCAATGTGAAAAATGATAGCCAAGTTCAATGCTCAGTATATTTGATAGTGAACTTCGCCGAAAAAAGTATTGCATCTAAATGAGAGATTACTACTAACTACTTTTGCCTTACTATTTTCTTACTTTCTAACACATGATAGTCAAGTCATTTTTATAGTTCAGGCTGATATTAAGCGAGTATTTTAAGCGTGGTGTGGGTGACCTCGATAGTAATTACTTTAAACCATTAATTTACTTGAACCATTTCACGGGACATCCAAAATATACGCGGGCGACGTCGCGGGAGACGACTAGTAAATAAAAAACTTTGATATTATTAAAGGATTACTGAAACGATAAAGAAACCTTTGTCTTTAATTTAGCTTTCCATATTTGTAATGTTAAACGGAAGCGTGAAACATACTGCGCAGACCCTAGATAAACTGGGAACAGGGCAAGAGAATGATGATGATGATTTGAAATGTTATGAATTTCAGTGTGTAAAAAAAAACCATGACAAAATTCTCGTGATGGGTGAACTTTGACTTATATACCTACTGGTTTGTACGGAACCCTAAATTTGAAGTGCCATATCTGTAATGGTCTTCAGTCATCATCAATTGGAAGACTGATGGAAGATAGTAGTGAGACTATAACTGTGTCGACAAAAAGGATCTTAATAAAAACAACCTAAATGTTATTACATTACATTTCCTACACCTATGGGTTGGCTGGAAGAGGTCTCTTTTAGGGATAAGCCCACCTTTGTTCACATTGTGACTTCTTGTACCTATTTTCTGTACATCTTATAAGTGCAATAAAGAATATAATAAATGTTATTGGATATTCTTTCTTGTTTTTATAATGGTTACAGGTTGCTGGCATAAAGTGCTGGCCAGTCGTGTGAGAATGAAATGCCACTCTTTGCGTTCCTTGTTCTTTCGATAAACGTTTAGACTAAAAAGCATGTATGGTGTACTAAAGAAACCATTTTGTAAAAGTTCTTAGGGGTTCTGCTAGATGGCGTGGGTATGTTACTTACAAAAGCGCATGAAGTATCTTATTCAAGAAAATTTTGTTCCTTAAATAAACACTAGATGGCTTAATTATACACGAGATTTGTAAGACAAAGTTGACAGAAAAAGTTTTGTGCGGGGGTGCTGGTGGGGGAAGCGCCCCGCACTTTTAACAAGGGGGCGGGGCTTATGAGATAATTTGACGGAATAAGACGGCCTTAAACTCGGCTGTTGCAGAAATATTTGTGTTCTGATTACAAAAAGTCAAACGAAAATAGTAGGGATAATTCTGATACTTAGGGTTCTGTCTTCCTCCCTTCAATCAAAGTTCGTTATTGCTCAAATAGTGCATGTAATTTAAATCATGACGTAACAATGTTTAACATACTATGTAATAAATATCATTTACGAGTACATTTAAAGCCCTCAAGTTTGCGCATGAGTGGGTAAATAAATGGATCCGTTACCGGTTCCCTCCTTTGAGTCTAGGCCTAGGCGCCACGATTTTGAATTGCTCCGTTCAGAAGAAACCGAAATAATCTCTTTCTCTAACTTCTTAACTTAAAATTGCGCCTTCAATAACCCTTAAACTTAATACTATATCCATAACTAAACATCCAAAGTAATTTCACGGAACATAACCGCCCCGATCGAGTTCTGCCTTAGCTGTTCAAAGGCAACCCCTATCCGCGACAGCCATATTGCAAGGTGGTGCGTAGTCGGCGTAGCGTAACGTGCGCTTGTGCCAGGCGGTCCCGGCCCCGTCTCTCATTGCAACGCTGCACGGAGGGACAAATGTATACGCAGTACTTTTAGGGGATTTGTTTATCCGAAATATGTTAAAAGGACGACTTAAAGCCAGTCCCACGCATTGGTTATCGGGAATTTGTTTTTGGAACTTGGAAAAAAAGGTGGACTTATTATCATGTGGTATTCTTTACCAGTCATTGAATTAGGGCTTACAGCATCATTTACCATCATTTCTCTGACCCCAAGTTAAAAATTTATCTAGAACACTTGTATCGTGGTCGTTGTTATCATAAACATTGGTAACTCCAGGCCAAAAAAAACATAAGTAACTTTTGTATTGATTGATTAAAACACAATTTACAGATATATTGCGTATTGACTGGGGATCGAACTGTGAACCCCATGGATAATGATATCGTGGTAGCCACTCTATTATACTGTATGTGTATAAAGATCGACAAGAATGCGTTTATATCTTGATAATAGCTATCTCTAGAAGTCTAGATTAAGCCGCAAAGTAAAAATTGACGATAGAGCGAGCTTGGTATCGCTATACAGAATAACCTGTTATCTCTTTATGAATTCCTTATTGGTTGCGAAGACTCTATTACAGATAATCCAAACATTTGACTGGTAGAAAAGACCGCTTTGACTCTAAATTGCAAAATGTTCAGTGTACATATCGCTCCTTGTATAAGACTAAAGGCCCTTCTTTCCTGTAGCTAAAGTAATTAATAGGATAAGTCTGGCGTATAGCAATAAAATAATTATGATAAAAAAAAAACATCGAGATGGTAATTTGCGTTTGTTGTATTTAAGTGTCCGATATGGAAAAGTTCAAAAAACGGCAGTTAGTATTTTGCGTTGGTGATACCTATTCTCCGTCGAAAGAAAATAAACAATATTTTAGCTGTCTACACATTTCGACTAGTGTTGACATCGGCTTTCAGTGGAAAATCTGTTAAATTACTTATTTATTACTGCGGGAGGAAGTTCAACGAATACGGGGGTTGAAATCATTCAGAGTTTATGTAAAACGAATTTTGTGCTTATATTCATACGGATACAAATCCAATGGTCTCATATGGGGGTGATGTTGACAAATAGAGCTCAATAACCTAAGGATTGACCTTTCCACGATTGGTGCGAAGCCTGGGCCGATGACCCGGGTTTATTTGGGTCCTTAGCCTTCTTAGCATGGAATCAACTACCTACAATTATTTTGTTGCGGACGACAAATCCAGCTTAAAGCTGGCCTTAAATTTCTTACCCAGTTTACTTTACCATAATTATTCTACTTTACTTACTCATAACAAGTTTTATGACTCATGTGACTCATGGAGACTTTTTGATCGAACGGTTATTGTTAAATAAGGAAATTAGTTAAACGATTTGTTAGTTTCTATTACTTGCCTAAAAAGTTAATATTTGAAGTACGAAATATAATATTTCCCACAGATCCTATTTAAAAAGTGAAGTAATGTTCAGTTTCACAATATGACGTTACTTATACAATTTTAATGATAGTGAGAGACTAAAGACCTTTGTTTAGGACGAAACATGTAATGAGTTCACTGCCAATGAACCTCAATTTTGAAGCAGTTTCTAAAAGGTTTCATTAATAGTGTCGGCCGCAACCCCGTTCCACTCCATTCTGTCATTATTGAGTCCAAGGCAAACAGCGGGGTGGCTACGAAAACAACCATCGGGCGTACGTGCCTGAAGGGTACTACCGAGTCCCTATAAACAACTTCACATAAGTAAGTGCTAAGGAGCCAAATAATCAGAGGAAGTACCCGCAGAGTCGGCGTCTCCGATAACGGGCGTCGAGATAGCCGTGTCTAATTGTCCGGAGCTATCGTCGGCGATGCGGGCGGTTTTCTTGCGGGCGGAAAAATATCGATCGGCCGGCACACACCTGTTCGACGTTGAACACAATGGGGCCTCGCACCTGCCCACAACCGCGCGCGCCGCCGCTCGCAGCACACACGCACGCCGCCCGCCCGCGCGGAGCTGACCGCCGCGACGTCACTCCGGTCGAACGATCGATCGCCGTCCGGCATCTTGGACTACACCACTGCGACTCTACTTCTTCAGGTAACCACCACTCATTAGCATTCAAACCATCAACTTTTTTAAACACCGTTTCGATTCTAATACATATAAAATCATAATCAATTATTCCACCCCTTTAACGATCATCCAACGCCAGTGACTCATCAATTTCTTTGTCACCGTTCCAGGGTCGACGAGCGATGTAGTGAAACATCATGCACATAACGTCAGGTCTGTCGCCGGCGTCCGGCGAAATGCTGGATACATCGACGCTCAATTTCTACGGAGATGCGGAAGACCAGTGCGGGGTTACCTACTTCGCAGTGGATCACGCGGTGCCGGAATCCTCGCATACCGTCGAAATCGAATACGTGTACGAACAACCAGAAACATACGCCCAAAATGACGTCACAACGGATTTAAACGTGTCTCAAATAGAAACGGTGACTCCGAAAGCTGCTGAAGTTCAAGATGATAGCTCGAAAAAGATTCGCACGAAACATAAGCCCGAGAAACCACCGGATGAAGAAACAGATTTGACGAATCTGACATGGCTTCAAAATATAACGAACATAATGTCCGTTCCGCAGTTCCCCATACCGCCGGTGTCGCCGAGCCCCCCAGTGAAGGTTCAGCCGCAGAACACGAGGCTGCAGAAGTTCAACCAAACTATAGCAAAATGTCAGAAGGATTTTACGGAGAATAAGCACGAGTATCAGAACAATAGTGAGAAGAAACCGCCGTATTCGTACAGCACTCTGATTTGCATGGCGATGAGGTACAATAACGACAAAATGACGCTCTCGGCGATATATTCTTGGATACGGGAGAATTTCAAGTACTACAGGAACGCGGACCCCACTTGGCAGGTGAGTGTTATCTGTGCAATCGTTCGGTAGTGAGTAGGGAAGCCCAGTTTGATTTAATAAGCGCTCAATTTGTTTGCATTAACCGATAAAAACTAATTGGATACGGTCGAGTAAAGTGGACTGATAGGACAGAAGTGATATTGATATTAGAGAACGTAAATGATTCACATGGGATTAACGATTTGGAAATATAGGCGACTACTTTGTAAACTAGATAAACAGTTCACACAAAAACTAAATGGCATAATTTTATTACAGAATTCAATCAGACATAACTTATCGCTCAACAAGGTATTTGTAAAAGTCGCTCGCTCTAAGCATGAACCAGGCAAGGGCGGTTTCTGGAAGCTCGATCTAGCGCATTTGGAAGGCACGAAGCGCATATCCAATAGGCCTCACAAGAAGAAGAAGACCACCCTAGCTCCAGGAACGAAGGAACCCCTCAATGAAGACGGAATAGCAGTGGCTAATATACCTCAAGTGAAAGGTATTGAAATTGTCGAAGCAATGGCTACGGATATAGACAATTCTGTGACCCTGCATTTACCAGATTTTAATTTGGGCAGTATCCAATCCATCTCTAGTATGGATATAGAAACTAATATAGGAGCAAATGTGATTGTGGAGCCTGTAGCCCCGCCACCTCTTATCCCAGAAGATGACCTGTCCTCTCTTCTTCTCAATCCTACGGATTGGGATGACCTCCAACTTGACATGCTAGACAACTATCTGGATTCGTGTTTCAAGTAAGTTTCTATATTTTATGTTTTGTATTCTCGTGATAACCGTTTAGGACTAGAGTGATAGAACATCGCAACTGTTAGGAACGTACTTAGACATAGCGTCATAATTTATGTGTAGTAAATTGCTTGGCTTATGGATTGATTTTTTATCCAGTTGTTATTTGGTTTAATCAGGCATTTAAGTTGTTGCTTCGTTTATATCATTTCATTCAACTTTAAACTATAGCATAGTGTTTTTACACCGAAATTGTATCAGTGTGTGTATCTTTGATAAAAGTAAGAAAAAATAGAATTCTAAATATAAAACAGCATTGATAAAAAATATTATCGAGACCTTAAAATATCTTTTTTTTTCTTCTTGGTTGAATGAAATGTATAGTGAGTGGTGTAGCGAAAAATATATATTATAATAATCTAGTCACAAGGAAAAAGAGCGAAAGAGGTAAAGTTTTTAAATTAGTGCCTACCTAAGAACTAGATTGTGGAAAAATTTGCACAACTTTAGTTATTAATTATTTATTTCATATAAAGGCGGATTTTTTTATTTAAGTATTTGATACTTACTGTACAATGATACATTTTGCTCAAACAAAAATAAATGGCTCAAAATTATCAACTTAAAAAGTGATTTCAACAACAGTATTAACTCGTCAAGTATGTGTAAACGAGACACAATAAAAATTCCATTGTTATGCGACTCTCGGCATTCGTTTGATACCTGACTGATTAAATTGAAGAAATGACGCAAAGGAAAAATTATCAAAAAATATTATTTACCTATGTTTCGATACATTCTATGAATCGGACAATTTTCATTAGACGAAATTGTTAGGAATATGCGTTATTAGAAGCATGGCATCAATATTTTTAATAAAAATAAATTGTTACTAAAGTTATTAATTAGGCAACTAGAAAATGTCTTTACCGCTCAGTATTATATTGTACAAAATAATAATTTAGTTACTTTATAGTGTGGCAATATTTAAAGTATGTTTTAATAGTAGTTGTGGAAATAATAAGTGTAACTTAAAGCGCCTTTCAATAGAATCATTCACTTAAAATAATTTACATTTAGTTCATTAACCAATGCCTATTAACTTTTTAATTAAAATGTACTTATAACAAAAGAACTTATTAGTTGTGAAAAGAAAATTCTATTGAAATGCAGCTTACATTTGAGCTTTATCAGATGATCCGTCCATCCAGTATTTAATATAAAGCAGACATTTCTGCAATTGGGTAATACTTGCTCAGCACAAAGTGTAATTATTGTAATATTTATTCATATTCGTAGTTGTATTTTAGGTAGTGTGAGGCAAATGTACAATTTTTGCACAAAAATATATGTATAACCGACTATGAATCGGCGTTGGTATTTATAAAATATAAATGTTGAAAGTTAGGCAAAAGTTGAATCTTCCGTCCATACTTTTTTTTAAATGTATTAATGACGAATTATACAATATATTAGTACAGTATCAAAATAAAGTAGAACAAATAAATATTTATCAAAAAGAACAACACTTGTTCGTCACTGTACCGACATGAGATAAAATATTGTATTGGACATATTTTTGATCAAAATTTGTGGATAAAAATGTGGATGAAACAAGCTAATAAATAAGCTCTTCTAATGATGTATGTCCTAATTGGAATGTAGTAATTTTAAAACCATGGTGTAAGGTTTTAATATGTAAAACAAAATGTGGTTTGTAAAGAAAAGAGGCACAGCATAAAACTAGTCAAAAGTGTCTTTTTTGTGTTATTTGGAGCAATAAATCAAAATATTTGTACTTATATTTTTCGTTTGGACTTAAATTGAAAACACGCCGTGTGTTATAAATTAAGGCGCGTATTAAGGACTAGTAAAATGTTAGTGAATATTTATTATCGGAGTTGCCTCAATTTTGGTGGGATTTTATCTAGCCATCAAATATTTGGAAGAATGTAGTGTGAACCGTAAAGTTCATATGGAATTATTATTTGAGCCTGTGTACCCTGGTATCCTACGTGATACGTGATAAGAATTTAAGGGGTATAGGTATTAAGAGTATTATATTATTGCTACCTATAAAGGTAGGTATTTCTAGAGTTTGAGCCTAAATATATACTATTAACGAAATAAAGTTTTATGTACTAACTTTATCATTGTTGTAAAAAAAAACTCGAAGAAGTATTTAAACTAACAAATTCGTCCATGTTTGCCGTAATTTTTTTTTTCAGTACTTATGTAATGAAAACTTGGTGAATATAATGGTTGTCTAATAAAATGTGGCTCAAAATATGTATCGTATTTCGTGTTTAGAAGTGTCCTTACTACTTTCAATAAAGTGTTAAGAAAACTTAATCAATTTTTCTTTTCAAATGTATTTTCTTACTTTCTTTTTCATGTTAATAATCTGTAACATACATCTATGACTAGACTAGAGTTAAACACTTAGCTTAAACATCATAATATTTATGTTCACAATACTATCTTAAATCTGAGTTAAGAAGTTGTTATTATTTCTTCATTAATGCATACATTTAGAAAATACTCATAAAACAAATCGGATTTTCTACAAACTAAACTGACATTATTCGGTTCAAGCACATTACTTGATTTTATACTAGTTTCAAAGAAAAGACTTGCCATCATAGCAACCGCTGCGTTTATATTACAACTTGGCAGTGTGGGTAGTACTGAAGCGTCGGCTACAAACAATCTGTATATGCCGAAGACTCTAAAAGACGTGTCCACGACGCTACTAGATGCTGAATGACCCATAGAACACGTGCCCACAGGATGGTAGCTAGTAAGAGTCAAATGACGCACATAGCACTCCCAGTAGTCATCACTAAACTTTACATAGTCTTCACAACCAGGAAAATGGACAGGATTCACATGAGCTCCTAAAGATCTCATTGGTTCTGTATCGATAAACTTCGGCACTAGTTTGATACCCTTTATCAAAGTTTTGATATCATTAGAGTCTGAGAAATACTGAGGGTCTATGCAAGGGGGCATGTTGGGGTCGATACTATTGATATATACTTTTCCCTTGCTTTTCGGATGTAAAACTATGGGTAGTATTGTTGTGGCGTGTTTATCAAACACTTTGGCAAAGTAATTTTCCCATACAGTTTGATTTATACCTAGGGATTTTTGTAAGTGTGTCCCTCTGTCTGCTGATATTCCAACTGGCATAACCATGAATTGTAAGTCAATATTTTCATCATTATTGGTAGACAGAAATCCTATAGCCTCACAGCCAGGGGTAGTCCAAGGACCTCTACCATTAACAAAATATTCATAGCCATGAAATGGATTCAGCATATTCATAGGATTCACAGCTAAAGTTTTGTTGAACACAATCAAATCAAGCCCAGTGGCAATATGATCTTGCAAATTATGACCAACAGACAAATCTTTTATGACAGGAATATTTAATGATTTCAAAATATTTTTAGGCCCAATCCCTGATAGTTGAAGTATTTTAGGAGAATTGTAAGTTCCTGCTGCGAGAATAACACCTTTCCTCGCATTTATATTAAATTTCTTATTAAATATTACGATGTCTACTCCATTTGCTATGTTATTCCTAATATTAACTTTTTCAACTAATGCATTAGTTACAACATATTTAGAAATATCTAAGTTATCAGATGTAGACCATCTTTTACCATTATTTTGTGATACTTTGCTTTTCCTAAACCCTTTGTTAAATTCATCAATGGAAACATACCCAAGCTCTACAGCAGCCTCTATTATAGCATTGGCTAATTCACTCTCATATTTGATTTCATTTAAATGAAATATGTTATCTTCTACAAATTGAAACTGTTGTTCTATAAATTCTTTACTGTACCTTGCTTGGAACCAGTCAACATAATGAGAAATATTTCCTCTTACATGTATCATGTTGTTCAGTTTTGAGGAGCCACCAACAATCTTGCCTTGTGGTAATCGGCATTTCTGAAAATAATATTTTAAAATATCAAGAACAAGGTACAGAATTCAAACAGTCACAGAAAGGATATTCTTTCAATCAGTACTTTTACTTTGTATTAAAAAAAATATATTTTCAAAGCAATTAAAAAGTAAATATGTATTGTCTGCCTGCAGTACAAAAGTAAGACTGGGAATTAGATGTAAGTAAACTACAAACCTTGTTATTCATAGCCAAACAAGCACTCTCTTGTGGGATTGTCTCGTACTTCCAGTCATAAGCAGAGCCATGCAGCATAGGACCCAGAACTGGTATATCAAATAGTGGGATTCCTTTGCCTCCGGCTTCTAAGACTATGAAGGTATAATTTGTTTCTGTTGCTAGTCTATGAGCGATGACTGATCCGGCTGTTCCTGACCCAACTGTAAAGGATGGTAAAAAAATATGTTCTAAGGTTTTCTTAGTAAACATACCTAAAATATGGGTTTTAAAACTATGCAAACTTACCTCAAGTACCTATCTTTATGAAGAATTAAGTAAAAACTGGACAAAACTTACCAATAACATAATCGTACTTCCATGCAAAGTTATCACAACTTGACGAAAATAGTAGTTGACCGTAATAAACAACATAAATCATTAAAGTAAATGAATTGATACAAACAAATAATATCAGGAATTGTAAATTATGTATGAAAGACATAATTTTGTACAGTTAATATGATCAATTATTATAGGATTAGATTAAAAAAAGATAATCGAAAACTTTTTGTAGGTTAGGTTTGTTTTGTTTACATCGATTTACTTTTTAAATTTTGACAGCTTTGTATAAAAGAGGGAATGGGCAAAGATGTCAGTAATCGTACAGCCTAACGAAAATAAAATTGCAGAAACACTAGAAAATAAAAAGATTCCTAGTTTTAAATTTATTATGTTGTTTGTTTGCTAGTATTTCTATTTTGTTTGAACTAATCTTAATCTCCTTGCAAATTCAAGCTTTGACAACATACTCTTATTTATCTTAGCTGTACAGAGTCGAGATGGATGGCAATGTACAGTTTTCATGTTCTGCAATAAAACAGTTATAGAAAATTGTGATTTCAAATATATTACAATTTGGATATAATAAATACATACATTACACTTAAAACTAAATATGTAGAACTTGCGGTTCAAGTTTAAGCCTATCTATAGTTTCTTGTGGCATACAATATGTAGGGTTTACAAGTTTTATACTAGTATTACCTAGTAATGACAATCCTGCTAGACCAAATAAGGTGTGAAAGGGGTCAGGTATATCGCCAGGGCGATCGCTGAAGCCACCCGTCTCTACATCTTGGCATGCCAGGATGTAATCTTCTAAACTCTTCTTGTCTACCCAGTGTATTCTGTTCAGCATTGATAGTGATGACATCACCCACCTGGGAAATGAGGTAAAAATAAGTTATATAAAGCTTCATCAAAATTATTTTTATTTATTTATATGTATATTCTTTATTTTAGAGCCACTTTAGAGCCTTAACCCGCGTCTCGACATTTTCAAGTTTTGTTGTTTTCCTCAGTTCTGTAAGTAGCCCTCTTCTTGTCTCTAATATTGAAACCAAGGATACTCCTTTCCATACTTCTTTGGCACGTTATGAGTTTCTTGGTTGCTTTTTGTGTAGCCACCCATGCCCATGTGGGTTAAGGCTCTAAAGTGGCGATGGACAGGCCATTTGCTTAGAGAGATGCGAGACAAATGGACCAAGACAGTTTCAACATGGACACCTCGACACGAAACTAAAAGGAAAAGAGGAAGGCAACACAAAAGATGGTCAGATTAACTCCGCAAAATAGCTGGGTCAAGATGGCAAACGACAGCAAGAGATAGAGAAGCGTGGAAAGGGCTGGAGGAGGCCTTTTGTCAAAGGACGAGCTTAGAGGGGAACACCTGCAAGCAGTGATAAGCAAATGTCATAATTGTAAATCCTCTCTTTAAGTAAATAAAGGCTTTTTGAATTTTGAATTTGAAATATTCTTTATTGCACAAACAAAATGAAGTACAAACGAAGGACTTAATGCTTTAAAGCATTCTCTACGAGTCAACCATTGGGTGAGGCAGAAACAGTTATAGGTAGACCGCGAAATTGAGACCTCGCCTGGGGGGAAAAGAGGTGCGGGGGGAGACGAGAGCGCGGTTAGTTAGCGGCGCGGGCGGGTGTTTCCGCGCGACCCGCTATCGCTTCCCCCCGCGCCCCTGTGCCCCGCGGGCGAAGTCTCAATGAAGCGGTATAACCTATAGAATTCCTTTACCTTTGAATTTATTTTATTAATTTAGACACTTGACGACCTCCGTGGTGTAGTGGTTAAGCACGCTGGGTTTCAAGGCGTCGCCGCTCCGAGGTCCCGGGTTCGATTCCCGGTCGGGTCAATGTAGAAATCATAATTTTCTACATTGTCTCGGGTCTGGGTGTTGTGGTACCACCGTTGTGTCTGATACCCATAACACAAATGCATTAGCTACTTACTTTGGGATCAGAGCAATGTATGTGATTGGTGTCTAATATTTAATTTAATATTTTTTTTAAAAAAAAGACACTTACTCTCACACAGAGTAAGAGACAGAGAGAGAAAGACAGTAGACTCAGGTGATTATTTAAATATTACAATTTAGCGTAAGATTTGTGACTTTACAAATGTCTCTTACCAAGAGTAGCACAAGTCAGGTAACTTCTCTGGTCTCCCATTGAGCCCACCACTGGGCAGTTGTCTCTCGCACAGCCACCATGCAAGCTCATCAGCTTTTAAGGCATCCATTCGCTTGCATATTGACAGTGTTCCCACACAGCAGTAGATCAAACCTGGCAAGAAAGAAAACTAAAATGAGCACTAAATGTTATGATTTTAGGTTGCGATTCCAATTTCACAGCATTTTAGTAATAAAGTACAAAATTGTATCTCCAATGCAAAAAGAGAGGTGTTATAACTTTAAAATGTCTGTCTGTATTTGGTATCGTAGCTCCTAAACAGATGAACCGATTTTTGTACACTTTTTCTTAGCCAGCTGTTCTTAGCCATGTTTGATGAAAATTTGTTAAGCATTTTTTTTATTTGCTACATTTTTAATATATTTTATGTTATTACCTATGTCTTATTACCTGCATGACTTTCTGATCCAGGTTTTGATCCAAATCCTCCGTCAAAGTTCATACAGCTCAAAACAAAGTCAACAGTTTTGCTGATATTGATGGCATCTAACCGATTTAGTAAAGATAGTGTCATAACAGCACAGAAGGAGAATCTTGTGTCTACTTCCCCCCATTTGTCACCTGCAAAGTTATAAATGCGAGGAAAAATGTGAGCAGATGTAAATGAAATTACATATAAATATGATTTGAATAACAATTGTCATTCAGCTTCTTTTAGCTTATGAGTTGTAACTGTTTTTTTTTTTATAGTGTGTTAAATAAATAGTTTTAATTTTAACTCGTTTTTAATTTGCTTACCAAAAAAGCTACCATCGTCTTGCTGTAAGGATGTAACATATCTGACCACACCATCTACATCAAGAGCATCCAATCTGTCATACATAGCTAGCACCTGTGAGAAAACAAAATGATTTTTTGTATCAAAATGAATCAAAATAGCAAACTACTAAGTTGATTACTTTTAAGTAGCTTGCAAAACTAGCCTAGGATAACATTAACTAAATGGATGGGAGCAAAAGGGCAGAGATATGTTGCGAGACAATCAGGGAGATAGCTGGGGCTAATTGATAAATTTTTGATAAGTTTTATATTTTAATTTTAATGAAAATGAGAAATGAATAATTTATATATAAAATTAGCTAACCTGAACAGCACTCAAGGTGTAGAGCATGTGAGGGTCATGTCCAATGCTAGCTGATATTCCACCGCCTTCCTTGTCCTGGCATGATGTTATGAACTCTATGATTTCGTCTCTAGGCATCCTGAAACATGCAAATTATATCTAAGTTTACACGGAAAACATAATTTGTATATCACTATTAGCAAAACACACTTTAGGAACAAATTAGCAACCTAAAGTTCCGAGTCATAAAAACCATTTTTGTTGTGAAAATAGTATGTACAGCTTATATTTTTAATATCATACCTTGAAGACTGCCCCATGAGTTCCATAGCAGTAAGACTCCAGTATATACCAGACATACGAAGATATTCAGTCATACAAAATTCGAAGTCATCTTTGTCCAGTCCATAGCCTGCTAAATAGTCGGAATGTTTCTGAAGAAGCAAAGTCCTGGGCCTATCGTCCTTGAGGACCACATCTTTAGTGTTGAAAGACATTAAAAGAAATGGTTTCTATGCAGTTAGATAAGGAAAATTAATTATTTACAATTTCCTGCCTGCAAGATGAGCGAAATAATTGAGAAATTGACATTGACATTTGATGACACTGACAGTGACAGTTGACATCAATAGCTTACAAATATAATTGTGCAGCAGAATTTAGATTATACAGCCTTGGTTAATTACGCTGAAAAAATATTAAATTCTAGGTACTCAGAACTTTTTCACAATACAAAATAAAAGATTACGAATATTTTATGACAATACGAATAACTTCGAGGATTTCAAAACGTTCAAGTAATGCTTTTCAGGAAACTAATTTTTTGTGCAATCATAGTCTTGTCTTAATCTACCACGATTTCCTTGGTGTTCACAGTCTCTTGAAAAATTCATTAATGCCTTAGGCCTTAGGGTATTTTCTACCACAACCACTTGGCAATGTTATTGTGTGTAGTTACAGTTAGTTAGTTAGTCGCGTGGTGTGTTAGAAATTTACAAGGCATAATAATATCAAATGGAAAGTTTTAAGCGGTCGTTCGTCGGTTTGGTTTCGGTCTTGTCAAGCGAAGAGAGGCGTCTGCCGTCTACAATCTTATCAGACTTGGTGACATAAGTTCACTGAGACGAGTCGGGAACCTTATCGATCGAATGATAATTGCAGACCGCGAACTCTAATCAAGTGGAATAGTGCCGGGGTATTTGTCGGTAGTTTTAATGTCGATAGTTGATCTCGAAAACTATTCGTATAGGTAGGTATCGACTTACTTACTGCGTGTCACATAAAGATTACTACCTTTCTTTTATCGTCTTGGTTTTTAAGGCTAGTGCAGCATACATCCTGTTTTATGAAACTTATAAAAACATTTCATGAATGGGTAATAGAGCCTTCTGTTTTTCCATCCATGGTTCTTTATAATGTATCCCGATGGATTTTAAAGATATCGATATCGTTTTAACATGGTAATAAGATACTTAGATACTGGTTGCGTTTTCGCATTCACCAGTATCCGATACTCAGCGAAAGCACCCTTTACAGTGTCTATGACTTCGGATTGATATTGCTGTAAGAGCCTTTTCAACTAACTTGAGATTTTAACCAAGTATCGTCGAATGTCGTTGAGCAGCACTTCAAAGGTCGCCGGGTGCGGATCTCGATGCGACCGTTATTTACCACTTCAAATGGATCTTCGGGATCGAATCGGAGTAATTCCTACTATTCCCACAGGACTGTTACTTGGATCGTAAACACGTCTCAGATTTGAACGCACATTTCTGAGACTGTGTCATATTCTAAATTGGTTAAGGATTAAAATTACATATGATGTGATGTCACTCACTCAGCGATGTCAGCAAAGATAAAGTCTTTCGAAAGTTTTAATTATAATTATTTGAATTCATTAAGCCTACGTTTTTTTCATAACTTGAATTTAACGGCCTGTTTCACAATTAAAAGTAAACACTACCCAACGACTTATTTCAATAAAGAACTTCATTTTGTATGATGTATCTGGCCGATATCACTGACCAGAATTTACTACCTAAGTCCCAATTTCTTCACCGATAGTAATGGTAAAGTTACTTTACCAGCGGTTGAATATTTACGATTGTTTGTGTTTTGAAGAAATAATACCTTAACCAATGGTCATTAAAATAGCCATTCTGACAATTGGTTAAGGTAGATTTTCTTCAAAACACCCACAATCGTAAATATTCAAGGGCCTAAGTCATCGTGAAGTAGGTCCATAGTCTTCTGTTGCTCTTTAAATATAAATGAACGAGTTCAGGAACTATTAGTATCAGTAGGTCTTGTGTTACACATACGTAGAAAAATCACTTACTATCCGCAGACTTACATTTGGTTTTCCCACCTTAATCCGCGGATTACTTAATCCACGACCTTATCTAGCCAATATTAATCAAGGCAGATAAGAAATTTTAGACCACATCATGCGCTGAATCTGCCATAGTATAGTAAAAATTAAAATAAAAGAGATTGCTCGGTCGTGGTAAAACTATGAACTTTTAGTTTACAGAAAATAGCGTAGCAGCGTATAGTGTTGCTAACTTAGCAGTGAATTAACTTTGAAGTGTTTTAATTGTGGCATAAAACAAATAAAATATGGAGTTCCAAGAATGATCCTCGACTGTGTATCCTCGGTGAGTAATTAATTGCGAGCGTCGAGTAACTAACTAACCTATCAAGTTATTTATATGCCAGCGGATACAAATATATATGCCAGCGGATACAACTAAAATATCTTTATTAATAAAATATCTTTATCGTTACATCTAAAATATCCGATCTAAATATTTGTTTTTCCTCTCAGTTTGATAGCGTTAGATTTTTTTATCGAAAAGTTACAGCGCCACCTTTTTAGCGTCAGGAAAATGCTCATAAGCATACCCACCGACCGCGGGGGCAGTTGGAGGTTATGTGGGACTCCAGTTACAGCGCCACCTACCTCAACTTTATCTTTCCCATAAAAATGTTTAATAGTTCTACGCGTCCGCAATTGAACTTGAGGAGAATAAACTCAAAACTAAAATAGGCCCACTGTAAGGACTGGAACATTTCTAGTGCTTACAGTCCTTCGATAGGACTAAGTTCGATAGCTAGACATCTTGATAGTTCCAATGTTTGGTTAGTAGAATTTGCTTCATAAATAACTATGAATAAGTGACCAAAGCCATGGATTTTCTAAATCTTCGAACCTAACTCATCTTACATCACAGTAATGTATATAGTAATCATCTTAACTCGAATTATGTAAGTAATCTTAACTTGAAGTAACCATCTTTCTTTACTGGGAGAGAATATCTAAAGTTTCTAATTCCATAATTATTATTAAATTTTCGTTAAGAGACAGTAAGTAGATAAGTTATATCAACGTGATAATATACCTGCATGAAATGAGTAGGTACTCGTACATATTGAGAGATGTAAAGCTTGCGTTAAGCACGCAATTCACTTAAATCGCCTATGTTAGTATGACATAAGATATTTAATACAAGTAAAATAAGACAATACAAAACAAAACTTTTTCGTTCTTAATTGCAAAATTAAGATGTAAAGCTAGCATTAAGCACGCAATTCACTTAAATCGCCTTTGTATGACTTAAGATATTTACAAGTAACATGAGACAATATAACGCTTTTTCGTTATTAATTGCAAAATAACAATATTGTGAAATTAATGAAAATGTTGTGTTATGAACCGTCGAGACGGTGTTAATCCATTTGTAAATCTTATCGATTTTGTGAGCTAATCCAAGCAGAGGCGTGGTAGATAATAAAATGAGGATTGTAGT
This sequence comes from Pyrausta aurata, assembly GCA_963584085.1. Taxonomy (NCBI): domain Eukaryota; kingdom Metazoa; phylum Arthropoda; class Insecta; order Lepidoptera; family Crambidae; genus Pyrausta; species Pyrausta aurata. The sequence goes on along the minus strand of OY757263.1, from coordinate 1,874,491 downwards.
ACATTGTACTTATTATGACGTGGGTTGATAAGACCAATTAAATAATAAGTGCTAAAGGACAGCTTGATGAAAATAAGTCAAAGATTAATTAGGGCTACTGCTAAAGCCCCTATTACCGAAGAAGTGTATGTGCCATTTTATTTTATTTTATTTACATTGCCGCAATAATGTCACGTAAAAAGTTGCTACGTTATGTGTACCTATGAAATTATCTGGCTTTGTTGCTAAAATAAAGTGAAGACTTTTATTTGAGAAGTGTTTTGAAAAAAACATTAAGTTTCAATTTCAAATCCAAATAACAGTTGAAGTCACTCAGTTGGGAATCAAATCGACTATCCTTGCTCTTTCTGCCCACTTGCAAAGTTCTTCAACCTGCTGTTTAATGAGATACTTAGTTAATTCTAAAAATCTCTTTTACGTCTATCAACTGAGCATCGAACGCCCAAATGGTTTGGGACGGCGTTCTACTATGTAAGACGTTTTCTCAGCCCGCAATAGGATGTATATAGGGATGTACTTATATGGTACGAGTATATAGGTGACTGCATAAAGAAGCAACAGACGATGTTGAATCCCGGTGAAATTTGCCCCCGGAAGACATGTCCCTTTTCCGAAATGTCAGGAGCCAAATTGAAACATCAAGTTAAGTTCGCTTAAGAAATTCGACACTCTTTATCGATCTGAATTCATTTATATCAATGTCTCAAGTTATATTTTTGAATAACTCGCATCAATATTACGGGTGATTTTCGATCGAAAATCACGTGAAATATTGACGAATCTGAAATATTGAAAATCAAACATTAATCAACAAAAACCATACGCCATATTGAGGCGACTGATTCTCCATAATTTAGGTCCCAACAGCGAAAAGAGAGTGGAGATAGTAATTATTTATTTATTTATTTATTTTTATTTGAAAGGATAACCAGGGTTTACAAATAATTAGTAAGCTACAAGTTATACAATTTTTAAACCACTTAAATTTTCTTTACCATTGTGATTATTCTGATGGCACTACAGATTGCGGTCGTGGGGACGTGTACCTACTCGGCTGAAGGTGTGCTAAGTTGCGGATCATATAATAATCATCATCATTATCAGCCAAAGGACGTCCACTGATGAACATAGGCCTCCCCACGGTTTTACACAGCGACCAATCACTCTGCATCCAGTGAGATCCTGCGATCTTTATGTAATAGGAGCTGTCCTATCCTAGCCGGCATCAACTCTGATAACGTTTTTCCCAGTAGGACTTCAGGTGGGCGTTCGTTCTGTCGCCTGTCAGCGGTCGAGTGAGCACAGGGTGCATAATTGATGTGCACTTCAATGAGCAAGCTGTGGCTGTGGCTCGAATTGCAGCGTTAATTTAAGTGTCTAGGCTTGAGTAAAATCAACTCAATTAGTATTAAGCTTTGTTGTGAGATAAGAGAAGTGGCTCTTTAATCCAAAAGTACCTGCATGGTAAAAGATCTGTCGCCGCAGGATTCTAAGTTGGTATGTAAGTTATTTGTTTTTTTTGTTTTGTTCTATATGTTTGGATTCTTTCATTTTTAATTTTAAATCTCTTTATAGATAGAGTAATTAGTACGCTAAAGCAAAACTTTGGCATTGATTTAATTGTATGCTGCAAGCGATGTTTACCTTCATAGAGTTGTTTACGTAGCCTTAAGAAAACTGTAATATCTATACATTTGTATCTGTAAAATAACTGCTGGTAAACTTATTATTAAAATAAAATAATGATATAACTGTAGGGATATGTACGTGGAATGGAACGTAAAAGAAGTAAGAGATGACAGACGACGAGAGAGAGTGCGGGAAGTTGATGTTATAACTGGCATTGTGAGGAAAGTGGGAGTGATTAAAAGTGATAATCAGAGGAAGACGTGTGCTGAGTCTTTGGGAGTCGTTACGAGTGGAGTGTTGTAGAGGGTGTTTAGAGTCTGCGTACATAATAAAGAAATAAGAAGTACAAACCGATTGCGAGTTTCCCCTACTTCCCACATAGCTATTGCCCAATTTAAGGGTGACAACACTAACACATCCATAGAGTTATGCTTCAGGATGCAATCCCTTTCACTTGGCAATCACTGTCTTGTTTTCTCTACCCACGTAAATCGCCCTGAAATCTAAAATTGGTTCAGTTCAGCGATTATTCGATGACAGTTTCAGGAGGTTTCAGTAAGGCGAAAGGTCGAAATCGCATTTGTCTGCGCAGTAGGTATATTTTGCTCGACCATGCAAGCCGATCACCGTCATTAAATTTTTCACTCCTTTCACTGTACGATTTTTTTCAAAACTTGTTTTTGTTCTATAACGTGCCTTTGCTTAAATGCGTTTTTTATAAGTCAGGTTTTTGAGGGCGATGAAATTTTTTACTTCTCAGATTTTTGAAGGCGGTGTAATTTTTTCAATTATTTTTTATGTCTGATAGTATCTATAATTTTAAGCTGTCTATAACTGCGTCTCTTGAAAAGCTTTCAGAACCATATAGAGAGGGATATAAATAAACTGAACTTAGGGCCTTTCCACACGTACCACAGTCACACCACGACCACAACCACACCACGTTGTCGGGCGTATATTTTGTATTGAAAATAAATAGGATCATTCACACGTACCACATTTTGCAGTCGTTATCGACTTCTTTCCTGTGTGATACCGACGACATCGCAACGACATCGCAACCACAACGCAACTACCAGCACACCGAGAACTAATTGCCGAGAAAGAACCGAGAACCACATCGACATTGTCGGAAACACAACGCAACTACAAAAAGCTGCAGCGACACTATTCACGTACCACTGCTTGACCACATTTTGTCGCTGCTATGCATTGAACTACTTACTAGCGTATGGAACTCACATCACGAACAAATTTTGTGGTCCATGAATTGATGATGCGGTCATCAACTCGTAGTAGGTACAAATCACAATTCGAAATTCAAATCACAGAAAACGTCACAATCTTGTCGTCGTTTTTGCGACACATTTTTTCTTGGCATAGCTTCTCTATACGTAGTAGCAATAATTCACTGCTGCAATGTGGTGTGGATGTGGTACGTGTGGGTTGGCCCTTAGTATAACTTATTTGACACCAACCATCTATGATATGTTTTTATGCAGCAAACCAATTATTACTCCACCGTCTTTAATTAACATCTGTATGGGTGTGCTAATTGGCGTCTTATCAAAGGCAGCAACTCATACATAAGATTAATAAACTCACATGTATTCACCATTTCGCGGATGGTGAAGCGCAACCCTTTGATCCGGTGCAATGACTTGTTTATACAGAAAATCCCCGTCTCAATCCCGATTTACGTAAAATGTCTCTTTTCGAGACACGCATATTGATTAAAAGGCATGTTAAAAGCTTAAAGCTGCTTTAAATAGACAGGTGTCAGATAAAGTTAAGATTTGAAATTTGTGCGGGCGCAATTTGTTGCGTATTTTATATGCGCAAATTGATTGGCCCCAAAACATTTATCTAACGAAAAGTCCTTTGAAAGGCCTATTCCTTAGGCCTATTTACATTCTTTTAATTAGAAAAACTAAGAAAGTTCAGTACATTACCAACTTCCATATTTTTTTTTCTTTTTCAAAGGCGTTACTTCCTTTTGTTTGAGAAATCGAATACTGTTTGAGAAATCTAGGTAGGCATCTATTCGCACTAGCAGGATTATGTACTCTTATCTCATATATCTATACCAGCGGTACTCAACCTTATACTGGACACAGAGACGTTTTGGGATTGATACTCCGGGCCGCAACATAATTCCATAAGGCTGGGCGGGCCGCAGGTTGAGCAGGTATATTAAGCTACTCTATAACTTTCTTTTTCAAAAACCTTATGCTGGACGTTGCACCACAGAAGATATGTTGCAAGTATTTTAGAATCTAGCTAGCCCAGTCACACAGGTCGCCACTATGTTGCGAATAAAAGGGATACCTACCTATATCTTAAATATGGGCATTCTTTCAAAAACTGTAGCTGTAGTGTACTCTTAAACTCTTCAGCGTACATCAAGTATTATAGTAAGCGACAGATAACGCTATCGGGGGCAATAAACAATTGAGTTGCCAGCGATAATGAACCTCTGACAGCCTTAGGCGCGGTGCACATGCAAGAGGATTTTTATCAAAAATAAGGACCTTCAAGACCATAAGTTGTAGAAATAAACTACGCCCAAATAGGGGTGAATGGGGTAATCATATGCTGACTAAATGTTTTGTTGCATGTTAAATACATGGTGTGTAACATAAATTGTAGGAAATGATCATGGTAGGTAGTCACTTTGTGAGATTTGTAAGTTATTCTCCATACATTATCGGTGAGATAACAGATTTTACAGATTTGAAGATTTATTGAACGTTTTTTATGCGTCGAATTGTACTCATTCAGATTACGATGGCACTAAATGATATCAGTACCTATACATGGTCAAAACCTCTTCTAATTTGGCGACTACATAAAAAGCAAACCATCCAAACAGTAAAACAATTCTCTATGACACGGTTAGTGTGTGACTGTGTCTTACAGAATATGAAAATGAAAGTGGCCTATGACTAACATAGTTAAGTACTTACATATTACATACAGTAAGTATACTTAAACTAACTGAGTTAACTTACTTAGTACTAGTTAATTAACCGTTTGAGAAAGGAAAAATGTGTTACACTACTAACTCAACACACAGTTTGGTCCCGACTTATATCGGTCGAGATATCGATAGATCAGATAAGTGTCGCTATTGATTCTTACTGTTACAGGATGTACAGGATTGTCATTGATGATGACAACAGGACAGGACTCCTAGGAACGCTGGCTTCATAAAATCTTCCAAGTTTTCTCTTTTTATACGGTAGGAAAACCTCTCAAATTTTGTATTCAAATCATATAAGGTCACCTCGTTTCAAGTGATAATATTTAAAGGGCTGATTCAGCACAATAAATTAATCACTTTTTGTAGAAAACACTATTGGGTTTTATCCGCTAGTTTTTGAGAAAATTGGAGACATGGTGATATATTTTTTCAGGTCTTATTTTTGTATTAATTAAGGTTAAGCTTAGAGAAAAAGAAGGTTGGGAATTGAATTAAGAGAGGTGAAGGCGATAAAGAAAATAACTTTTTAAATTGCCAGAGTGCTGTTTTGAAAAAATGGTATTGTCTTTGCTAAAGCAAATAATAAAAAAAAAATCTCGATTTTCCAAAAAATAATGAAAGTGTTCTGTTTCTATGATGTATACAAAGACACTGTTAAAATATTATCACTCAAAACGATTTGACCTTAATATAAATGTCCGTTTTTTTTAGAAATATTGTACTGTCGTCACAAAAATCCTTTACATTATCACTTACTTTCATAAGAAACTCTAAAACCCGGTCGGAATAATCGTAAATACTTATTCAATTGCTGGTAACTGGACATTTAACCATTTGTTAAGTGAACTATCTATCACGCAACTAGCCTAAGAAGTTTTAGTTGGAACCTACAGCAAACACACGATAAGAAAAATGGGTTTACAGCAGGTGGGTAATTACTTTACCGCAGTTAGTTTTCTTGCCATTACGTCAAACCAACATTTGCACAGTTGCTCTTGCAATTGAAAGGAGACGGCTAAATATCCATACAAAAAAAAACACGAGTCGACATTTTATAAGTTTTGTTTCGGGAGTAAAACTAATGCCTACCTCGCTTCGCTTAGGAGTTAAGAAGATTATAATATTTATAATTCTTTTCGTTTCGCTAGTGATCCAAGATGGCGCCCGTGTCATAAAGACACTACTTTATTCCCTTGTTGAATAATTTACTATTTTTAATGTGCATTAAAGGCTAACCAAACCATATACAAGAATTTATTGTCAACTCTGTTTTTTTCGCCATTTCCTTTGTGAAAACGTATGACTCTTTTAATTGTGTTTATTTTCGATATCAGTTTCTTACTGGCCCGTAAGGTCAGATTTTTTATTATTATTTCGGCGTCTCCAGCAGTCTCCCATTGGCCAGTAATAAAACTAAACGTTGAGGTAAATAAAGAAATAAAATAGGTAAAATAAAAGAGGTAAAATAAAAATAATAAGTTAAGCATTTACAGTGGCGAGTGTGAAACAGCCTTATCATTATGTTTATTGAACGAATCTCCCGGGCACGTTAGTGTGTGCCGGGGCTACACTGATTCAACTCATTCACAACACATCCAGTGGAATACTCTAACGTACGTAATAAACTTATTATACGCTCATATTACCGTTAATGGAAGCAGAGAGCGGGTAAATACAGTACAAACAACTTAGGTAATCCTATAATGGACCCGTTTTGTACCGGGCTTTGTTTTAAGTAACTTTATATACCAATGATTTAAGGTGAACACGCATATTGGTTTAAGAAAGAATTAATTAAAAGGATTCACGTTACAGATATGAACTAATTTACATTCCAATAAAAGATGAATTTGATGCTACAGTTTCAAAGAACGAACGAATTCCTTTTGTTGACTGATATTAATTTCCATCTCTTGTTTTCACGTGTATTTACTTACTGGGTATTGTTTATTGGAAGTTGTTCAGCAATTTTGTATACACAGTGAAACAGCTGTTTCGTAAAGTTATGTTAATGATCCCCCTACGTACTGTTAATGAGTGTGATAAACAATTATTGTGGAAATGTTATAGAAATTTATTATTACAGATCGCGAATCATAGACTTCAAGTCCTATCCCGAAGCAAAGTGTACTTCTTAACTTTGAAGGTGGATACTTACACTTGCGTACATATATCTAGAAAGGCTTCTATGGGTAAAATTATTATTCTGTTGGTATCAGATTTCTTGATGTCAACAGAGACTTAACAAAGATGCGTTGACGTTTAACTTCGGGTTATAGGTTTGTCTGCGAAAGTAGGCCTCACTCTAACACTTTAACTCGTCAAGTATGTGTAAACGAGACACAATAAAAATTCCATTGTTATGCGACTCTCGGCATTCGTTTGATACCTGACTGATTACATACACTAGAAAAATAATATAGCGGCCAGGCATGATGATGTTTCGTAATGTATAAGCCTCCTTGCTCTAGTAGGTATCGTTATTTGAAAAAAAATATTTAATGAAATGTGTTCTGATTATTCGTTGGAAAAAAAACGGTAGAAGAAATTCTAAATCGAAGAACCATTGCCTTGCCTTATATTTTAGAGGCCAAATAAAAAGGAATATAAATAGGAAGGCACTTATTTTAAAAACAGTATTCAGCAAAACTTCGTTGCCATGAGCATGATATTATGAAATACCCACTAAATAATATCCTTTGTTTCAAATAAAGTAGCTTTTCATAAGTCCGCTGGTAACTGAAAAGGTGGGAAATGTAGTGAGAAAGGAAATATTTATGAAATTATGAAATGTTGCTACGCAAATTAAATATGATGAACTTTGATATTATTATTCACCAGACGTCGTTTGATAGAAATTTTTCAAAAATAAGTGCTATATTCATCAAGAATCATCGTTAGTGTAGCAGTTAGCTCGCTGGTTGCTACCCAAGAGGTCTCGGGTTCGAATCCCGGGTCGAGATTAGTTTCTGAGGTTTTCTGTCTTGAAAATTGTCGGAAACAGCTCGGAGTCAGGGAGTTGGTGGTGATGTCACTCCCGTGCCTCGGAAAGCACGTTAAGCCGTTGGTCCTGCGCCTCTCCTTGCGATCCCTCATCGGTTCTGTCGGACTGCCGACTGCCGTCTCATCAAATTAATGAGAGGGAAGGAACAGAGAGTGCACTTATTTACTATGTTGGTTGATTTGATACGAACTTTTACTGTTATTTGGAAAGACATCGTATAAAAAGCGGTCAGACATTTTATTATGATCTCTCCCGATGGTGAGTGATGAATATAATGCAGCCGATGATGGGTCATCACATAATCATAGTTGTCATCATTAAGGCTTGCTTGTTATTGTTATTAAAGCCTACATACATGCTTATGTATAAATAACAATATATTTTTTTACATACACTGGTCTAATTATTAAATACAATAAATGCAATTTAATTAATTTAGATTTATAATAGCTAGCACCTATAAAATATTGTTATTGTAAATGACGTTATTTAACAACTATTTGTTATCGTTCGTTTCGAGTACAATTTAATTTTATTGTATTTAGTAAAAGTATAAAGCAATAAATGTCGGCTATTTAAACTCACGTTTACAGTTATATTCATTTGTTATATTTTACAATCCACTTGTTGATATTATCTGATACTCATAGTTATAATCTAATGGAAAAAAAACGACTAAGTGCGAATCGGACTCATGCACAAAAGGATTCGTATAAACTTGGCTATGTTTGTATGCATAATACTGCTCTAAATTAGGACACTTTTATTTGAGTTTGCGATGGATAGGGTATAAAATATACAATTATTAAAAAGCTTTTTGAAATTCCTAAATCAAGGGAGTTTTTTTGCATTACCAATTGGTACCCACCCAGAGTGAAAGCTAGCGCCTCCCTGTCAATGTCATCCATCGGCCAAAAGATCCTTGTCGCACTGTAAGTCATACTAATGTCAGAGACGATCGTAGTGGGCGTGGCGAAACTAAAAATTACGAGTACTTAGTAATACATTGTAACTTGAGTTTATTTACAGTATGATTTTTCAGTTATCGCTTATCGTAGTAAAAGTATTTTGAGATCAATATTTTAACAATAAGATCAATAAGTATTCGCGCAACACTACGCCGGCAAAATAGTGTCATTTATTTTGATATTTTTAATGTTGTTTTTGTATATATGTTAGTCTTTAAGGTATTTATTGTATGGGCCTTAGTTGCCTGAAATAAATTATTAAATAAATAAAAATTAATTAATATGGGAATATTGCTGAAGTTTGCATCAACGGTTTTTAATTTTAACTATCTTTCGTTGTTGTTGTCGTATACTAAAACAGTAATCGACGATCTTAGCTAACCTTAACCTTACAAAAGTCAAACAACCGTCTGATATCGCAATGTTACCTACAACAGTATCAGAAAATACAACTCTCTTGATTAAACTTGCGAGGCAGTGACGCAACACTTTAACACAAGGTTACATTTACAGTACATTTGAATTTGGGGAAGCCAACTAACATTTACATGCCCTATTAGGGCTTAATTGCACCGTCCAGAGCTAAATTTAACCTTGGGTTAAAATGTGTTTGTAAGTGCATATCTCAACAACGCCTGGACCAATTTGGCCAATTCATTTTTTTAAATGTTTGTTGAAGTTCAAAGATAGTTTTTACTGCAAGAAAATTTTTAAACATTTCCGGTAACTTTTAAGCTTGAATCAAACATTGTTCTCAATCAATAAATACACGAAAATACTAATTTTGTCTCAGCATTTTTCGAGCGCCACCTAGTGGTTTTACAGGGAACTATCGACACAGTTCCCTATAAAAGATGTATTAGAGAGTTAGCTATGTAAGTTATGTTCGATGGAGCAGAAAATCAGAATATTGAAATTGTATATGCGAAAAGTCAAACATGTTTCTTCAGACTTCCAGCACTGGGCCGTGCAACTGGACCCAAGTTTTCAAATGATTATTAGGTAGCCATTGGCATTGACCCCACTCGACCTAAAGGAAATAAATTTATCTGATCTTATTTGCGACGAAATGTGTTGAGTAGGAGTGCACACCAATAAATCGTGGAGTGTTTACTTAGTTCCACCCTTGTAAACCAAATCGCAATGCTCGAAAGTATAAAGCTGCTAAGTTATTGTATGAAATAATAATATGTTCGTCACAAAAAGTCTATATGTATCAAATATTTAGTTACTTGGTATCTAAAATTATAGCAAATGTTTGTGACCTGATAGAACTTAAACACTTAGTTCAGGTATTGACTGATTATTCGAGGGACCGCTCAAGTTTTGATTTTAATCTCTTCCTTCCCGTCGCGACGTGACAACGCGTTGTAGCGTGATATTTTATAGCCTATAGCCGCCTCCGATAAATAAACTATCGCATTTTTTTAAATCTGACTAGAGGTTCTATTTTTGAACCACTCGCGTCAGTATAAAGTGTGATTTTCTTTCGAATATGAATTAAAAACCAACGAAAACAACTTATTTTCGAACGAAAATCACTCGGAATACTGACACGAGTGATTAAAAAATAGAGCTCCAGTAGTTAATAGCGCGTTGAATCAAACAATCTCTTCAGCTTTTACTATTAGACATGACGGGTCTAAATTTTAAGTTTAGGTCTAAGTTTTATTCCCGTCATGTCTAATAGTAATTGCAATGCAACGCGAAAGTTTAAAATCCTATAAATCTCTTCAGCTTTGTAATATTATAATAATATAGAAGTTTAAATGATAACTAGTATTTCTAAACCAACAGATGAGCAACGAAGCGACACCGTTGGGCTCGGCGGCGCTGCTGTCGCAGGCACGCAGCAGGTTCGAGGCGCGGTTCGGGCGCGCGCCCACCGCGGCGGCGTGCGCACCGGGACGCGTCAACCTCGTCGGCGAGCACGTCGACTACTGCGAGGGGTTTGTGCTGCCCGTGGTGAGTGTCTCACATGTGGTGACTATTACCGTGTACCCCTAGACATATCAGTCAACGGAGACTCCCTTAACTCTTAGACCCCTAACACACAGCGACTTTAGCATCGCGACTGCATCGATGCTATAAGTCACAGTGTGTAAGGGGTCTTAGAGAGCTTTAAACCCCGCGGTGAGCTTGCTATGAGCTCACTTGTGCAGCGGCTTCCTTAACAGCAATATTCCGGTTTGTTCGCAGTGTGTATCCAAGTAGGTAGGTAGCTAAAAACCTCTGCGTTTGCAGCGCACTGCACATGACTGACACATAGCTGCGTACACATGACACCATGTCCCTGCAACATTCATGCCACGTGCTTGCTGCGTGGAGGCTACGATCCTCGTCCTGCCGAGAAATTTATTATGTAAGTTCTCGTAATGGCGACTTCCTAAGCTCATGTTAGACAGCTAAAGGCTTGCGGTGTATTTCTGAGTGAAAATATGTCGTGCGCAATAGGTCGCTTCGCTTTCCACCCTTGGATAATACTTATGTTAGCACTGTCACGCTGGGCAAGGTAAGTAGGCACTGTTGTCACGCTGGGCAAGGTAACATTCACTTGATTCCATCTGATATCAAGCCTCTATATTTGGTTCTGAAGTTTACGCAAATACGAGTACTACTCATTGATTAAAAAACTTTACGGATTGATTTCTCGCTAATTTATTTGTAATCAAACGCCTCAATTTCGGATACTGTAGCTGAAGTTTTTTAATCAATCAAGGAAACAAGAATGGAGAAATTAATAAAATACACTTTTCAATAAAATTATTTAATACCGTATACTCTCGGCACCTCTAGGGACATTATGAAGTATCTAGGTCGCCGGTATCCCATTCTATTTCTAGGTAAAAGCATTAAAGGACAGGTGACTTTACCACAACCCTATTTAGGTCAGATAAGACGTTAGTCCAGTAATGGTCATTTCATTGAGACGGTCCGCTGGAATGTAGGAAATGCGATTACAAATTCAACTCACCGTTTGAGTCAAATCAATAAACTCACGACGACTTTTAACATTCAATATTGGTAAAGAGAATTGCCTCCAGAAAATGCCTTGTTTTCGTATAAAATCAACACTTTATTTGAACGAACGATAGCATGGTCAAAAGTATTCGCTCGTTATTGATTAGACTACATTTTGTTACAGACTATATTTAATAGTGCTAATATATTCAAAAATTGGTTCCGTGAAATGTTTCATATTGAAAAAAAAACGAAAAAAATTGAAAATGTGACCCAACTTCGTGATAGTTTTCTATCGTGATATCCTTCGCGTTTCTGCTAAATATGGGAATTTTGTATATACTCGTAGTATGCTGTGGTAACTGTTATTTCTTTTGGTTGGTATTATTAATTATTAATAATTAATATTATTAATATTTTGGTTCTTCTGTTTGAAAGTCTCAGTTATATTTAACATAACTGGTATTTATAATGTATTCACGGGCCGAAGCCAAGTTAAATACATTGTATTCTACTGTTCATTTATTATTAATAATTATTATTAATAATAATAATTTGATAAATAGTAATAATTAATAATAATAATTTAATTAATAATTAATCACTTAATAATTTTCTTATTTCTTATTGTTGATTCTTTTCAAGGTTTGAAACAATCACTTAACTCTGTCGCACTTAGCCAAAGTCGATAGACCGGTACAAGATTTCAAACTATTCCTTTATTGAATATCTCTAAGTCTCAAAATTGGTACCTCAGTTTCAGTAGTTGAGGCTATTATTCGGTTAAATCAGTTTAGCAGAAATCTGGCTGGAACATGCAAAGGTCAGTTAATCTTGTGTCCCGCAAGAGATTGGAAAATATCAAACAGTAGTACCAATTACCAACCAATACTTGTGGAATAACGTCTGAAAACAATATTTTTAATGGTTACTTGATACCTTTCCTTGTTTTTCAGTCGGCCCACGTTGTGTTTACAGTTCTACAGTGGAAAAAAACAAACAAAGTGCGTTGGTGGTGCCCTAGACATTAGCGTTTAAGTGGAGCCTATTGCTCTTTAGTGGCGTAGGTCGGGAAAATTCACTGTTCAGCGCATTACACATTTGCAGTGCAGAGAGTGGGTCAGAAGTACCGCGTAAAAAACCGTGTTTTGTGTGTTTGCGTTTTGATTGAACTAATTATGTACCTTAATCTTTTTAATTAATCTATTTTCTGGGGTATATCCTTAGCTTTAGCGTAATGCAAGTTGTAGAGCTATACGACCCTGACTGATGCAACAAGTTACTATAAATATGGCTACAAGAATAGAAATAACATAATTTTTTAGAGCTTTCTTGAATAGAGATCAACAGATTTTTTAAATCTGTTGGCATCTGTTTATGCAAAACGTCCATACTCGTAGTATATCGTCACCTAGTAGTCATGTATGTTTTATACAAACAAAGTCTCTTCGTAATACTACTGTCCTCTTTGTTACGAGTTTCGTAATCATTTACTTAGCTATTCTTTACTTAGTTGGGGGGACATTCGAAAATGTCAGCCCTTACCCTTATTAGTTTTTAGTTCAGAGCTCTACTCTAACTAATAACAAAATTAAGATAATTTAGTACAGTACCTACAATTTTTTTTTAATTTGAAATGTGGTCGCTCTTGTCTCCAGGCTAGACCAGTGGCATAGACAAAGACGACGATGGAGCGAGCTTACCCAGAAAAAGCCTGTTCACTCTAACTTTGAAAATTTTAGGGTCCATTGAAAAAACTAATGCGGGTAGAGAGTTCCATATTTTTGCTGAGCGCATTATTGAATAATATATCGCGATAGAAATATACTGTTAAAATAATAAACCACTGTCATAATTAGGGACTAAACTTATTATATTGTTATTGAGAGACTCTGTTTTTAACGGAAATGTTTTCTCCAGATTATCAAAAACAATTACCGAATGGCGTCAAATATTAGTGATTGATTGATCAAGATAACAACATTACCCATTTTATAACGTTAAAATATTGCCTAGTGGTATAAAGATTGGTTGTTTTGTTTTGGTAAATTTGATTGAATGAAGTAATTAATATTGTCTTTATCGACGAAATGAGTGGGCTTTGTTTGTCGCGCGCTAGGTGATAATTAAATTAATATGATGAAAGTTTTGATGTCGTAGTTTTCCACGCAAATATTCATCATCGATTTAAAACATTAAATATATTACAACTTATTTAGATTATAAAGGAACTACAAACTAAGGGACATGTTTTTGCAGCAACAATGCTTGTTTTCCGTGGGTACTTACATACATCTATTATTATAAAATGCTTTGTCCTGAATGATTCACTGACTGACGGATCAACGCACAGCCTAAACCGCTGGTCGTAGAGACTTGAAACTTGGAGGCTGTGTTCTTTGTATAACGTAAGGGATCCGATAAGAAAGGATTTTTCGAAATTTTACCCCTAAGGGGGTGAATAAGGGGAGCAAAGTTTGTATGGGACAACGTGATTCCTTGGTCCGAACTACTTCAAATTTTGCATAAACATTCTTTAAAAATAATAACGAAAAATGTGTATCAAATTTTATTTAAATTTATCTTGTAACGGAGTTAAAATGGGGTAAAAAGCTATTTTGGGGATGATTTGCTACAAAATTGATATCAATACTTCTTGGTGCTATGTTGAAATATTTTTTATTTCATTTTTGACAATCATTTGACATATCTGAGACAGAATGATACATATATTATTCATCTGTGACAGAATGTTTTGACACATGTTTGATAATGATGTTGCTCTCTAGAAGAGATTTTATTCCATAAAATAGTAAATAATATTGTTTTGTGTTCAAACAGGGTAGGTATCAAGCGGTATGTGTCCAGTGTAGATTGCAGATCGTTTGTTCATATTGTCGGTGGACATTCTACGCTGCTCCCGTGGTCGAAGGGTGTCCAATCTGCAACTTTTCTGCAAACTTTTAGCAGTGGATGACTTTTGGGTGTTGATGATGATGATGGCGTAGATCTTTACATAGATTTGTCCGTTTGAATTTACGATTTGAATTAAAAAAAGTCGAGTATTCGCTATAACCATAAACAAAGCTCAAGTTCAAACTCTTAAAAGGTAGCGGGAGAAGACTTGAGGGAATTCGCTTCTCCCACAGCCTGTATGTGGCATGATGCTGTGTAAGCGCAGAGAGTAGCCTGGCCTTATTAGTACCCGAAAGAAATATACGATTAACGAAAGGGCGTAGGGAGTATTTCTATTTCGTTGTAAAATAAAAAGATAATATCCCCGTGTAAGTTTGACCTTTAAAGACCGGGCTGCGTGTTGAGTGTACATAAAATATAATGAATAAATAAATATGCGCCAGACAACACACCAATGGTCTGGTACACGTGGTAAGGAATTATCTTCCTTGTGTTACGAAGTACTAGACAACGATTATGACGGGTGCGTCTTCCATAAATACTTAAATACATATAACATCCTTAATTTAGGAACAAATGTCCGTGCTCATCACACAAACATTTGCCCCTTGCGGGATTCGAACTCTCGACGGCCAGCGTAATAGTCAGGAGCGCTAACCAATACACCAAACGCGTCGTCAAATATAACATTTATCTGTACGCATTTCTATGTATATATTTTAAAACTGGATGTTTTAGTTTTTTTGTTTAAAGGCGCTAATCACAGGAACTATTGGTAAGGGTATAGAATATGATAGATAGCTAATTTATCAGAGAAGGCTATAGAAGTAGTTTAATGCGTATAGGTATAGGCTTATAATTTTTCGCTACGATCTATGGGAACGGAGTTAAACTAAAACGCGCGTACGAAGTCGCGGGCGGGCCGCTAGTCTTCTACTATATAAAAATAAGTCGGGTTTACCTCCCTGATGCTATAACTCCAGGACGCACGAACCGATTTCCACGGTTTTACATTCGTTGGAAAGGTCTCGGGCTCTGTGAGGTTTATAGCATAAAACGGGGCCGGGCGGGACGGGGCTGGGGGCGAAACGAAGTTCGCTGGGACCGCTAGTACTTATATAAGTATGTGCATGTGCATATGCAAAAATCAACCTCGTACGAAGAAAATAGGCGTATTGTTTCTAAATATGCGCCAGACAGCACACCAATTGTCTGGTTTCGATAAGATATTTTCTTCTACTTTTCTTCGTGTTACGAAGTACCAGACCACGATTATGACAAGGCGTCTCCAATAAATACTTGAATAAATAAAATATCCATGATTTATGTTCTGTTCAAATTTAACACCATTCTTATTTAAATGTATTATTCTTACAACATCAAATTAGTTTATTTTCTTGTTTAATTTACTCGTATTACAGTGACTTCAATTTTAGGAACAAAGACTGTCTCCATTTTTAATGAGCACCCACGCTACGGCGACTGTCTATCCCATTATGGTTGTCATGGAAATTAATCACGTTATTCATTTGTTTACAAAATACCGAAGTAAACAAGACAATAATAGCGATGCAGTATTGAAAAATGCCTTTACAAATAAAAGATGATCCCTTCATTATTTTTAATGATTTCCGCGTAAGGCTCAATTCAATAATCTTAAGCCTATGATTTTTAACTGCCTCTTTTGGTACAACCTTAATTAAAATAACAGAGACATTAACTAATTTCGTGTAAACCTTAAGTAAATCTTCCATATTCTTTGATTTTAACTTAATTACATTTTATTAATAAAAATAGAATAGTATGCCATGGGATTGCTACCATGGACTCAGAAACATAAATGTAGGTCTGTATTTATGAATAGGCTCAGAAACATGAACGTGTTAAGTAAATGAGATACAGTCGAGATCTTTTCGCGTTGTCTTTTGTTTAAAGTGACGCCTGGTTTTGTGTCGTGTGTGTGTGCAAGCGATTTAAGTTCAAAAACGGTTAGGCGCGAGAGGCCTCGACCGTATATGGTAGTCATCCCTATTCTAATTAGTGACCGCAATGACAATCAATTTTATCTACATCAGAATGCAATTTGCATGAATTGTCTATATGCAACTCAATCCATTGGCCAATCAACTCGCATACAGTCTAATTAAGCCTCACTTATTTCATTTGTCCCAGGCATTGCCCTTCGTGACCTTGGTAGTGGGGTCACCCAACGGGACGGGTCAGTGCAACGTCCTGACTGTCCTGGCGAATGGTGAGCAGTTGGAGACCACGTTTCTGGCGCCAACGGAACAAAATCAGCTGAAGCCAGGGTCACCAGCGTGGGCTAACTATGTGAAAGGAGTCGTTGCTAATTTCCCGGGTTAGTATTTTTATTAATTACCTTATTAGAATTTAATTTGTGTGCATAATAGTAGATTATTCACTAGGGGAATAAAGTAGTGTCTAAAGGCACGGGCGCCATCTTGAATCACGAGCGCAGCGAAAGAATTATATTTTTTTAGGTATTAAAGAATCCTCAGTGATGGATTTAAGCTCGTCCAAGACGAAGACACCTTTGCTCCTGAAGTGAATACTTTGCTTTCAACACCTTCTGCGAGGCTCGTAGTCAAAATTATAAGTTGTTATTTCTGAATTATATATTACAAGTATTTTAGCTACTTTGGGATCAGGAGGACGATTCTCGCATGATCAAACTTTTTTCTTGTGGTAATTCGATTACAAGTATCACTGTTTTACCGAAAAAATCAAGTAATATATCCGCGTAAAATAAAAATACCGCACGAAAGAAATCGAAATGCATAGAAATCGTGACCTGGATAAAGCAAAAACTATTTTCTTTGAATGAAAATACGATCGGTGAACTTTTTTCGTATACGAACTGCACGAGAATTGGCCTCCTGGAGGCCGATTTTTATCAAAAAAAAACGAAGTAAAATATCCACATAAAAAAACTACCACACGAAAGAAATCAAAATGCATAAAAATCGTGACCCGGATAAAGCAATAACTGTTTGAAAAAGAAAATTCTATCAGTGAACTTTTTTCGTATCCGAACTGCACAAGAATTGGCCTCCTGAGCAATGTACTTATAGGTCGACCGCAAAACTGAGACGTTTCTGACGTCACTTTTGTCGCTTTTATTTTAATTTTCCTCCCGATGAATGTACTCTTTATCATTGTTATAAATTAAACGATCTTTCTTTTACCTTGAAGAAGAACATTTAATTCATAATAAAAATATGGAGTACATTATTTGGGAGAAAAATATAACAAAAGTGACGTCAGAGATGTCTCAGTTTCGCGGTTTACCTATAGGTGATGTTGTCCCGTATTCATTTATTTTTAGAATATATTTATGATATGAACGTGTGGAAATGGAAATGTTGTCCCGCATTTATTTTTATCTCTGAATTAATTGTAATAAAATCAATGTAGCATGAATTAAATGATTGTAGCTAATAATAAAAAGCGTGTCTCGGAATATTATTATGTTTATTGGAAAAAATAATATCTGGTTGTGCGAGTGTGCCGGTGCATTTAAAAGGATTCTAGGAAATAATTTTAAACGAATTTCTGCTCAGCTGAATTAATATGTATGCTATTTATAAAATGTTTAGTATATACATCTATTTGTTAAGTTTTTTTTAAATAGCTGACAGTGCTACAAAAATCAATCAAACAAATTGAAGTCTCATAAAATATTAATTTTCAAAACACAATGAAAGTGGAATGCGTGAACATCAAATTACGCCGCTCGTAACTTCATTCGGAGTCTTTGACATCCAAAATAATTTTCCTAAAACACACCAACACGCATCATGTTATGTAACAACTTATTTCGCTTTTATGAAATAGCACTCAAAGAAATCACTCTTCATTTGTTATGTAAGTACCGCAATGCTATGAAAACAAGGTGTTAACAATGTGGATATAACGATAATGGATAGCAAATAAAAGGGATCTGTCTGGGATACAAGACCGTTGAACTTACAAACAGGATGAGACCTCGCCTGGGGATTATATGGGTTAAATGAGATTATACTTATCACATCATTTGCGTCGCTTTTTACATTGTTTCGATAACACATCTCAATATTTCGAATATTACATGTTTTCAACATTACATAACATATATTTTATTTTATTTTATTTATACACCTCTCCGCCAATCCGCACTGAGTGAGCCCGCGTGGTGGAGTATGGCTCATACTACAGCACTGGGATGCTAACAGGCTAACTTTTCTTTTGTTTTTTTTTTACATTGATAAAGTTTTTTTTAAACAAGACATGCATGGAGTCGTTCTAATTCCTGCTAATAATATAAACGTGAAGTGGTGAAAGTTTGTAAGGTAGATGTATATTTGTTACTCATTTACGCTAAAACTACTCAATGGATTTTGATGAAATATACACTGTGAAATTTTAGTGGTTTTTTTCCCCCAGGAAAATTATTTTATCTTACTAGGACAATATATTTGCGAAGTTTTTTTTATTTTAAATTTAAAATAGCAGTTTTACGACCGTTTTTTAACGGGCTTCGGATCGTCGTTAATACATTTATCTACCCTTAACTAAACACGGGCATAAAAAAATATAATCAAGATTATTTTCTTAATCATAATTCATTAATTAATCAACTTTATTAGGTAATTCAGTATTTATTTCAAGTTGATGATTATATTTTTGATGAGTTGAGAAATAAAAATACTAGCTTGATTCGATAGTACTACTGATGGTAAACAGTCCAGCTGCGGGAAAACAACCACTAAAATTTCACGGTTTATATTCTATAATGTACTTATAAGCTGTACAGAAAATTATCTACAAAAATGACACGTTGTCTATAGGAATAAATGAAAAAAAAAGTGCCATGGTTTTATAGTCTAATATCTTGTGTTCCCAGGGCAGGTGGTCGGGTTCGACGCAGTGATCGTGTCTGACGTGCCGATGGGAGCTGGTCTGTCCAGCAGCGCATCGCTAGAAGTCGCCACCTTTACCCTGCTAGAAGAGCTGACGGGGACGAAGGTTGAGTAAGTACTTTAGTTAAGGGCTACGGAAGAAAGCTCAGAGGTACACCCACAATAACCCGCAGGCAGACCCCCCTTTTTAAAGGATTTAAATAAAATAAAATATGGAGGCCCCCGACTTGTTTTTAGTAGGTATACCCACCCTCAGTGGGTAGTCCCACATAATACCTGGTTCCCCCCGGGGTCGGAAGGTATACGTAAGGCATTTTTCAGTAGAAAAAAAAATAACTTAATAACAATAGACTGTGCGAAGCGCCCGTAAATAGTTCTTTTTCGTAGCTAGATTGAGTACTAAAGAATTAATTGAATATAAAGATAAAATAGATAGGTAATAAATCAAATTGTAATTTATGACCATAACTGTTCTGCTTCCGTCATCTTTAAGCTTCCGAATTACGTATGCCAAGTTTCGTAAGTGTATGTATGTTTTTGTTCACGGATTTCTCTAAAACCAAAAGTGATATCAAAATGATTATTTTTTGGTTCAGACTTATCTATTCTAAGTGCAAGCTATAATAGTGCAACTTTATCAAAATCGGTTCAGCAAATCTCGAACTATGGGTTACACCTTAAAATCAAGAGAGATATATGGGAAAAGTGATGAAAACAGAATAAGTAAAAAAAAAATTACAAAAACCGACTCGTCAGATAGCAATATTACCTAACTAAGTAGAACTGCAAAAAAAATTGGGTTGAGAAATGGGACGTGTGGAGGAAAACGACCGGAAATATCTACAAGACATTTACCGGACATCGTGCCAATGTTTATTTTTCCAAGGAGACCCTTCACGCTCACTTAGTCAATTGCCCAGTCTGCTCATATACATTGTTTTCATGGCCATAATAATATTTACCTCGCGCAATTGGCGACTACTGTAAACAACATCTTACATAAGCAAGTACATTGTTGTCAATAAATTTGTCTAGACGAGAAACTTTTCTCATTCCAATTTTGATAAAACCGTTTTATTTTTCGAGAAAAATGGAATCTTGTAGTGAAATAAGCCTTTGAAAGTGTTTGACAACCTCGAGAGACCGGCTTGATCGATTGCTTTCAGAAATAGATATAGAGACATCCAGAGACATCTAATGTCATCAATCTTTACACAAGTAGGAACTCTATTATTGAATCACTCGCCTCTCTCTACATTCCGAGTGATTATTGTACCAAAATCAATTAAAATTCAAAGAAAATAACGTGCTAATATAGTCGCAAATAGTTCTAAAGTTGAGTTATCTTTTTTAATAAATCACTGCCCATGTGAATTTCAACTGTTTTTATTCGAAAATTAAACACTATTATTAAGAGGTTGTTAGAGGTAGGTTGTATTATATCATAATAATTTATAAATGGAACCATTGAAAACGAAATCCGTTAAGCTTTTTAAAGTAATGAGTAGGTCCTTCTTATCTTGATTGCTAATTTAACCGTAATCTGCGGATGCCTACAATTTAAGAATATCCAGTGTAATAAGCAAATAATTACCTTAGATTGTTTTAAGTAAAGCAATGGAAAAGAAGAAGAAGAACTTTTAAAGTAAAGCATTGCACAATAATATTTGTCCGTAATGTACCATATAATTCGTTGCGAATAAACGGTTCAATAAAATGAAATAAAGTGAAATTTATTAGTGAATAAGAATTCGGGTAACAGTGTTAGCAGTTAAATGTGCTCTTATGGTTTTTTCGCCAATCTTTACCTTTTCAGACTACTCTTTGAATATAATTAAACCCTATATTGTTTACTCAGTTACTTCGTGATCATGGCGCTTGCAACAGTGCCGAAATATCGGAAGCTCATAAATAATAAGGTGCATGGTAGTAATCCCGTATCTAACTATTCTAATTAAACCTTCGCTGAAATGCCATTACACCAGTAATATCCGTTATCGAAACGTGGCAATTTCCTCTTACTAAGTTTTATTGAATCAAATTATGAATCACATCTGTGGTTAATTCCAAAAACAAAAGTAATCAATCTTTAAGCCTTCAATCAACTAGTTAGAAAACCTCTTCCCAAATCGTGATCCAAAATTTTCCATTGAACAAAGCAAATTGTTTTTTATTAATTAAGATTAATATAAATGGTGAAGTTTACTTAATTAAATTACGTAGAATTATTTAGAGGGTCTAAAGATTTTAAGTAGGATTTAACTATGTCTAAGGCCAAAGGTCGAGAGCAAACACATTTCGTATAAATAAAGAGTTTTTGTAGCTTTTGAGTTAATTTGTTAAGTTATTTTGACGACATCATACATCATTGATTGCCTCTTAATGATTGATTTTTATTAGTAATAATAATACCTAAGCCCACTGAGCTGTTAAATACAAAGATTGTGTTTTTTTAACACATGTACGTGATTTTGCTACAAAGGTATTTAACATCAGATGCGATCTTGATCAAATATTTAAAAAAAACTGTCTGAATATTTACCAGAAAAAACTTATAGTTACTTTACGACATTTATTATTTGTATTTGAAATAGTTTTTTCTAGTTGCAGATGCAAATTAAGTAACATTATTTTCTGTTGCTCTGAGTATCGTTTTACAAAACCACTTCTGTCTGAAAACCAGATGAAGTCAAATAAAACTCTCATTCAATTTGTAGCTGACAGACAGATGACAAACAAAGGGTGGATTTCTTTTTAAATTCTTTTTATTTGGAAGAGTCTTATTGCTTTAATAAATAGCTGTCTTGGCAATTTTCCGATACGTCTCATAGTCGTATTTCTCCAAATGTTCACGTATTTTTTTGGGTTTGATATCAATTTATAAATTAAAATTAATATTTCAATGTACAGATGTCATTGTATTTTTTGTAAAAAAAATATGCCTCAGACAATATTATTGTCTTGGTAACGAAGTAAGGAATTTTCTTTCTTGTATTATCTACGAATAACCAGACAGTGATTTTGACGGGAGCGTCTCTCATAAATACTTAAATACATATAATAGTCCCTCCCAGGCACAACACAACGACTAACCGACTGCGTGGGACATATTATAGTGCACAAGTGTGTGCGCAAACACAGGTGCACTTCCTGTCACTCTCATAGCCCGATGAGACAGCAATCTGACACGACCGGAGAGAGATCAGGCGTGGGACCAACGGCTTTACGTGCTTTCCGGGGCACAAGGGTGAAATACCGCCAACAAGAAAAACCCAGGTAAATATTTTTGGCCCAACCCGGTGATCGAACCCGGGACTTCTGGCGTAGCCGTCGCTTTATAATGCGACCCTCTAACCGCTGCGCCACCAAGGCAGTTACATACATATAAACATCCATGCATTAGGTACAAATGTACGTCCAGTCCGTTCCGGCACGGCCGTCCGTCAGTGCGCGGATCCAACATCCGCAGTTTGCCGGTTTTTTATTCTGTGCGTTTTGTTCCAGCTTAGTACAAAAAGCCAAGCTGTGTCAGAAGGCTGAGCACGAGTTCCCCGGCATGCCGTGCGGCATCATGGACCAGTACGTCGTCACAATGGCGAAGAAGGACCACGCACTTCTCATTGACTGCAGGTTGGTAATGCTGTATGCTGCGGTCTCTCCTTGACCCGTACTAGAATCTTAGAATAATTTTATAAATGTCAAAGTTTATGAAAATTTATGGATGTTTGTAACTTCTTCACGCAATAACTACAGAATGGATCTTGTTGAAAATTAATATTTATGTATAATAAACTGGAATATCACATCTATAAGGTCAAATCGTTTTAAGTGTTAATATTTTGACAGTGTCTTTGTATTCGTCATAGAAACAGGACACAATCATAAAATCAAGATTTTAATTTTTATTATTTTCCTTAACAAAGACAATAAGTATCATTATTTAAAACAGCGCTCTAATATAACTTAAAAGTTTACTACGTCATTAGCTTCGCCTCTCTCAATTCAATGCCCAAACCTACTTTGTCCCTTAAAATTAACAAAAAAAGTAATATCCGGAAAATAACCTTAATTTCCAATTTTCTCAAAAAGTAGCGGATAAAAACCCAAAGTGTATTCTAAAAAAAATATTAATTTATTGTGCTGAATTGGCCTTTCAAATATTATCTCTTAAAACGAGGTGACCTTAAATAATTTGTAATGATTTTAATGAGATCCAATAATGACGTGGGTGGAGCTTATCCGCAACAAATAATGCCATGATGTCTGCGAATTTGAAATGCGCTAGTTTACATCGGCTGATCCTAATCACCTTATTTATAAAATTTGCATGCTACAATGTTCAGACCAAGCAACATTTTTCGATGTCTATGTCATGTAGGCATAAAAGTTGCAAAAGTACGAAATCGAAATGTCATCCCAGGAAAATTATAAATTTATGGTTTAGAATGTTTTAGAATAGATACAATAGATGTTTTATTGTTTTCACGCCGTGAACGCCTACGTTCACTGTCCCGGAACGTGTTAAAAGATGAAGTAAGAAAAAAAAATTGCGCACGGGCGGTAATTAATCTGTTTTATTCAATCCGATTTCCAGGTTCCTATGAATTATACTCGGCCCGGCGAACCTTGATCCATGTCATATATTAAATTACGGTAGATATATGCCACTACAATGATATTCCATCGGAATTATAACAATTCTTAACATTTACAAGAAATTATCTCAATCAGACTTTACGTTTACGTCCTGCAAAAGTTACATCGTATGGCAGATATCGACTAGTGCGGAAAATATCGATAAACAAATGTCGATAGTGGAAACGAGTGTACATGATTATAATTATTCATGTTATAGGTGCTGAATGTCATAAAGTTGCATGAAATAGTTTTTATTTCACTCAAATTTATAAAATATTTCTGGGGACACCAGGTTTTGTTTTATTTAAAATTAGATTTTATTAGTATCATTTTTCATGTGTGGCATAATTAAGTGATACATTATGAGTGTCATTACTTTTTCATACTTAAGTATTAGTACATTCTCTATTGTATTTAGTACCTATTACATTTCTGATCAAATTATTACTGTATCATATTCCTAAGTTCGACATATTTGGTTCTGAAATTTACGCGAATACTACTCATTGCAAATTTTACATATCATAGAAAGCATTTGAAACGTCAGGCACTTAATTAAAAATAAATGTTCCCGAAATGGACGAGGAAATAGTTATTTCATATTTTCAGTTACATATTTACACGTGCCTGAAAAAACGGGCGTTGACTGTCAAACGATACATATACATAGCTATAACGAAGTGTTCCTAATAACAAGACTTCCACACTTTTCCCTATCCGATACGTAGTCGGTTTGTCTAATCATTTTATTTTATTTGCGTTATTTTTGTTGTATGCGCGGTCGATGTCTCCAGCGCTTAACCATATTTCAACGAGAATCGCTTGCACACACGACACAAAAACGGGCGTCACTTCAAACGAAAGACGATTCGAGGTGAAAGCGATTTTGTCTCTTAAGGTGGTGGACGGCAGTGTGATCGACAATACGTATATACGGATGAGTGTGGAAGCGCCTTAAATACCTATACCTTTTTTCCTTTGAGGATATGAAATCTCAAAACTTGCTCCAGTTAATATTTCGGTCAATCTCATTCAACATACCCAATACATGTTTTCATCAAGTTAGCAGGAGACTTTATTCTTTACTTCCGTTGTCCAATTAAATAGTTTCTCTAGTTTGACAAGAACAGAAAAAGTAGCACAAAGTCGCATGAAATCTGTTTTAACTTCCCGACCAAGTTGCTTCTGAGTAACTAAGTATCTGATCGTTATTTTTTTTCTGCAACAGGTCGTTAGAAGCAAAACACATTCCAATTCAAACTGGAGACACCGCGATTCTGGTGGTGAACACGAATGTTAAGCATCAGCTGACTGGTAGTGAATACCCCCAGCGAAGGGCGCAGTGCCAGGAGGCGGCGGACAGACTAGGCAAACCTTCCTTGAGGAGTGCCACGAAGAAAGACTTGGAAAGTAAGTTCAAATTTATTATCTGAATTCTCATGCGGTTGACTAGCAGAGAATAGCCTAATGAATGAAAGAGAAATTTATTTGACACAAAGTTCATTATGAACAACTTACAGTGGGAGAAAGTTTAAATTCGCAAAGAATAGATGTATATGTTATAAGCAATGTGTATAATGCCGGCATTCTATACAGGGTGTGGCCTGTGATAGGAGCAAAAAATTAATATATAAGCCCTTTAGGTAACCAGTAATCAATTCTACATGGTTTTAATTTATAATAATGAAAAATAAATTTATTTATATTTCCTATTTTTAAATGCCTAGGCATTCTATACAATGCCGGATTATACTTTGCATAAAACATATACAAGTAATGTCTACACAAGTAACAATAACGACAACAAATTCCCAACACACACTCTGTCTAACTTTTGACTGATTTTGTTACCGTCACTGTTTGTGAAGTAATGATGTTATAATACTCTAGCATGAAATATCATTATCTAAGTTAACATTTCAAAAACCTAACTTTGAATAAGTACACAACTTTTCACAATGTACGGACAACATTACCAATTAAAGCGGTATTTTAGAGAGTGCTGGCGACTGTAGGTACAGGGTATAAAACGTACGTGAGATTCAGAAGCGAGTCTATAACTAAAGAACTCGACTTGTTTTTTGAATATCCTGTATTATGAAAAGTCGACACGCAAAAATGTGTCAATAAGGAAGAAAAAATACCTTTTTTACCGGGAAAATGTTAGGCGAGACTTATTTTGAATATTAAATTTTTTGAGGCCGGAAATGGAGTATGGCTGGAGTATTGTATCGCTTATTAAAATTATATGAATCGGTTTATTTATATCTTTGAATCGAGATACGATATTATTCTTTAAATAGAAATTTCAAAAATTACAGTAGAACGCTGACAAAGGATGATTTATTTTAGAAAATGGTGCGTATTTCTGGCGCCATTGTTTAGCGAAGTAAGTGAATTCAATTCGAGTAACTTGAATTCGTCTCGTCAGCGCTTGCGGTAGAGAATACATAACTAGTTATGTGTAGTATGCTGGATAGGTACTAAACTACTGAGCCGATTTTGGTAAATGAGGTATCTATTAAAGTTCGGGAAATATTTCCTAGCTTTTGTTTAAAAAGCAACAATGTATCGCGGTACTTTATAAAAAAACCGGTTAAGTGCGTGTCGGACCCGCGCACGGAACTGAGGGTTCCGTGCCACCCTTAACTGAATTCAGGGTCTACTTACTTTCACTTAACGAAAACATCACAATATATTGCGACAGCAAAAATAGCTTTGTTTTTCATAGTGTTTGTATGAAAGACAAAGTTATATTTGCGGTTGATAAAAATGTGCAATATCTCAAAAACTACTGGTTCGATCTCCTTCAAACCAATTTTCGTTGCAAGTTTTTGTTGAGATCTACATCATATATTTTTTTAAAAATTTTCACTTTCCTAGTTCAAAAGTTAGAGGGGGGGGGACGCCCATTTTACCACTTTGGAAGCGTCTATATCTCAAACCTTACACTTTTAGAAAATATGGTTTTAGAAACCTCAACATCATTTTGAAAGACCTATCCATAGACACCCCACACGCATAGGTTTGAGTAAAAAAAAATTTTTAAGTTTTAGTTTCATGTATGGGAGCCCCCCCTTAAATATTATTTTTTCTTACTTTTTGTATCTGAATCGGAAAGCGGTGAACAAAATACACCTACCTACCAAGTTTCAGCTATGTGATGCTTATAGTTTCAGAATAAAGTGGCTGTGACATACGGACGGACAGACAGACAGACAGACAGACAGACAGACAGACAGACAGACAGACAGACAGACAGACAGACAGACAGACAGACAGACAGACAGACAGACAGACAGACAGACAGACAGACTTGACGAAACTATAAGGGTTCCGTTTTTTGCCATTCGGCTACGGAACCCTAAAAATGCAGTCATAACGAGTAGGCTATCTGAAAGAAGACAAAATTTTGAGTACTTAATGCTTATTCGTAGTCGGGTTACAGATTTTTTAACTATTAATATATTTTTTTGAAGGAAACCTGTTTATTTTTCAGAATTGAAGCAAGAAAACTGTGATAAGCTTGTGCTCAAGAGAGCAGAGCATGTTGTAGAGGAAATATATCGAACACAGGAGGTGGCCAAGAGCCTTGCACAGAAGGACTTAAATAGGGTAAGCGTTTGATATTCGACCACCGCTGTTAAATCGATTCAGATATTATAAAGCTGAAGACTTTGTTTGTTTATTTGAACGAACTTACATCAGGAACTACTGGCCCGATTAAAAAAAATGTGTTAGATAGTTTATTTATCGGAGATGGCTTCAGATATCCTAAAGCCATCCCCGCATCATGCTGAGACGGAAGGGGAGGGACCAAAAACAAAACGCGCGGACGCAGTCGCGGGGGACCGCTAGTAAATATACATAGCCATGCTGGAGATATAATAGAGTGGACTCTGTTACCGTTTTTCTCTACGGTTATGGACTTCAACGAAAAACGGAAACGATATTATATATAATCTAAATACTTATTAATGGTATATATAATCTAAATACTTATTAATGACTAAATACATTTCTTTGTCGCACCGCCCACAATCATTTCTGCTTAGCCCAAAGGTATGACTGGTAGAGAATGCCATACGGCATTAAGTCCACCTTTTGTACAGTTTTTGGTTGTGCAATAAAGTATAAATAAATAAAAAATAAATAAATAAATATTCATTTTGCTAATCCTAAAAAAAATATGCAATCCTTACTACGAGATACTTTGGATCCGCAAAACGATTATCGTATTGATGGATTTCGTTTTTCGTTGTAGGCCTTCTGTCTCGTAGCGCAAATTTCGTATACATATAGTTTCACCGCAGTCGGTAAAAATAGACTACTTTAAAAAACAAGAGAATTGAGAACCGTCTCTTACATGGTCTAGCTAGACAGTAAATAGATCCATTATTAACAGTGAGTTTTTATTACTTCGTATAAAGAAGCTATGCCAAGTAAAAAATGTGTCGCAACTTGATGGCAAGATTGTGACGTATGCCTTGAAATTTGAATGTTTGTAATTTGAATTTGAAACCATGCATGCGTTATTGGGTGTTTTCTATGTATAATATGTATGTATTTACAAAAAAAAAGTATTTAAGTATGTTTATAACCGTTGTCTGGTTACCATAGTACAAGCTTTGCTTAGTTTGGGACCAGATGGCGCTGTGTGAAATGTCCAAGGATATTTATTATTATTTATTATTATTATTATGTTGGTCATTTTCCAATCTCAGGACCATGGGGTCCCGGACCTTTGGAAGGCGTACATGGGGCCAAAGCCAACATGCAGAGGCTCGTTTGACAACATTAATATAAAAGCATTGTGACACCAGCCGGCGATTATCCCTGAATGCACTATACAAGTGCACCCAAGGACAATCCCCGGCTAGTGTAAGACTATTGCTGGATATGGATCTAGAATTCTGGGTTATTGATTTAGGTACTAGGTGGACTGGGTAAATAGGACTATGGAGGAAGAGACTACCTGTCACCTGCCTGATTCATAGTCTCAGAATTGAACAATTGGCAGGTGGTGACTTGCCATCAACTAAATGGCCCCCCCTGGCGTCATGAGTCGTATACACCGGACTGAGGGGCAACACTATGCTGACGGCTAAGGGTGAAGAGGTGGCCCCGGACTTTATACAACGATCACGCGCTCCCTGAGGGTCCGGCATCACGTGCCCACTCGCCACTTACGCAACCACATCCACCCTTCGAGCATCACGCTCTCGCGACTCCACTCTGGCCGGCCGACCAAGGCAAGCCAGAGGTGAGAGTCCTGCAGACCCCCTTAGGTTCCACTTCGGCAAGCCGAAGATGAGGGTCTTGACCAACTCTCGGGAGCACTCGGATTAACCCCGTGGTGTCGCTACTCACCACAGCTCGCCACAAAGCTGCCCTGCGGGGTTTATTATTATTATTATTGACAAGTGGCGTCAAATCATGAAGCAAGAAATTTGTTCATGGTGTCAGGTCCATACGCTAGTAATAGTAGTTCAATGATTATTAAGAAACTTTTCTGCCTCACAGGTTGGAGAGCTGTTCTATCAATCTCATAATTCTCTGAGCTCACTCATGGAGGTGTCTTGCCCAGAACTGGACCAGTTAGTGGACATCATGAGGGGAGCACCAGGAGTGTACGGCGCTAGGATGACAGGTGGTGGCTTTGGCGGCTGCGTAGTGGCTCTGGTGAGTTACTGTTTTCTTAATTCAATCATTATACTGTTTCGCAGGTACATAAAAAAATTGGAAAGCCTACTATAAGGTAGACCGCGACAATGAGACCTCGCCTGAGGCACAGGGCTGCGGGGGGAGACGAAAGCGCGGTTAGTGAGCGGCGCGGGCGGGTGATTTCGCGCCGCCCCCACCCCTCGCACGACCCGATATCGCCTCCCCCCGCGCCCCTGTGTCCCGCAGGCGAAGTCTCAATGAAGCGGTTTACCTATAGATAGTTTATTTCCCGTTTATCTCTCAAAAGCCACTCAGTAACGCGTATTTAGGTATCATGTTGGATTTCGTAATCAAATACTATCCGCGTTAAAATACCTACGGGTAGTGGTGACGTCATCCCCCTAAAACGCCTTTTAGTAGTAGTAGTAGTAGTAACGCCTTTTAGAACGCACTATTAAACTATATTAGTACGATTTTCAACCCAACCATCGGATTGGTGATGGTAAGATGATGACGTCACTAGAATATTATACATAGGCCGATGAGGTGGATATTTTTTATCTACCTCTATATTTGAAAAGTGTGGGTTACGTTTTATTTTAGATGACCGTATGATTCTGCAGGAAAATCTTGCAGCGCTACGAAAAATTAAATCTCCAAGTCAAAGCAAATTAACCTACCTACGAAAATGTGTTCATAGCAAGGGATCAAAGAAAACGCGAAAATACTTGTCCATGTCAACATAGAATGAATGAATGAATGAATATTTTAATAATGAATGAAAATGCAAGGAGAGAATAAGCAACATGCTCATTTAAAAGTACTAACAAGTAAATAAAATAAAACTCTGAAATACGAACTCCTTAAGAAATTGTGTTTCCGTATGAATAGGCCTCTGATTTTCACCATTTACTCGGGTATCTTTGAGTCTTAAAGCAAAGGTAAGGGCGCTTTCATACTCTTTCGTATCTAATACATAGGTATTCGTTTTGAATCCGACTTTCCCATCTTAGTATGGACGGTTGCGCACTTGTCTGAATCAAATTTGTACCTGTACATCTGGTTTCTATTCGGACACATAGGTGTGTGAGAAAGCGGCCCTACACATAGTAAGCTAGTTGACACCCAATCGTTGACGTACTTTTTATTAATTGACAGAACGTTATTCATCTGTAGATTTACTGTGGCAATTTGAAACTATGACGTCATAGTTTTTTGTGTTCAACTGACGTACTTTTTATTGTTTACAGAGCTACTTTAATTTTTTAAATTAATAAAATCAATGAAAAGTTGTCCAAAAAAGGTTTTTTTTTTAATATTGAAGTTATCGATTTGTTGGTAATCGCAGGAAATATCAATAAGTAAAAAGGAAAGAGTGAATCGTAAAATCGTAAAGAAGAAGAAAGAAACAACACAAGAAACTATGACGTCATAGTTTCTTGTGTTCAACGGACGTACTTTTTATTGTTTACAGAGCTAGTTTATGTTTTTAAATTAATAAAATCCATGAAAAGTTGTCCAAAAAAAGTTTTTTTTTTAATATTGAATTTATCGATTTGTTGGTAATCGCAGGAAATATCAATGAGTGAAAAGGAAAGAGTGAATCGTAAAATCGTAAACTTGAAAGTAAGTAAATCAATACGAATGTGTGTGTAAGAGCCTTTATTTTGGAGATGAAAAATACGTACGGAAATTATTCTAAATAAATGGACCAGAATCGTCGCTTTTATAGTGATGGTACTTATATTTTAGGCGGTTATTGGACATTTATAACATTAGATATTTCATGTGCTTACTTGTTTATATTTCATAAATAGTTTTTTTTATTACTTCGATTGGAGGACATTGCCTCGTATAGACGATCGTTGTTTTGATTTCAACCTATACATGCAATAATAATACAACATTTTTGGGTTATCTCTTAACGTTTGTGAGGAGAGAAGATAAACTGCATTTTTTTATTTATTTATCAAATCCATATAGTTACTTAATTAAATTATAATAGCCTTAAAACCACTGAGGTTTACAATTGACTATTGAGTTTACATATCTTAACTACGGTACAGAGGAAAAAGGAAAAATAGGTACTTAAATAAATAAATACTAACAATATAACTTCAACTATAATAAATTTAAAAAGTATTGTTTTCGTATTCAAGGTTGTTTCTTCAAACTTGTATTCTTAAGGCTCCATTATTAAAAATAGGGTGTATTTTTAACCGACAACAAAAAGGATAAAATTTGAGTATGGTGATAAATTAAGACTGCTGAACACGTGTGCAAAATTTTGAAAATGTATATGATGTATGTTTGTATGTTTTTGTCAGGCAGGCAGTTTGTGCATTTCTCAAAAACGAGAAGTTCTTCTTTAGTTTCAACTTAGGGTACAGTTCTAAATTTCATCAATATCGATTCAGTAGTTTTAAAGATATGGTAATAACTAAAAATCATGAAATAAAAAAGTATTTAAAAATTAAACCACATTCGAAAAACAGAGTGAGAAGCTTTTAATAACGCATTTGTATTAAGGAGAAACAAATTATTTTGGAGTCGGTGCATGATGTGCGTAGACTGTAGGCACAGAATATATAATAGTACTATATACTGTAGGTGTGTAAGGTTGAGTTTTTAGAAGGCGGTATTTTTTTTTAAATGTTTATTTTATGATTTTTGACGTAAAGATTCACTTTCATTTCGGTAATTTGCTACGAAGCATATTTTCAAACCTATTTACAACCGATGTTTTTTTATATAAGGTACCACTGTTGGAAAGATGTCCCTGGCTGATATTGCTAATGTTATCATGTACTCTTTCACAGGTAGAGAAGTCTGAAGTGGAGGCTTTGAAGGGAAGGCTCTTGGCAAACTACAAAGGGAATCCAACGTTTTTCGTCTGCCAGCCGAGTGAGGGCGCGCGGGTGCTCGCAATAAAATGATATCGAATAATCTTGTTTATTTATTTTGAACCTGTAGAGCTACTGAGTAATGAAATTACTGTATTCTTAAAGTTATTATAAAAAATATGCATAAAATCCATAGAAGTTAATACCTGGTGGAGCTCTTGAATCACTCGCGTCAGTATTCAGAGTGATTCGAACTTATATTTTCTTATTAATTTTAATATTTATAATGAATCACAAGAATCAAATAAAGTGGAATTACCATAAAATTTATAAATTGCGTTGCTTGATAAATTAAGGAAGTAATGTGCTCAATAAAAAATTGCAGCAAAAAATGGTTCAATGTCGTTACCAGCAGTTACCAACATTTAAGATTGTGCGCAATTTGAAGAAAAAATACCTAAACCATTGGTCATTAAAATAGCCATCCTGACATTTGGTTAAGGCATTTCTTCAAGACACACACAATCAGAAATATTCAACCGCTGGTAACGACTTTTAACCATTAGTTGAGTAAACCATCGATCACGCAACCGGGCCAGACGAACATATTTCTGTTTTTATTGCCCTGTAAGTAAAAAAGGCTTCTATTAAGGTTGTACATAGCAGTGGATACGTTGATATGTATATTGCCACAATATAATTATATCGGTTGAAGGACTTAACCAACTTAACTCAAACCAACTGCTCGAAAGGATTTTTGTGTCGAACAAGGAGTGAGTGGGTAATCTATTTAAGGAAAAAAACAAATACAACCCAAGGTCTTTTTTCGAGCACATTCGGGAAATAAGTGTCGATGTGTTGAGAATACTAAAATGGACGATGTAAGAACTAAACAACTTCAAAGGGTTTGTTAGATATGTCATTTGCGTGAGATGGTTGCGAAGTTCAATGTCGTGTCTGAAAATGTATGATACGAAATTTTTGCAGGTTATTTCCTATTTTCCACACTAAAAATCCACAATACTACAATAATTTGTCATTTTGTCCATTTATCCACAGACGGGCTTAGTGTAGAACTACATCAATGGGGATGTATAAATTATTGAAATGAGGTTATTTTGCTGTCTCTTTGGAAAGAACTCGTAAGGTCTTCACGCCTAACTCCCTTTAGTCGCTTGCACTTCGCGTCATGTTTTGTTTGAAGTGACGACTGTTTTTGTGTTGTGTGTGCAAGCGATTTCCGTGGAAAAGTGGTCAGGCGCGAGAAACTCGACCGTACACTTAACGCAAACATCTTATGTAGATAGATAATATCTATCTGCATATTAAGTTTGCAATTAAGCACGATTAAGCACAATAATTAATTTGTTTTTATTTATTTTTTGTAAAAAAATATGATAGTGTCCTGTTTCTATAATGTATACAAAGCCACTGTTAAAATATTGTCGCTTGAAATGATTTGACCTTATATAATAGTCGTTCCTACTGACTCTCAACTTTATAAGTTATCTGTGGTTATCGTGGTTGACGTCATAGTTAGTATTATCTAGTTTTTTTTAAGTCATCAATTGTATAAATACTGTGATGTTGTTTGATTGACCCTAATAAATGAAAAAAAAAAATGTTATTAGTCTGTTAATTGCGCAACTAAAATCGCACCATACGTATTAATTAATTCTATTTGCAAACTGTGCAAACACCTCTCAAGTACTTATTTAGTAAAGGGATCGTCTATCATCCTCGCTATCAATAAGCTTGCTATATATCAACACATTAATGAGGCGAGCCATTTCGTCGACAGTAGTTCCTCGTAAATTGGCGGAAGTTAAGTCCATTGCGAGTATACAAGTACAAAAAAATAGTATTCTCGATTATTAACAGACTTAATGCCTTAGGGCGGTCTCTATCAGTCAAGCGTTTGGTCTATGCTTAGCTAAAACATCTAGCTAAGGGATTTCACTTCAACCTCAAATAAAAAAATGTTTCAGCTAGTAACTATTGAAAAAACCTCGTACCACACGAAGCCATACGATAATGATTCACAATTTTATACGTGTAATTAACCGCGAGAAAGTCATCAATTTCAAACGCGTCAGAACATTTATTCACGTAGTTTAAGCAGCCTCTCACTATAAATTATATAATCTCGGGATATACCCGAGATATAGATTGATATTGCTCACCATAGTTTTGAATGGAACCCATTCCACTAAGAATGCTATATGTTTTCGAGCGATATATGTATAAATTATGTTTCTTATTTGGCGCACTATGTACTAAGCATACTTAGAACTACTAAACGGTGTATTTCAATTTGCTCTACGAGCAACTTTCCTGCTTGAGAAACGGACATATTCGAGAAAGATATTATTTACCATTACCATTTACCAGCACGCGTCCTTCCGCCACCCGTTGCCCTGCGGCGGTGGACGATCCACAATAAAATATCATATCCGATAGTGTGAACGGAGGAAAGATATATCTCGATATAAAAATCTATTGAAATATTATAATAATAGTCCCCCTAGCCGATTTCGACTTCGGTGGCCGGTCACAACGACTAACCGACTGCGCAGGACATATTATAGTGCACAAGTGTGTGCGCAAACACAAGTGCACTCTCTATTCCTTTCACTCTCATAGCTCGATGGGACAGCAATCTGACACGACCGGAGAGAGATCAGGCGAAGGACCAACGGCTTTACGTGCTCTCCGAGGCACAACTTCTAAACTCTGGGCTACCCTGAGAATTCCTAAACAGAAAAGCCAAGGTATATATTTTTGGCCCGACCTGGCGCAGCCATCGCTTTAAAATGCGACCCTCTCACCGCTGCGCCACCGAGGCAGTTATATCCCATATACATAAAATAAATATCCCGAAATATTATATCCCATAGTCAAAAGGCAGCTTCAACTTCTCTATCGAGTGGTTGTTGTCAATTTGATGCCAAAACGCCCTTCTGAATCACGGGGTTGGTTGTTGTTTTCCCAAAGCTCCTCAGTCAAGTTTAGACGGTCCGTGAATGCGTACGTTCCGACTCTGTGGATGAAAGCGCGCTCGAACCTTATAACTTCGGCGAACATTATCGACTTTGGTGTGTTAAATAAAACATAAACTGAGCTTTTCATAAGCATTTGTGAAAATAATCTACTTGCTGGAAAGTTTAAAAGCTTCTTGTGTATAAACTGTGTATATACTATCTGCGTAGTGGATGTGAGATTTTTGTTGGTGCATGTGGAAGACTGATAAGAGTTAATGGGATAAAGTCTGTTGGTCCATCAGGACTTGTAGTAAAAGGGTAAGCTTTTGGTAATATTCATAATAAACCTTCTATTTATCATATGAAAAAAAGAGTTCGATTACTTCCAAGAAAATACTGATTTCGCAAACTTATGTTCAGAATTTTTCTTTCTGTAAGAACGATGAACAAAGTATGGAAAAAATATTTAAAAAAAATGTGTAAGTGGTTTTTAAGTTACAACGTGGTCAAAGGAAATATAACAAATGGTTCTTAATTTTCATGAAGAAAGATAATTTGACTTACTGAATTATTACTATCTTTAAGTTTCAATACTGTTATTGGCTGGCCCAGCCTACGCACCAGAGATTCGTCTCTCTCCCGGGGTAGCCGTATTTCTCAAGTGAAATGTATTAATTAACACTTTAGGTAACAGACAATTCTAAGCAATTCAAATTACGTTTTCTTAAATACAAATAAAATTATTCATTTGGCGTAGGAGTTGAAATAAAAAGCTGACTTTATCTCAAGTAGTCTGAGTACTGAAGTAACGTAGTATTTTATTTTATTGATTATGTAAATTTTTGTAAGTACAGCCATACGATTAAGCACTATCGTCAAATAAGCACTCACGACTCACTCACAGCATCAACGAAAAATTCAATTATGGAAAATCATTTCGTAGAACTTATCGGGACATTGTGAAACAGGCTGTAAGTAGAACTATCCATTGGTAAGTTCTTGTTTCTCTAGTTTGTGTACGTGGGCGTAAGGCACACTACACAAGGCTACAAATCAGACCCATTTTTGTTGGATCTTATTAAGAAATTACAAACAGTACAAAAGTAACTGAAGTATAAATGTGTTTTTCATTAAAAACTTTCTTATTCCTGTGAAGTATAATGATATACAAATTTATTCAACGCCATTTTAGTCCCTTGAATCCTGTGAATTTCTGTGTCTGCGTTTTCCCAAAAGATTTTTCTCTATGATTTTGATTTTTCCGCGTTTTGGTATTTGTTATGTAGGTATTGTTGATGTTTAATGACGTTTAATAAATTATTTTCAATAAATCCTTAAATTTTGATTTATTAAATATTTTGTAAATTTTTACGTGTAGCTTTCAAGGGGCTTAACCTACTCTGTGTATTAAAAGGTAACAATTTTGACTCTTACCGTCCTACTTACTCGAGTTTGCATCCCAGTGTGACAGAGAAAGACGGAGTAGAAAAAGTTCGGAAACTAATATAGAACGGATGCTAAGATTATTTTGTAGTTAAGTCTTCGTAGCAGCGAAGCGGCTACGCGTCGTAGTCTAGACTCGTAGCGCTCTCGTAGTACGCCTACACTACGGCTGCCTACGCCGTAGTCCGTAGTCCACTCAGAACCAATCCGTCTATTTTTTTATTTATTTATTTTAGGAACACAAACAGTATCACAATCAATACATGATTAAAATATTAAGTTAAAACAAAAGGCATCGAATATCATCGAAGTTGTGAACACACAACTTCGATTCGATCATCGTTACTAAGGAATTCTTAGGATCCCTAGAACGGTAATCTTAATGACGGATTTCGTTTCTCGTTGTAAACCTGTGCCCAAACATACTCATATGTATAGATAAATGATGCGAGAGGACGCGTGTCAAAAAATATCTGGAAACATTTCTTTTCCTTTGATGCCTTTATGTAATCGAATCAATAGAATTCAATTCGTTTAGGACGGACAGGTAATTTTATAAATAGAAGGTTCTCATGCCGTGGGAAAAATGGTAGGTAGGTTTTAGGCAGTCGGAGTGACTTGCATGTGGATGTTCGACGACGCGTTTGGTGTATTGGTTAGCGCTCCTGAGCATTACGCTGGCGGTCGCGGGTTCAAATCCCGCAATGGGCAAATGTTTGTGTGATAAGCATAAACATTTGTACCTAAGTCATGGATGTTATATGTATTTAAGTATTTATGGGAGACGCCCCCGTCATAATCGTTGTCTGGTACTTCGTAACACAAGGAAGAAAGTTTCTTAAGAAACTTCGTCTGGTTTCGTGGTAATTACCACGAAACCAGACAATTGGTGTGTTGTCTGGCGCATATTTATATTTATTTTATATTTATGTAAAAAAATATGTTAAAGTAAGTCGAGTCACGGTAACGTTATCTTGAGTCATTCGTAGTTTTTGCTGTTATCGATAGGCTAATGTCTTTTAAACGACTTTCTCTTGTTTGGTTAAAGACTAGTCTAGCACGATACTAATCATTTCTTTTACGTTTCGTGTTTGGTTTAAAAAAAAGTTAAGTTTAGCCTGTAAGCATCCCACTGCTGGGCAAAGGCCTTACCTCAAATGTGAGGTAGTATGAGCCATACTCCACCACGCGGGCTCAGTGCGGATTGGCGGAGGGGTGTTTGCAAGGCAAGCGACCAACCTTGCTGTCAGATTTTATCAAGCCGCCCATAGGGCCTCTGACTAAGCTTAACGACTAATACCAATCGATATTAGCCGGGACCAACGGCTTAACGTGCCTTCCGAACATTGACCATTCCGACCATATAATAGTCCCCCTAGCCGATTTCGACTACGGTGGCCAGTCACAACGACTAACCGACTGCGCGGGACATATTATAGTGCACAAGTGTGTGCGCAAACACAGGTGCACTCTCTATTCCTTTCACTCTCATAGCCCGATGGGACAGCAATCTGACACGACCGGAGAGAGATCAGGCGCAGGACCAACGGCTTAACGTGCTTTCCGAGGCACGGGGGTGAAACACCGCCAACTTCCAAACTCCGGGCTATCCTGAGAATTTCTGAACAGAAAAACTCCGGTACTTATTTTGGCCCGACCCGGGAATTGAACCTGGGACCTCCGGCACAGCCGTCGCTTTAAAATGCGACCCTTTCACCGCTGCGCCACCGAGGCAGTCCGACCATATAAGTGACGTATATCACGAGCATCTCCGTGCTTCGGAAGGCACGTTAAGCCGTTGGTCTCCGTGCGTGTTTGGTATTGATGTTTTACTATACACCAAGTATTTATGACGTATTGTTAAAATAAAGCCTTTCTGTCGTTTTGTGCCAAAATTATCAGAATAACATAACTATTTTCACGATAAAACTGACACGCTTGTACGAGTAAAACTAATTTATCGAATGGATGAACTTTATATGAGACAAAAAGGTTTAATGTACCCCGCGCGTGAATTTTCTGCAAAAAAGTATTTTTGCCCCTAGAGAAATAAGACAAGTAATTTTGGTAAGACTATGGACACATTTTTTTAACCTTTAGTCTTAATAACAAAATTTCGCTGTGATCAAAGCCCCATTCATTTTATTTCTCTTATAAAATATATTTAGGTATTATTAGGTATTATACTCGTACAAAAAATAATTTCGGATCTTATCTACATAATATTTCACTAATTAACGGCCCGTGTCAGAGATAGTCCTATAAATACTTTGAGAAGGCTTCCTTCTTCATAAATCACTCTTACCAATAGACCAATCTATTGCTAAGAGCCTCTATTTCTTATTCTATGTAATATTATGTACCTATGTTTCTAAATTATAACAGATTATTAATACTTAGATTAATAATTACCTTTAACGTGCAACATAGGAACGTTTGAAAATTACAAAATCATCTTTATAATTAAACGATTTGAATCTAATATCTTAATAAATTACCTAAGCATATTAAAAGTAT
Organism: Pyrausta aurata; assembly: GCA_963584085.1. Taxonomy (NCBI): domain Eukaryota; kingdom Metazoa; phylum Arthropoda; class Insecta; order Lepidoptera; family Crambidae; genus Pyrausta; species Pyrausta aurata. The sequence goes on along the minus strand of OY757263.1, from coordinate 1,835,025 downwards.
AGAAAAGGACCAAATATTTAAAAATCAGCTCAAGAACACTCAAATAAATAAAAGTTATTATAATATTAACGATTTTTGCATTGTTTCTTTGTTTTACTATTGAAGTTAGCATTATAATATGAGCAGTTTGGAATAATAGAAAAAGTTTTTTGTTTTAAATGAGTTTACAAGTCGTTGAAGACTTACACTTAGATAAGCTAGTTATAATATTTTGCAAAACTCGTTTGCTACGCTATCTTAATTGTAGTTTAATATCGAACAGGCAAGTGTTTTTTTTTCTGAAATATACACCGTGCTTTTTTAAACGTCTTAGAGCCGAAACCCACGTTATGTAACCATCTTAATTAACCTCTAGGACATGCTATCTTTTTTCCACATCTTTTTTGTGAAAAAAATAAACAAGTTTTATTTTACGTCTGACAAGTATTTATTGGATACTTTAAGTGGCCTTAATTTTTTAGCACGGTGTCTAAAAACAACCTGATATGCGAAGTACCTAAGCTATAAAAAATAAAATAAATCATTTTTATTTCTTGATCAAATTATAGAATTGTGTTATGATGTACGTAGAAAGATTCAAATGTAATATGTAAGGAGCAATGGAACATTCAAGATAGAATAATAACTTCTGAACATCGAACCGTCTGAGTTATTTTATTTTTATTTAAACTTTATTGCACTGAACGTTTTATTTATTTATTTATTTAAAGACTTTATTGCACAAATCATAGTGTACAAAGGTGGACTTAATGCTAAAAGCATTCTCTGCCAGTCAAACCTTTAGGTCATGCAGAGAGATGGCAATGGGTGCAGCGAAAATAATAAACAGATAAGAAATAAAAAAGCAACAATTAACTAAAATGTATAGTAAAAAAATAAACCTACATAAACTACTGCAATAACATATAGTCTATAAACATACTTAAACTTACACAAAATACATAAATTATATATAAATATACATATATACAAATATTATGCAATTATCTATTCTTTGAGGAATTGTCGGACTTTGCTCTTGAACGATAACTTCGACTCGGTCCTCCTGACATCCAAAGGCAGAGAGTTCCACAGTCGTGTTGCCGTCACTGTAAACGACTTGGAGACGTACGTGGATCGGTGAGCCAGCGTGCCTAGCCGGAGATTGTTGGAAGAACGGAGAGATCGATCGTGAGTTTGGTATAAAAACGGGAACATATCTTTAAGATAAGAAGGTGAAGAGGGGTTATAAAGAATAGCATGTAGAATGCAAAGGATTCGAGAGTGTCTACGCTGGCGGATAGTGAGCCAGTTAAGCTGTGCTCTAAAACTGGAGACATGGTCGTACTTGCGGAGGCCGAAGATAAATCTGATGCAATTGTTGAGGAGACGTTCAAGCTTATCGATAAGGGCTTCAGTGAGGTTAGTACAGCAGGAGTCTGCGTAGTCAATTAAAGGAATAACAAGAGTTTGCATAAGTAAAAGCTTCGTCTTAAATGGGAGAAAGAATTTTAAGCGGTAGAGACTTCTCAGACAGGTGATCACCTTACGGCTGACCTCAGCTACGTGAACAGTCCAGCTAAGCCTGGAGTCAATAATCAGGCCCAAGTTCTTGACACTAGTAGAGTAAGGTATTGTAGTATCTTCGTACACTATTGGATCCAGATCCATGAGATTAAATCTAGAGACAAGTCCCGGACTGCCTACAATTATAGCCTGACACTTTGAAGGGTTAACAGAGATTCCGAAATTGTGTGACCAGGATGAAATATAATTTAAATTATCGTTCATGAGTTGAATTGCAGCAGATAGTTCAGCAACATCAGTTTGCACATACAGTTGCAAATCATCAGCATACAGATGATACGAGCAGCGAAGGTTGAGGGTGATGAGATTTATGAAAATAGAAAAGAGCAAGGGAGAAATTATGCCACCCTGTGGCACACCAGATGATAAGTTGTACCAGTCAGAAATGGCGTTAGGAGTCTTAATTCTTTGCTGGCGACCACGCAAATACGATGAAAACCATTCTAGTGCTGGAGGAGATACTTTTAAGTAAGAAAGTACAGCTAGAAGGAGGTCATAGTCCACAGCATTGAAGGCATTAGAGAAGTCTATTAAAACAAGAAGTGTGACTTTAGAGGAATCCATCCCATCTCGTACATCTTCTGTTACCTTCAGCAGAGCAGTGGTAGTACTATGGCCTGCACGAAATCCAGACTGAAAGGGATTCAGTAAGTTGTTCTGAGAAAGATGGGAGGATAGCTGTTTAAGCACACACGACTCCATAATTTTAGAGAGAAATGGCAGAATGGAAATGGGCCGGTATTGGCTCGGTGAAGTGGGATTACGGACCTTGGGGAGTGGACAGACGAGAGCTTTACGCCAAATATCAGGATAAGTGCCAGAGTCTAATGACCAATTAACTATATGCGTGAGAAAAGGTAAAATGATTTTGAGCAATGGCACAATCATCAGACGGCTAATGCCATCCACTCCGACCGCTTTAGAAGTGATTGCAAAAATGGTCTTGCTGATCTCGGTTTCAGAGACAGGGGTAAACAAAAAAGGAGTAATGTCAGGAGTTGGTAGTGAAGCTATGTATGCTAAAGCCTTGGCTTTGGTGAGAGCGTTGAAGAACGTTGTACAATTGGCAGACTTAATGCGGAGAAAATAAAAAATAAAATGAATTCTTATCTCGGATAAAAAAAATGGTAGCTACAAATTATTATCCAACATATTATAAATCTAATTCAACAACTCAATCCCTTCATTTATTGAAAATCGAATAAAAGCCAAATGAAATTAATTAACCTACTTAATTTTAGAAACTGAGTAATTTTTGTTTACAAATACGATTAAATTAAAATACTTACACTAATAAATAAAGAAGTGTCGATTTTAAGAATGCTGTTAGCGAAAAAAATTTTCACAGCTTATCGTCTTGTAAAGGTCTTAATATTGTCCTCGTAGTATGATGAACATTTTCCTTTTGAAGTGGCGGACTTGGTTTTCTTTAAATGTTCCAAATGAATCCATTGTAGCGCGACGCTGATGATGCAGGTACTTGAGTAAGTATCAGTATTTTACAATATACCTAAAACTTATTAGTGATGTTTTACGAGTAGACGTGCTTTTGTTGATGTCCTACCGTCATTTTCGAAACGTAATAAGACTCATGTCGTTATTTTTATACGCTTCGTCAATCTTTATATCCATAAAGTAAAAAGTGGCTTTAGAGTATGTAATAAACGGTTACAGTATAAAAAAAGTGACCGTCGTAAAGTCAATGTTTTGGATTATAGTACTTGAGGCTTTAGTTAGAGCCTACTTTGGTATAAAAAGTTGTATTATTTGGACTATAACCTGCCATGAGAAGAGGAGATGAAGCAGTACGAAACGAACTCGTATCTGCTGAAATGCACCAGCCTAAGCCATGACCCTGCCCAACCCATTACAATCTCTGCACTATCTACTCATCACCGTGAGAAACTAGAAGGTGGCGAGATGATGGTGGAAGTGCTGTGGAATAAATATGCAATAAATTATGTGCGGACGAAAGCACGTCAAGGTAAACACTTCCTCCCTCCGGCCGTTTTGGCAACCAAGTTTCGCAACCAGTTGTTGAAAAAGAATTAACATTCTTGTTACGCAACTAGTTGCCTAAAAAGAAATTATATTCCTGTTTCACATCTAGTTGCCAAAGAAGAATAGTGCTTTCTGGTACCCTTCAAGCCCCGACCATTTTGACGGATCGCGGCCGCGCTGATTGTTTTGTCTACCGTTGAATCACTTCTAAACGGACTCTCAATCTAATATTTTATTTATAATCTACATTAATCCAGCTTCACACTAATATAAAAACCAAACCTTAGCGTAATACCATAGAATAAAGAAAAAATCGCCAACCCGCCCGGCCGCGCGGGGGCGCTTTTTCAAGATTTGTGTTGTATAAAAAGAATGATGATGATGATGATGAAGTGTTTGGTATGACAAATAAGAGGATGAAATTTAGAACAAAACTGTCGATTCACTTTTTTGTCGGCTCGCATGTTTTTTCTCACAATCTTCGGCCAAAGTGCGCCATTCCATGCCGACGCGGAAAAAAAAAGATCACGATTTCGTGAACGCACCTTCAATATTTGTCTATGGGATGTTGGTATCATTTTTTAGCTTATTTCATAAGGACGTAACTAAAAAAAAACCCCACAGTAAAATAATCTTTCCCCGCGGAGATATAAGAGCTAGAGTGCCGCGCGGGACCGCGCGACTTAATTGTATCCGTGCGGGAACACCGGGGCTCTTAATATTTAGTCTACATATCAATAAAAGGCAAATATCAAAAACAAAACAATTATTATTACTACTAGTATACAAAACACAAAGTTACTGTTTTCTCAACTAAATCACTAATATTAATATTCATATTATCTTTTAATCATTAATATTCTTTTATCTATTAGCATCCATTCACCAAGGTATGACAAAAGGGCTTATAATTTCTATGCAATGTCCGACAGAAATAACTTTTTTTTGTAAATCGTTTAACGCCGACTCAATTTCCTGATCTATCTCCGCATATTCCCTCTTTTTCTTGTTTGTTGTTTTTTTTAAATCGTACGATGATTTTTCAGAATCTAACACGTCTAGTAAATGTGCTAAAGTAGGATGTGTCCGTCCAACAAAACCGTTAATTTTGCGATGCCAACCTTCAATGTTGTTATTAGTTCTGATTATTTCATTTGCACAAGAACAATTGCCGAAATCTTGTTTTTTAAACCACTGATTTTGAAAATATTTGTTGAACTTTTTAATTTTAGTGTCCTTAGGGCTTCTTCCAATAACATATTTATATCCTTCATCTATGTCACTCTGTGGCAAGCGGGCTATCCCGATACATCTTGATACGTGTCTTTTCAATACTCTTGTAGTTATTTTCAGGGATTTCGCTTTTTTCCACAAGCAGCGATTGAAATGATAGTAGCAGCCTTTAAAGATGATTTCAGGAAATGTTTGCTGAAAGGCATTTATAGCAGCTACCTCAAAATCGAGTGTAATTTTAGCTGGTTGGAAATCAGAAATCTGCTTCTTGATCAATTTCAGTAACAATTTATAAGTTGCTGTTTTCTTGTTTGGTAGAAGGGCATAAAATATAGGGGTAATTATGTGAGTTTTATCATCATATCCGTGTATCGTGTACAATTGATGGAATTGATTGATCTTAAATCCTTATTTTCGTCAATATAATCACAAAGTAGCATTTTTTTGTACTGTCACGTCAAGTGCACGTGCAAATCGTAATTTCTTAGCACCAACAACTTTGTTTCTTTCAGCATATAACCCAGTTTTCACTCTATTAAATTTTGGTACATCAGCTATTATATCATATCCATCATTTTTTAAATCACGAACCATGTCATTATATTGTTTGGGAATCGATTCAAAATTGCTACTAGTTTTCCGTTTGAGATCATCCATTTTCTTTTTAATAATATTTTTACCGCTGTCACCCAAACAACCCAGTATGTGTGCACTATGATTCACAATTTCGTTACGACTGTTTAAAGTGATATTACCTTTGCATCCTTTTGTTGTGAAACATTTCCAGAACGAGTTCTTATTAACATAAATCTTTTTTCGGTGATATTGGCGATCATTGTACAGCATTGACACACCTCCTCTTTTCGTACTAATAAATATAATATCACGGGTGGGATATACATTTGAAGTTGACATTATGAATACCCGTCCGATATATATTAGTTTGATCCATAGAGAAAGAAAAAAATCTTCGCTTTAAAAAGAGCGTGCTACTTAGTGAAATTCTATAGGATTTGACAGCGAAACACCTTATGACAGCGAGACCGTTTTCTAAGAAATAATGGATTTAGTGGATACGTCAAGTTTCCGTCGTTGGAATTTTTGAAAAATTATGAATGAATATAATTATAATTTAAGTTTTGTATAACAATTTCAGATGAAATGACTTGTGCTTTCAGCAACTGTGAAGTGCGCCGAGGATACAATCCCGAAAATCATAATTTCCAGCAGTAAATATGAATCATTGATAAAAAATTTAATTCCAAATTTTATAAAATTTGTGAGTGAAATCGACTCCGATGCCAAATTGTACAGTAAATTTAGGACTTCCTTTGTGATTTGCAGCCATATATCAAAGTTTCCAATAGATTAATTCAGGTATTTTCAGTAAAATAAGAAACCGTTTCTTTACACTAGGGCTTGACTAAATGATGACGTCATCAGTATCGATAAATTTTTTGACTGATTTTTTTAGGTAACCGTAATTCTTGCACAGCTTCTTCTCAGCACTGGCCCACACAACTGTCCCGAAGCTGTGCTGTGGTAAGGTCTATGTTGGAACGTGTATAAGTGCTTCTAGCAAGTCTTCATACATAAATAAATAAATACGTTATTTAACAAAAATGAGGTTGTCTTGTTTATCAAATAAAAAGTATTATGTAACTAAAAGTGCATTAATTTAATTATTTTTGTTTCAATTTACATGATTTATCGTAACCTCGTCGATAAAACTTGGACCACCATAAGATACACATCACTATTGAACGCACACATGTAAAGTAACTTTTTGGTTACGCTGAAAATCCGCGTTTGTCATTCTATACTATACTACTTTCTATGGTTTGATCACTGGACACTTGATTAATCGTTGTCGCTATTATTAGCAATAAATACTAGATAACCTTATGTGCATCACTGCAGAATACAAAGAATATAAATTGTATATGGAGCAGATGTCAAAGATGTCAAATATACATTTATATTTTTAAATAGCAACATTGAACTTCTGTATATAGGTATTATTAAAAAGTCTGTTTGATTTTAGAATAAATACAAGTCTTATTTGGTAACCAGTTGTAAACAAATACATTTATTTCCTTTTCGGCAACCTGGTTGCGAAACTCCAGTAATATAAACGCTAGTTGTGGGACAGGAATATAATTTCTTTTTAGGCAACTAGTTGCGTAACAAGAATGTTAATTCTTTTTCAACAACTGGTTGCAAAACTTGGTTGCCAAAACGGCCGGAGGGCACTTCCTTATGCAGTTGTAATAAGGGCTGGTTTGCAACAAAGGGTAACCTGATGTGCTGGCGACTGTACATGTACACTAAGAAAAAAACAACAAGAATAAAGATATAACAGCATATGTAGAGAAAGCAATAGATAGAATAAGTAACAATGTAAAAAAATATTTAGCCCATTTGCGCGGAGCTACTAATCTTACGCTTAGCATAAGTTTAACTAAACTAACAAAGGCACGGATCACAGAATCTGTGGATGTAAATTGAAATAATTTCAAAAAAGTTACATGATTCGGTGTTGTGATACTACCTTTGCGCGTTGTTGCTGATTTCCATAACACAAGTGCATAAGCTACTTACGTTGGTATGTGATTGAAGTCCAATATTTGCTCAACACAACTTCGATAAAAACTTAAGGCCGTCTTATTCCGTCAAATTATCTCATAAGCCCCGCCCCCTTGTTAAAAGTGCGGGGCGCTTCCCCCACCAGCACCCCCGCACAAAACTTTTTCTGTCAACTTTGTCTTACAAATCTCGTGTATAATTAAGCCATCTAGTGTTTATTTAAGGAACAAAATTTTCTTGAATAAGATACTTCATGCGCTTTTGTAAGTAACATACCCACGCCATCTAGCAGAACCCCTAAGAACTTTTACAAAATGGTTTCTTTAGTACACCATACATGCTTTTTAGTCTAAACGTTTATCGAAAGAACAAGGAACGCAAAGAGTGGCATTTCATTCTCACACGACTGGTCAGCACTTTATGCCAGCAACCTGTAACCATTATAAAAACAAGAGAGAATATCCGATAACATTTATTATATTCTTTATTGCACTTATAAGATGTACAGAAAATAGGTACAAGAAGTCACAATGTGAACAAAGGTGGGCTTATCCCTAAAAGATACCTCTTCCAGCCAACCCATAGGTGTAGGAAATGTAATGTAATAACATTTAGGTGGTTTATATTAAGATCCTTTTTGTCGACACAGTTATAGTCTCACTACTATCTTCCATCAGTCTTCCAATTGATGATGACTGAAGACCATTACAGATATGGCACTTCAAATTTAGGGTTCCGTACAAACCAGTAGGTATATAAGTCAAAGTTCACCCATCACGAGAATTTTGTCATGGTTTTTTTTACACACTGAAATTCATAACATTTCAAATCATTATCATCATTCTCTTGCCCTGTTCCCAGTTTATCTAGGGTCTGCGCAGTATGTTTCACGCTTCCGTTTAACATTACAAATATGGAAAGCTAAATTAAAGACAAAGGTTTCTTTATCGTTTCAGTAATCCTTTAATAATATCAAAGTTTTTTATTTACTAGTCGTCTCCCGCGACGTCGCCCGCGTATATTTTGGATGTCCCGTGAAATGGTTCAAGTAAATTAATGGTTTAAAGTAATTACTATCGAGGTCACCCACACCACGCTTAAAATACTCGCATAATATCAGCCTGAACTATAAAAATGACTTGACTATCATGTGTTAGAAAGTAAGAAAATAGTAAGGCAAAAGTAGTTAGTAGTAATCTCTCATTTAGATGCAATACTTTTTTCGGCAAAGTTCACTATCAAATATACTGAGCATTGAACTTGGCTATCATTTTTCACATTGATGTTTTTGTTGGGATATCATAACTTTTTATAGAAATATTTATTTGCTTATTCATAAATCATTAATACATATTTTGTGCAAGCTTCCATCCACTTAATTATAACGGTTTCAGACGCTACAATTAAAAAACTTTCTTTTGTTTTCAGATTTTTTCCTTCGCTTACACATTATTACCTACCTAGCTAGATGCCATATTTCAACTGTCTAGGTTTGTTAATTAGAGCACCGCACCCACACAATTACTTTGATAAACCATATATGGTTTTGCCATGTTTGACTTTTTGTAGTCTAGCTTATAGACCTTTTTTACTATAAAACTGTAATTTGGCATGGGTTTCTTTATATCCTAATCACACCGCCTAAAATATGTATTTTAAAATATTTTTGAGACACCTCCCTACAAGGAATGAATTATGATGAGCATGAGTTCCTACACCGAAAGGGCAACACCAGGGTTTATCTCATGAATCGTGATAGTAAGACAGTTGAAATTTTCAGGAAGGATGTATTCATGTTGCCGTTGAAAAAACAAAAACTTAAAAAACAGTTTTTTTTTTCAGGTTGCTCTCATACAACTTATCTACTCTGATAAAGATAATAATGAGGGGCTGCCCCATTATTAGGACTTCATATCTTTTGTATGGGACTCCCTGACAACAGATATGATGTTTATGCCATTTTCATAGATAATGGTACGGAACCCTTCGTGACCCCGAAGCGCCATTTGGCGCTAACTACAAGATTAATAGAATTATTATGTGTCACAAACACCAAAGTTGTTTTGGATATTCAGTAACAGCAATTTGAGGAACGGTTATAAAAATAAAATTAAGACAGTCTCCACACATTTTCGACAGAACAAAATTGAAAAAATTATTCAGATTTGACATTTCTGAATGCAAATATAATTGGATTATACTGAGTAATCTCCATGTTCGTCGCTCAAGTCCATGTCACCAAATAAGAGATAGATAGTCAATGCATTATTACTACACGATTCAGAAAATGTGTACGTACGTACGTAAATAACATGGAAACCTGAGTTCCATACACGAAAAGAGCTAGACCGACCTTAACTTAACCTCCAATGTTTGTATTTTGTCACAGGAGTCTAGATGTAAATAAATAAATAAAATTAATATAGACCTATCACCTAATAAATTATTACTCCCTCCCTCAAATTCATATAATATTTTCTCGTCTCCAATATACTAGAGTCACCAGGGCACAGCTTTAGCATTTGAGATTACTGCTAAACCTACAGTTATGGTTTAGCTCTGATTTTTCCAAATAGAGAAAATGTTCAAAACTACAATAATTTGACATGAGTGTTTTATGCTTTTTGTTTATATTGTTACTATAGAAACGGATTCATCTCTACGATTGGTACAAAAATATAGTTCATTTATTCACAACAATTATATATGTCGCTACAGCCTTTCTCTTTTTATTTTGCTTAACACGTAGAGGTTGGGGGTTCCATCCTCATGGCATTGAGGAGATTTATCCGCATGGTGATGATGTTTTTGATACTAATTTTCTTTTTGAAATTTATTTTCATTGTTATGTAGTTTTTTTAATAGGATTTGCTACTTTAAAAAAAACCTAAAAATTTAATTAGTTTTTATTTTTATTTTTTTTTATTTTATGTGTTGAAATGTCCAAAAATTAAAATAAATACTTATTTCGTTTTCTAAAAAAATATTGTGACTATGTAGAAAAATATTCATGATACCCCCGATTTGAACTCGCGACCTTTGATTAGTATAAGACTGGTGCTGATCCAACTGAGCGTGACGCGGTGCGGCGAAATTAGCTATTATTAGTTCTTAGGTGTTTTACGTAATTAAGTACGCAAATAAAATTGCAAAAATTGACATAGGTCCAGCGTTCGCAGTGGCGTCAAGGGGAATGAGGAAATGGTATCTCGTGCTTGTCATTTGAATAAAAAGATAGCGCTATTTCTGCTTGCATGTATAGAACAGAGATGACACGACGATCAACTGTTGCGTCAAAGTCGTTGCGCGAATCACCATCGTCACAAGTGTGAGAATCACTAAATCAGTGTTTTATGAATGAAAATGTTAATAAAACTGGAAAAAAACGATTGGACGCCCTAAACATCTTTGGTGTCTAAAGTAATCTTAAAAAGACAATTGGAAGAATTTGCTGCTTGTAAGAAAGAATACAGACTAATGAAAAAAATGGACCTTTCTTTGCCTGAACATAACACCGATAAAAACTAAAAAAAAATCATTTGATTCATAGCTGAGATCTCACTTATGTGGTCAAAATGTATATTCTTATAATCCCCTGTTCCTCACATCTGTGTAGCTTGAGCAAATCAAGATCAAAAAAGTCGAAATAGGTCAAATAAAGTGTTTTTAGATATTTCGTTATTCTGATCTAAATAACAAACATTTTGAAATCATTTTAACATGTATATGTGTAGAATGGAATTACCTACTAAAATATGTGATTTTCATAAATATAAGTCCAATAATTTGAAAACTACATAGAAAATACGAAAAAAAAGGGGCCCACTTCTGAGGCAATTATTATCGAGCAAAGTAATTACAATCGTGTTTCCAACCACAATCCAGCTTTCTAGTAATCTTCTTCTATAACATATATAGATTCGAGATTTAAATAATTAGTGTTTCCATGTTTAAACTCAATCGAAACATCGTAAAAATGGAATATCTAAGCCTTAATAAAAAAGAGAGTAACTCTCGTAACAAACTAAATTTGAAATGTATTCTTATATTCATAGAGATAAAATCTCATGAAAGTGAACTGCAAACTTATAGAACAACAACTTAAAGATACTCTTTATTTTCTATTACAGAGGCTTTAGTGCTAAGCCCCTTATTCTATCACGTAAGCTTATAGAAGAAACAAGTTTTTGTATTTCAAAAATGACCGTCAAATGACTTCCAGTGAGAAGTGTTGTTTTAGGATCTGAGAACTTACGAACATCTTCAGAAACATCGTTTAATTATAGTTAAAACATTTTTACAGTAATAATACACTTCTGCAAAGAATCATACTTTTAACACATCAAACTTTTGAGAACTTCTCGAGAAAACAAACTGTTTAATAGTATTTAACTCGATTGAAACTGTTATTTTAATTTATTTTAATGTATTTTCTGAATAAAACTCTAGATTCACTATTCTTATTACCCATAACTTACATTTTATAGATGAAGTTTAACAGTTTAATGACGTTCTTAAATGTGTTACTTAATTGGTGCAACTAGTCTTTTTATTTAATTGACTTTCTGATACCTTCAACTAAATGTAGGTAGAATATACACCCCCACAGAAGATAACTTATGGTTATGGGTAAAACCCGTAATGCTTAAGTGTGTAGGATTCTGTACCGATACCATGAGTTTACGTCGATTTAACTCGCTAGCGACGACGCAACTTTTTGTACGGAAAATTTTAGTTCTGCAAGTGACCGCTAGGGGCGCTGTGCCATCTATATATATAAAAGAAAGTCGTGTTAGTTACACCACTTATAACTCAAGAACGGCTGAACCGATTTAGCTGAAAATTGGCAGGGAGGTAATTTAGAGCCAGGAGAAGGACATAGGATACTTTTTATCCCGTTAGACGGGGCCGGGGCTGGGGTGGGATGGGGCCGGGGCGAAACAGTGGAGAGGCAGCTTAGAACCAGGAGAAGGACATAGGATCCTTTTTATCCCGTTCAACGGGGCCGGGGCTGGGGCGGGACGGGGCCGGGGCGAAACAAAGTTCGCTGGGACCGCTAGTTTTACATAGACTTTTTTTACGTAGTCGCTAGCGAGTAAAACCGTCGTTAACTCATGGTAACGGCCCTGAACGAACTCGCACTTATCCGATCCAAACGAGTCAGACGAAACGAGATTTAGAATTCTGTAAACATAATTCTAAAATTCATTTCGTTCGACTTGCCCAACAGATAGTGTGCGTTCCCCTTTAGAAAGATAATTCTCACGTGCAATTATTGTTCGATAATGGAAAACTGTAATATTTTTCATAGAATGCGCGATCACCAGTTTTCTCATACCTATTTAATTCACGAAAGTGACACAGCAAATTTGAAACGTTCCACCACTGATTCAACTTTCTGCATCCCCAAGCGGCTGACTGGTTGAGAATGCCCCAAGGCATTAAATCCACCAATTGTACAATTCACAGTGCAATAAGTTATAAATAAAAAAAAATGTTTTTTACCCAAGGCGGGTAAAGGAAATACACGAAACCCTGATACGCTCTAATGTGTCATACGCGTAACTTTAACACGTTCCGGGACAGTGCCCGCCTACAGGCGTGAAAACAATGAAACATCTATTGTGTCTGGAGTAGTGTCCCGGAACGTGTTAAGAACGGACACATCACAATCACTCTAGATCCAGAAGCGCTGTATGTCCTTAATTCGCGTTGACATAACCCCTCGATTCCATTCCATATCATGCATGACATATATGAGCTACATTCTGTGCAACCAGTGGATACCCGATAAGCCTTCCCTGGCCTATATAGGGTATGATGACCTATGCACCCAGGTCGCGACCCACTTGCAAAATAAACTTTACATCAGGAATTTATTGCATTCTTCCAGCAACTTGCATTTTTTAATTATTAATAACACGGGAGCAAGGCATAAAGCTTAAAAGGAACGGAGGAAAACTGCATCTTTATTTTATAGAAGAAAATAATAAACAGGGCTTCAGGATTGTCGTTTCTGCTGAAATGACGCAAGAAAAGAAATGCCCAAGAGGTAGAACGGTACTTAAAACCATAAAACTGACTAAATATCTTTACTTGGGTTCGTGAAAGAAAAAAAACAATGTGATGTCTACCTACATACATTAAATGATGTATCCCCATTACATGAAATCATGTAAGAAGCTGTTATTTAAACATATTTTTTTAAACTTAGCCAATTGTGCACAGGTGTGTGGAAGCGATTTTCGTCGTGCAAGTGGTTAGGCGGCAGAGAACTCGTCTGTACTAACCATGAAGATAGGTACACGGGTTTTCGTTGAAACATTTTAGGGGAAATTCGAAATGTACGCGGGCAACGCCTCGGGGGACCGATAGTTTTTTATAAATTAAATAATACGATACATTTCAAATTCTGTTTTGCCAAATAATAAAGCTGGCTGGTTCCTAGCTCAAAGGATTAATAATAATAATACAAATTATTTCTTCAAGTGACCAGGGGGCGTATTGCGATTCAATTTAATCCGTTCAATTCCGAGGCAGTTTAATTCCCACTCAGTGTAAACGAATATTATCAATATAATAATATTATAATAATACTACAATGGTATGAATATTTATATTTATATTGTTAAATTATAGTAATATTATCAATTTAATGCGAAATTGCAATAAGAATTGCTAATTTGACAGTAAAGCAGAGCTGTTTAACTGTCAAAACTGCATCGCAATACGCACCCAGGACTCAATTTGTTAGTAATATTATTAAACTTAAACAACTAAGGTTAGTAAGAACACAAAATATTTTTTATATATGAATGTGTAAGATCCGTGATTGCTTCTATACGAGAATCACCGCTGCTTCACTCCATAAGCAGTGGCGCAGCAATGACTCACGTATACACAATCGAGTCGGCTCGCAATCATGGCCAGGATGCCGTTGCCACTGCCCCTGACTCTGCGCACTAGTGAAGCAGTTGATTAGCATTGCTATCCAACGCGTCAATGCAGCCAGTATCATTGCCTCCGCGCCAAGCGAGCTAATTCCATCTTCGACTTCCTCTTAGTCGTACTTGGCTTGGTCTGGAGTCAAGAGCAAACCCATACTAAATAAATAAAGGAATCGGTTTCGTTTTTGAAAAGGTAGGTTTTATGTATTTTTCATGATGCATGCATGTCATAGATTTTAATTTGTTTTTGGTTTAATAAATGTATAGCATAGGAAAAAATATACTTAATCAGCGAGCCTATGTTTATCAAAAGAATAACTACAAGTATTACCGTAAGGTATGGTATTGGTCCGTAACCTAGTAACAAGATCAAAACAGAGCTTAAGAAATGGGCAATTGAAATATTCATTCCAATATTCAATTAAGTATTATTAAGTATTACTAAGTTATTCGGAAATTTCAAAGCTTCAAAAAGATCCATTCAAGTGTTTATAATACTCTGAAGCTTTGCTACAACATCTTTTAGTACCTGTTTACGTGCCATTATGAAATTCGTATAATTTCTCACACAAAATATAATATTTTACGGCCGCTTTACGGGAAATGAGAAACTGTATCGTAATCAATGGAAATTTTCCATTTCGTCTTATCACAGGATGGTATCTAAGGGCTAACTTCGTAATCGAAAGGCCTTAGTTTAATATTTGGAGGTTGCAATAGATTGAAATATTTTCACATGTCAATACATCGCGGTGTCTATTTTCTGAAACTATTGAAAGCTGAAACTAAAACTGGTTTATTGCCTATAAAGCGTTTGGTGTACGATAATATTTTTACGAATTAAAACAGTGATCCAAAGAAAAGGTGTAATTGAAATAAACTCAGAAAAAAATTGAATCACAGAATAAAAATTTTGGTCATTTGCATTTTCATTCAACCTAACTGTTTATCTTAAACTCTGCTTTTGTTATCGGGCCATCTGCTTAAGATAACAGTTAATACCCTAAATAAATAGACTTCCAAAAAACCCAAATTCAAAATTGTATAACATTGTTCGACTGTTTCTAAATAAAGCCCATTATGTTTGTCTTTAATTTAGTTAATCCAGATTTTTCTAATGGTAATATTTTCTTTTCAGATCTCACATCTCTGCGGAAAACAAGGAAATGAATTGAACAAAGATGACGAACCGTACTATCCTAACACCGTTCTACATTTTGATTCTACTACTATACGAAGTTTGTGCCAAGCCCGTCCGAAACGAAACTGACAGCGAAACAAATATTATTATTTTCAACTCTACTTTTGATACTCTTGACAGTGAATTTAAAAGGGAATTTGAAGTCGACATTTACAATATAACCGAAGAAATCAACGGGACTGTAAATCCTTTAGAAGCTACAACACTAGTTAAGAAATCCTGTGAAGTTCACAACAATACAAATGGAAATGAAACTGTGTTAATAAATTCAAATATTTTGAACTCTATATACCTTAACAATATTTATTCTAGAGTGACAACGAACCTCATTGAAGAGAAAGTGTCAGTGGAAATGATGGAAGCAAATGGATTGAATTTGTACCAGATGGTGAATAGTGACTGTGGTGGGGCGAAAGTGTGTCCTTCAGAAAGCCAGAATTGGACTGACGAGAAAACAATTACCATTGGATTTCTAGGCGCTTACGGAAGAAGCCCGGTAAGTCAATATATTTCCAATATATTACTTTTTCCTGTTAGAGATACGACATTACGAAATTAAAAGTAAATGGAATCAGTGTTACTTACCGGAAATTCTTACGAATTTATTTAAAATCCAACAACGACATCAATGAGACTCAATCCATCTTATGTTTATTATTTGAAGAATTGCGATGGCAGGTAGTTCTTGGAAGAATTATTAAACAGGAATAGACTTATACAATTATTTACGTATTTCTGTAAGGTATCTTTCAAGATGTTAATAAAAACGTTTATAGACATTTAACGATTAAATAAAAGTACATAATTATGGCGAGTAAAGTTACAATCATAGAGTAAAGTAATATTAGAGTAAACAGCCTACTTTGGCTGGTATTGATGATGTACGAGAAATTCATAGTTTAAAAACACTTTTTTCAATAAGTATTTAAAAAAGTTTTAATTATGATTGGTTTTGGATATAAATCAATGCAATCAGGATTTTCGAAGTGACATCATTCCAAAAGCCTTCACGGAGGACTAATAACCTGAAATAGTATTTTGCTTAGGTATCGAAATACTTATAGGTTCCAAACCTCCGTTATAAACCAGTATTAATCACTATGTGGTTGTTAAATATTTCGCGAAAGCTAGACTAGATTCAATCAACGATTTTAAAATCCAAAACTACGTCGCATTGTGGCGCTGACAATATCCTGAGTTTATTACTGGGCACTACTATTTTTCATAATCATAATCATAACATTATCATATTCCTTCAATATTGAGTATAATATTTATGTTACCACTCTCCGTGTTGCTTTGAAAAAGATTTCTTGTTTTCTATTTCCCAGAAAATATAATTTACCTATGTTAAAATTCACACTCATTTTAATATCTCTTCAACTAAAAAGTATATCTCTTGCCTAAAACATGATTAATTTCTGTTGAGAAAAGGTACACTCAGCAAATAACATTAAAGTTATTATCAAAGCTGATACGTAATAAACTAATTTAAAAGTTTAAAATGTTATTAACGATGCGAAAAGGGAATCGCCAAACTCAATTAAGTGGGCCTAAAATGGCTCTTCTTTCAAAATGGCTGCTTATGCTTATTTTGGAAGTGTAATCGTAGATACGGTAATGGGTGGACCATCACGTAATGTTGGACAACTAACTACTATGCCTAGATAGCAGTTTGCAGAAACCAGATCCCGATTACAAATAAATACAGTAGGTAGGTATTGATGCGAGTAGTGACGGGTCCGTGGATTGTGTGTGTAGTGACATAGAGCATTATTTTATAGTAATTTACTCCGACCCTATTGACATATGCAATATTTTCAATAATTATTTCATTGACATAACGACTACTAATTTTAAACCTAATAATAATAAGACATCTTTACTCGACAATACAAATGCACATACGATATTCTTAAGACCAGTTAGTGAAAGTGAAATATATAATATTATAATGGCACTAAAAAATTGCAAATCATGCGGCTATGACAACATAATGACAAAAAATTTAAAGATCGTTGCCTCTCATTTAAGTTATGTGTTAACCTATCTAATTAACCTCTCTTTTGTAGATGGTGTTTTCCCAGAGAGATTAAAAATATCGCTGGTCAAACCACTTTATAAGAAAGGAAACAAACTTGAGCCTGATAATTATAGGCCAATAACACTAGTGCCTGTTCTATCTAAAATCTTCGAAAAGGCGTATCTAAACCGTGTAAATGACTTTCTGTCCAAATTTCATATTTTGCATCCACAACAATACGGTTTTCGAAAAGGTATCTCAACGACACTTGCATGTTTCGACTTTTTGAAAATTGTTACTGACAGCTTAAATAGCAGTGTACCTCTTGTGTCCATATTTCTGGACATGAGTAAAGCTTTTGACTTTGTAAATCATTCTCAACTTTTAAGCAAATTAAATATTTATGGCATTAGAGGTAGGGCTCTGGATTGGGTGGCGAGCTATTTAGAAAATAGACAGCAATACATAGAGATATCTAAAACTGTTAAGATAAAAAATACTCTTACAAAACACAACTTTCGATCTGACTTAAAACTTAACAGAACCGGTGTTCCGCAGGGAAGCGTACTCGGTCCTCTCCTCTTTTTACTATATATTAATGATCTCCCCGAAGCTAGCAGGCACGAGTCCATTCTCTTTGCGGATGATACCACTTTAATAATCAAATGTGATGAGTATAACAATTTTGAACAAGAGGTAAATGATACTTTCAAAAATGTAATAAAATGGATGGAAAGCAATAACTTGAAAATTAATGTTAAAAAGTGTAAGCAAATTCAATTTCTATCTTATAACTCTCGACCTCTACCGGTTCAAATTTCATATGAAAATGACATAGTAGACTCAGTTAATGTTCACAAATTCCTTGGTATTAGTATAGACAAGCATTTAAATTGGAAAGATCATGTAGAGCAAGTGTGTAATAAGCTTAACCGATTTGTTTTTGCTTTGCGAAAGCTAAGACAAACAGTCTCTGTAGAGGCAGCTCTAACGGCTTATCACGGCTATGTTTCATCCGTTCTAAGTTATGGATTGATATTATGGGGGAACTCAGTGAACGCTGACCGGGCATTTAAACTACAAAAAAAGTGCATGAGAGCCATTTGCAATTCGAAATTTGACGACAGCTGTAAACCATTGTTTAAAAAAAAACCGGTTAAGTGCGTGTCGGACCCGCGCACTGAGGGTTCCGTGCCACCCTTAACTGAATTCAGGGTCCACTTACTGTCACTTAACGAAAACATCACAATATATTGCGACAGCAAAAATAACTTTGTTTTTCATAGTGTTTGTATGAAAAACAAAGTTATATTTGCGGTTGATAAAAATGCGCAATATCTCAGAAACTACTGGTTCGATCTCCTTCAAACCAATTTTCGTTGCAAGTTTTTGTTGAGATCTACAACATATATTTTTTTCAAAATTTTCACTTTCTTAGTTCAAAAGTTAGAGGGGGGGGGGGACGCCCATTTTACCACTTTGGAAGCATCTATATCTCAAACCTTACACTTTTAGAAAAAATGGTTTTAGAAACCTCAGCATCATTTTAAAAGACCTATCCATAGACACCCCACACGCATAGGTTTGAGTAAAAAAAATTTTTCAGGTTTTAGTTTCATGTAAGGGAGCCCCCCCTTAAATATTATTTTTTCTTACTTTTTGTATCTGAATCGGAAAGCGGTGAACAAAATACACCTACTTACCAAGTTTCAGCTATGTGATGCTTATAGTTTCAGAATAAAGTGGCTGTGACATACGGACGGACAGACAGACAGACAGACAGACAGACAGACAGACAGACAGACAGACAGACTTGACGAAACTATAAGGGTTCCGTTTTTTGCCATTCGGCTACGGAACCCTAAAAACTTGATATTTTGCCTCTACCGTCGATGTACATTAAGGACGTCTGTTTGTTTGTGTTCTCCAATCAAGGATTTTGGAAAAAACGAGCTGAAGTAAATATCAGGCAAACTAGGGCGAGAATTATGAACAGATTGTATCAACCTACTTGCTATAAACAAATATACAAGATAAATGTTTATAATATGTGTATTGTGCTATTTAATAATTTACCAGACGACTTTAGATTAATTAATGACTTTAATGCATTTAAAACAAAGCTGACAAAATGGTTACTACACCACAGTTTTTACAGTATTCAAGAATTTATTGAATATAAAGAAAAAATATAATAAATCAAATTGTAATATTATGTCCATGACTGTTCTGTATAATTATTGTTATTTCTTGTTCACTACTACTTATATATTTGCACGCTATTATAAGGCTGAATGCATGGGACTTAAACTATCATTATCAACTGATGTATTTGATTACTGTATTCTTGCAAATAAAACATTTGACTTTGACTTTGACTTTGACTTTACTATGAGATGACAAAGAGCCTTCTATCAAATTGGTCGTTGAGTGCTTTGATATCAAAATAGCTTACTACTTATTGTAAATTCAAACTAAAACAACTATGTTCCTATCGTGACTATCTGAACTTAATTTTCGTGGAATCATCTTCAATCTTCAATTCATGTAAACTTAATCAACATTGGATCTAGATATTTCTTTGAATCTCATTTTGTATATCTACAAAACAAATTTTATAGCTTTTTATAAATTTAACTTTCATCTTTATTTTATCTTCCGATCTTTGACTAAAAAATCAAATTTTAATATCATCGCTATCCAGAAAGTTTACAACCCTACGTACCCATAAACTAACATCAATTTTATCTCCCGCAATAAGCGCAAATCGTGCTTGTAATAGCTAATTTGTTACTATTCGGGTCACCACCCCTATTTGAATAAAGTTATACGTAATCCAATTGTATTAGATTAGTCCCACCAACCAAATTAAATACCGAAATGTACATGTGTATTAAACAGGGGATATACAAGGAGTGAGAACCTAGGCGAAGCTATTTCGAGGAGGAAATCGCCGCTTAAGTTTTAAATTTTCAAGTTTAATTTGTACTAAACAATGATCAATTCTAAAGTGTTTAATATGATTTTTCTCGGTTTCATCAAATGGTATATTATAACTATTGTTTCTCATTTTAATATGATTGATGATGATTCGTAGTCCCTTCCTGACTACAAATCATGAGTAGGTTTTTAGTTTAAAATATTGCTAATGTTTTCAAAGTCACCCTGTATGTATATTATTATTCTTTTGAAACTGAAACTGGTAACACAAACAAACAAAGGTGATGGCAAACGGATCCAAAACATAGTCCCTAAATATGGGTCTAAAAATAAGCTTAAAATCTCACAACGAGCGATGGAGAGGGTTATACTCAATGTTTCTAAATGAGATCGAATCGGAAACGCACCGACGAGATACGTAGAAGAACTAAGGTAACGCACATAGCCCTGCGAATCAGTAAGCTCAAGTGGCAATCAAGGGCACATAGCGAAGAACTGATGGATGGCCGTTGGAGCAGACAAGTTCTAGATTCGAGAATCTTCAACTAAAGGCGCAGCGTAGGACGTCCGCCGACAAGATGGACGGACAAACGTTGTAAAGATCGCGAAATCGCATTGGATGCAGACCGCTCACAACCGGTCGCTGTGCAAAACCGTGGGGGAGGCCTATGTTCAGCAGTCGACGTCCTTTTTTGTCTGATGATGATGGAACGGAATAAATGATTAAATATATATTGTTTTAAACTTTCATGGTCACTAACATTAGAATAGTTAGATACGGGATTGCTACCATGTACCTTATTATTACATGGTAGCAATCCCGTATCTAACTATTCTAATGATTAAATATATTATTTTTTATACAGACTGTCCTAGGAGCCATGCCCCTTGCAGTGGCGGCGGTAAACCGTGACTCAAGTTTGCTGCCGGGGTTGCGCCTGCGCTTCGTCGCGGCCGACGTGGGCCGCCCGCGCCCGCATCTGCCCATGGACAAGGACAGCCTCACACTGAGGTAAGGTTGAGGACATTGCCGCCTTACCACTTTTAAACTAAAATCATTTTCACACGCGTGCCGTGTGTGGAAACGATTTTCGTTACTTCAAATAAAAGACTACGCGAGGATCAAGCTATTTTGGCTCTTAAACTGGTAAGGTGAGGGTCGGTCCCTTCGAGCTTGTCTGAGCTGAAATGACGCGCCGCCTCACTACTTAATTAGTTGATTTCGATGTGAGAGAGCAAATATTAATAACGACACGTTATCTGTGTGAGAGTGTGGACTGCTCCGCGAATTAAGATCTGTATGCCTACGTCACAGGCGACTAGTTTAAGTGTGCTTGTGTGCGTTTAAGAGATAGTGGGGCGCGTCATTTCAGTTTAGACAAGCGTTCATCGTAACATTTCCAATAGTCACCAAATCGCAGGTGGTAAAACCAGCAATAACATAGTACATGGATAAAAATTGCACTTGAAAAAAGCAACTGTGCTATCCGGGCGTATGGGCATACGCCCGGATAGCGTAAGACACGGGGTTCAATTCCTCTTCTGTCACAAAGTCACAGTTACTTTTTACAAGTGCAATTTATATTATTAAGTTTGTATGGTGACAAAACACTATAAAAACAAAAATAAACTAGGTATAGTACATGGATACAGGTCTAATCCTTTATTAGCTGGTGAACTAATTATAAAGTTTTACTGCAATATTCCTTCAGAAGTAGATCAGAATCCAGTCTCTTAACTTTGGGTTACGACCGATCAGCTCATTTTCAGATAAAATAATTTATTTACTAGCGTTCTCAGTGAACTTCGTTTCGCCCCCGGCCCCATTTTGTAGTTATTATTCTATTCGGTGCTAAAACAAATCCAACAAAGTAAATATCTAGAAAATTGGTCTGATTTGTAACTTAAATACTTTATTTTATACCTATAGAAGGAAGAAAAACATTGTTAGGAACTAATTATAGGTAAGTACGTGAGTTTTACTATGAAGTAAGTTTGTTCCATTTCTTACAAAATAACAAAGGATGTTCGATGAGACGCTGTTATCAAAGGCCAAAACGTTACGAAGTTTGAAATTGGGCACCCGTACGTTATGCTTCAGCAAGGTGCCTACACTGGAAGAATGTGTGTCTGTTCAGATATAGCCATCCCATGTTCTCGTAAGGTTGCGCTGGCGGAAGAATTTGATGAAAGTACGAAAGATTAACCTTTTTTCTATTTTTCCTTTACATTCAAATTCAAATTCAAAATATTTATTTCAATTTAGGTCATGAAATGACCACACATTCGTGTCGTTTAGATAGTTTTGAACCTTATAATAGTCTTTCGACACAAGCGTGTTTTTAACGTGTTTCTTAAATTTATTTACCGGCAATTCGACAAGATTGTGTGGTATATTATTAAATATTTTTATACAATTTCCCATAAACGAATTACTAGTTTTAACTAATCTGAAGCTAGGAACGACAAGCTTGTGTTTATTTCTTGTGTTATATGAGGAATGTCGCTTTTCTTCATGAAAGACCTCACTATGTTGAAGGTTATTCACATTTGAATTCAAGCACAAGATATTAGTCTGTGTAATTTTGTCCTCAGAGTGATGACCCAGATGCGAGACCTCGGTGTGGTGGCTTTCTTCGGCCCTGATAGCACCTGCCACACTGAAGCCAAGCTGGCTGCAGCGTGGAACTTGCCACTTATTTCTCATGTAAGTTTACATTCAAAAGTTTATTTAACTTTTGTCTTCCCAATATGAAACTGTAGCTGTCTCTACACTAAGCGTAATGGTATAGCAGTTGCCTTGGTAGTTTACCTACAGGGATATCGACACAGGCTGGAAGGACAGTCATGTTAAATAATTAACATAAACAAGTTATCATAATGTAGGGGCTCGTAATGTAAGGCTGTTTCGTATAACGTCTGAATCCGTACCAATGAAAATAATAAATAAAAAATGTTATATTTTTATTCGGCTCGTAACTAATATGGAACTTCCGTAAAACTGATGTTATTCCCAAAAGTGTCCTCCTATTTTTCGAAAGCAGAAGTACTAGTAAATAAGTAGTATGAAGAATAACACACAGTTTTTACGATTAAAACACAGCTTTAAGCACAGGATCCGGCGTAATGCGTAAATTAAGTCCACCTTTGTACACTTTTGTGCAATAAAGTCTTTAAATAAATAAAAATAAATAATGCGATCAGCCACTAGCTTTTCCGGCAGTTTTACCGTACCGGCAAATTCTTGTTTTGCATACATAGTGTGAACGGGGCGATTACGATACGATATCTGACACTTGCTTTTTACCTAGTAAAAAAGGAGGTTATTGTAAATAGTGTCGTTGACTCATAGTTAAATAAAACTAAAAAGTTTGAGGTAAAAAGTAGGCAACGTGTGTACTTATATGTCCACTCCTACGCCTGGGATCACGTTTTTTATCCTCCAAAATAAATTTAAATTAGGTACTTAAACCGCTCATATTATGTATTCTGTGGTAGGTGGTAGGTAAAGCCTGCTTGCTTAGTTAAATGTGTAGATAAGACTGTAAAGCCCACTGTATTTTGTTTAGTTAATCCATCATCGAGTGAACAACGTCGTATCCAAACTTGAAAACAGATGAGATGATAAATCATGTCTGATTTTTTTATAATTATATACGAGATAAAAAATAAATTATTCAAACGCATTATTCAAAATATTAAGCCGAACTAACTTAATGAAACAGAGGGGGCCAATCTCGTGCAGTTCGTATACGAAAATAGTTCTCCGATCGAATTTCCTTTCTCAAAGAAAATAATGTTTCTGATTTCTTATACTTATTATGGTCACGATTTATATGCGTTTCGATTTGTTTCATGCGGTAGTTTTTTACGTTTGGATATTGTTTTTTTCTGTATAACGGTCAAACTCGTAATCGAATTACCACACGGAAAAAGTTTGATTATGCTAGAATTGCCACCCAGATTCTGAAAATGACTACGTATTACAATTGGTTGACTATTCTGGGAATATTTTACACGTGGATGTAAATTATACCTATTAAAATACGTTCGACTTGTTCCATTAATTAGCACGAATAACTAAGATATTTATAATGTAGGTAATTAGCGCCGTCCTAAGCATTTGATATTCTTGAGGCTTTCGTGAAATCTCTTCAACACACGTAGGCCTACTAATTATTACTTACAAATTGATCAGTCATTATGCGATGGCTTACTTCGATCGATATGTTTACTTTGTTTACCTTTTTTAACTTAATTAGTTCCATTGTTTGATAGAATTAATTTTCAAAGGGCTTTTGCCAAATGTTTGAATTGTTAAGTAATTTGTATTCTGCCTGTGACCACGGATGCTGTAAGACATTCAAAACGACAGCAATGTTTTAATCAATTAGTAGTATTCATGTAACTAAACTAAGTGTCAGTGGGCAGGGCACATAGCACGTAGAACTGATGGCATGGGGCAGAAAAGTTCTAGATTGGAGACCCTTCGACCAAAAGCGCAGCGTAGGACGTCCACCGACAAGATGGACAGACGACCTTGTAAAGATCGCAGGATCGCACTGGATGCAGACCGCTCACAACCGGTCGTTGTGGAAAGCCGTGGGGTAGGCCTATGTTCAGCAGTGGACGTCCTTTGGCTGATAATGATGATGTAAACTAAGTATGTTACATACTAACGGATTTCATTTTTATTTATTAAACCCTGAACAGCGAAGATTTTGTCTCTTATTGCTTAAATGCTACACTTAGCCTACTCTTATTCTTAACAAAACCTTCAATCAGGTTTTTTCTTCTCAGAAATGTACCGGCGCCCGCGCGACTCACGAGGGCGTAGGCCTAGGCACCACCTTTGCTCGCACTCTGCCCCCAGCATACAAGATCAGCAAGTCTGTGGTATCCCTGCTCAAGGCTTTCGGCTGGACAAAGTTCGCCATTGTCGTCGGAAAGGCTCTGAAAGCGGCTAGACAGCAAATGGACGCAATCAAGGTAAGACATAAAAAGTTATTTTATGTTAACATTGTTTAGATGCTTATACACAACCCATGCAGTTTTAGTTTAGCGCACAAGTGTAAAGTTTTAGGGCATAAGTCCAGTTTTCTTATAGTTTTGAATCCTATAGTATAAATAATGTCTGTTTTTGTTACCAATGAAACAAAAAGTAGATACTCGTAATTCTTAAAAGATGAAATAACTCGTAAATACACGTCTCAAGCCCGATTATCGTCTTAATAACGAATAAGTTAAAGAAATAATTATAAAAGAATCAATAAAGTTAAAAGGGGCCGCTCCTCAAGGCTGTCTGAAACTACCAAGACGTCGAATCCCTCTAACTGCACATGTTTTTTGAGCACTAGGAAGATTTCACTTAATTAATTATATCTAGCTATGCCAAAAAAAACTTTTGCCCCTGTCTAATGTAGGTTAGCTCTTCTTTCGGTATCGGTGTTGTTTATACATAAGCTTTTAACGTAAGCGTAGATTAGTAGAGACATTCAGGTCATTAAGAAATTTTCATGTTAATTTCATGAAATGAAAGCACTCATTATCGCTATGAACGTAAATAAATAAATAAAAAAAATAAAAAAACATTTATTATTCAGACAACAAGATCCAGAGTGTTAGTAACAATAGCTTATATCCTAAATGCTATGAACAAAACTGAAATCACAATATTTTAACACCCAGCAAATTACGAGTAAGCCCAGTTGCGTGATTGATAGCCAACTCAAGTTGTGGTTAAATGTCGTTGCCAGCGTTTGAGTATTTCGATTGTGCGCGCTTTGAAGAAAAAATATCTCAACCATATACCAGAATGCCTTTTTAATTACTATTAGGCTTAGGTATTTTTACTTCAAAACACGCATACGCATCAGTTTAGTTTACTATCAATCACACAACTGGGCCTAAGTTTAAAAAGTCTTCCGAAATAACATAGGTAGGTACCTAAGAAACACACATAAGTATTTCTGCTCAATGCGTATGTAGTAAAATTATTGGCATTAAATGGCTTACTTTAAATTATTCCAAATGAATGAAAGCTTTAGATTTAGACGAGACGCACGGAATTTAATAAGATTACATATTAAATTGTTGCCGTTTATTTGCAGCTATGAAGTGATGATAGGGATTAGCAATGTGAAATGAATGAGCCGTTAATGTAAGAAAGACACAGGTAGATTATAAAACTATTCTATCGAATCAACACATTATGCCATCTTCGTAAACATTGTCATAAAAACAAAAAGCTAAATAAAATCTACCTAGATAGGGAAAGTGACGAAAATAGAATGGCGAATATCACGTAACCTAAGTTAATAGGTGCACAGGTAAAGTTATGAGTTTACCTGGCTCATAAATATTTTATTCGGTGCTGAAAACCCTTTGAAAGATGGTGGTAAACTCAATTTCGCTGCAATAAAGTTTCCTGGTACCAATTTATGTACACTGTATAGCCGATTTCCGGGAGTTCGTTTGCGTAGAATTTAAATGACCGGTGGATTTGAATGATGGTCTGAATATAGGTAAAGTTTAAATTGTAAACGACAGCAAAAAAGCTCTAGATTGGAGACAACGTAACAGCACAAGTGAAAAAGAACGACCGCTAAAACGGTGGTCGATGGACTGTATCCGACGACACGCAGGACATGGCTGACACGAGCACAAATCATGGTTTAAATTGCATACCATTAAACTTCGATTTATTCAAGACTATCGATTTCTCGCGGCTTTACTCGCGTTAATGTCGGATCTCAAAAAATATCATAAAAAATTGCACTTGTTAAAAGCAACTGTGACGAACGAGGAATCGAACTCCGTTTCTTACGCTATGCGGGCGCATGCCTCTTAGGTATAGCGTAAAACACGGGGTTTGATTCTTCGTCTGTCACAGTTTATTTTATGCTAAATACATAGGCCATTTGGGGGCATTTTGGTACACTTGCACAATTGTTGTACTTATAAAAAACATTTCACGACTTCTACGACTCATAGCGACTCCTCCATCTGTACCGACCCGACGAGGTTAATAGAGCTATTCTTTGCAATATTACTAACAAAAGTAGTAAAATATTTCAACAAAATAAACATTTTGAACTTCAAAAATGTCTCTAGCAAAAGAACACGGG
Organism: Pyrausta aurata; assembly: GCA_963584085.1. NCBI lineage: Eukaryota > Metazoa > Arthropoda > Insecta > Lepidoptera > Crambidae > Pyrausta > Pyrausta aurata. The sequence goes on along the minus strand of OY757263.1, from coordinate 1,807,401 downwards.
GTTGCTGGACCATCTTGGACGGACCATATATCCAAGCTTTAAGAATGGGTTAATCTCGTCATGTTTTTACAAAGGAGCATAGAAAACATTCCTTTTTCGGACGAAGCCATTGAAGTATGACCGTATAACATAGACCCATAGGTATTATCCCAATAATATTTCTGTGAAAATTACTTTAAGCAATGGCTTACAATTAAAGCTAATTTTTTTAATATTATTTCGTATGTATTATTCAATATAGGTGTAGAAAATAACAGTGCTGTGAGAAATTATAACGGAGGTTATAATCTGCATAGCGTACAAAATCAAAGCACAGAGAGATTTAATAGTTCATTTACTTGTTTCTCTTTGTTGCGAAGTATAAAATAAATTTATGGGTTATTACATTCACTGAACCACCCTGCACTTGATCAGGCGATTACGTTATAGGAAACTGGGGGCTTGTATGTTACTGAGCCCTTTTATCTGCTGATGTATTTTTGTATGGCGCCCTTTTCATACTTTATTTTTAATTGTCAACAGGAGTTGTCCCAGCTGTACGGCATGACAGTAACAGCGGAACATAGCTTTGAAGATTACATACCGCTACACATTTCTGATATGGAAGGGATCATCGACAAAACGTATGACAAAACTAGAGGTGAGTTATTTTCTTGTTAAATACCTAGCCTACCTACTATACTAATATTATAAAGCTGAAGAGTTTGTTTGTTTGAACGCGCTAATCTCCGAAACTACTGGTTCGAATTGAATAATTCTTTTTGTGTTGGATAGTCCAGTTATCGAGGAAGGCTATAGGCTATATAACATCACGCTACGACCAATAGGAGCAAAGATATAGTGGTAAATGTGTAAAAAACGGGAGAAAGAAGTCACTATTCCACGCGGACGAAGTCGCGGGCAAAAGATTATTATTATTTAATAAAGACCAACCTCATATTTAATAAAGGCGTGATAGACCCAGAAGACGATGGCGTGACGAGTTAGACGTGTTCGACAAAGACTGGGAAAGAAATGCCCAAAATCGTGGGGACTGGAGAAAGGATAGGGAGGCCTATGCCCTGCAGTGGGACATTACAGGCTCTTAAAAAAAATAACCTCATCAGAATAATATCGATTCGATTCCCACCTCGGACAAATTAATTTTCCAAGTGCAATTGATACTTGTTGTGCTCTTCTTTGAGTTATCGATATTCTGTTACAGTTTATAATATGAGTAACTTGTATAGAATAGTTCAAAGTTTCAATATATCCAGTTGCAAACAAAAGTCGTATCTCCCTGGACGAGGTAGACTTGGATGAATTAGTAAGCAGGAATTGACAAAAATGCTTATACAGGCCGACTGAAATTGAGGACAAACTTACTTTAGTAAAACTTCAAAGAATGGGCTAAAACTAAGTGGAAAAATAGACGCTAAGAGATGATCGCTTCATGACAAACATACATTTTTAGAATTTCTACTTTAAAAAACCTATCCGATGACTGTGGATACATTTAAAACTGGAAAATTCAAGATATTCCATTTTAAGAGCTAGTTTACTACGTAATCATACCTACTCTAAATCTTGATTTTGACAGAAAACCGCCTATATGAAACTTAAGAATTATATTTGTGTATGTATTCTAGCGGCTTCACACAAGACTGTCCAAAAAATAAGGTGTATTTTGTGTAAGTTAAAAAAGAAAAAGAATTCCTCCAGTTTGAGAGTGGACACTTTTCAAAGTTGAATAAGGAATAGTTAGATACGGGATTGCTACCATTTACCTTACCAACTATTCTAATGTTAGTGACCATGAAAGTTTAAAACAATATATTGAATAAGGAAGATACATGACCCAGAAGTGTAATTTTATACTACTGCTTCAAAAGTTATTTTTAAAATGATCATAATCTTACAAATGAAAGAAAAAAGCCAGGCGGAGAGCTTTTAATATTATTCTTTATTAAAGGAAAACTCTATTTCCTACTCTTAAAAGTTATGAGCAAATAGGTAAGTAAGGCATAACGACAAGCAGGGTACATAACTACACACAAACTTCCTTAGTATTAATTAGCTATTCAAACTAAAAGAAGATTCTTATACAGGATCCCAATGTTAAAAATATTCAGGCTGTTTGTTGTGTACTTGTAATATACATTTAAAACCATTAAAAACTAAACAAAGCCGTAGGATGGTTTCAAAGTCTCGGAGAGTTATATAGGTAGTTTTTTGTTGTGTTTAAATATATACATTTCTACAAGCACCTGATTCTTAGGAACTTGTTTCAAGCGGAAAATATTCGATAGCTTTGATATTGTGTAGCAAAATAAATTAATAACTTTTATGTTTTCGGTTTTCGTCTCATTTTACTAGGTTTCATACAATGAACACGATGTTGGTTTAGGATGTATAATAACATTATGAGTTAGTATTATAGAGATAGAGCTGAAGAATATGGTGCCCATTACCCGACTTTATTAATTAATTTTATTATATTATTAATTAAATTATAATAAAATTTTCTATAAAGATTTTGAATCTAGTTATGACTTATCGGTAGCATACTGAGTGGCACTACTATCTTATTACATAACTTTAGAAAAAGTAACGTCCGTGATAAAAGGACGTTTGAATTTTTACGAGTTTTACATATTAAATAAACTCTTATAGCAAAAAGATTTACGTAAATTTCTTGTCTTATGTAAGGCATCCTAAGGCATGTAAGGTTCTTGTCTTATGTAAGTGCTGCAATTGGTTAAATTAAGTAAATCACCCCCAAAACAAGTGTAAATTTGTGGTATTGTAGCTCCAAAATTTCCTTTTGTTTTTTTGTGTCCTACGTGATTTTATTCCGAGTCTTAGCCATGTTTTTATTTGAGACGGTTTTTTTTTATTATGTAATATTCTTGTCGTCGTGGCATTCCTAAAATGCTACGACACATGCTGAGTGGCCCACCCTTTCAGTATCTTCTTTATGTGTATTTAAATATAAGTATCTCTCTATTTGTAATGATGATACTGAATAAACATGTTTTCTTTCTTTTCTTAAAATTATTTGTCAACAGTGTACGTCTTCTTGGGCGAACACATTGCACTGGTGGACTTCGTGAGCGTGCTGCAAAGGCGTGGGCTGTTAGACAAGGGGGAGTATGCTGTGATCGCTGTGGATGATGAGATCTACGACCCTAGCACCAATGCCGTCATGCATGCTGGTAAGTGCCTATGCTGTTATGTCTTCCGAATTAATAACAGTAATAGTCCCCCTAGCCGATTCCGACTACGGTGGCCGGCCAGTCACAACGACTAACCGACTGCGCGGGACATATTATAGTGCACAAACACAGTTGCACTCTCTATTCCTTTCACTCTCATAGCCCGATGGGACAGCAATCTGACACGACCGGAGAGAGATCAGGCGCAAGACCAGACTTTAAGGGCTTTACGTGCTTTCGAGTTATGAGAGTATGAAACACCACCGTGTAAGATGGTCATTCATAAGACTAAATAAATCCCCACCACATACGTCGATTCACCTCAAAACAAAACTTTACCATCAAGGTACAGTTTTGAATGTTTTATATAAGGTCACCTCGTTTTCATTGATAATATTTAAAAGACCGATTCAGCACAATAAATTAATATTTTATTATGCGTTTATATGCGCTAGGTTTTGGAAAAAATGGAAACAAAGATAATTATTTGTTTCAGATTTTATTTTTAAAAGAAGGTTTGGGCATTAAATTGAGAGAGGCGAAGCCGATGACGTAGATAACTTTTTAAATTGTCAGGGTGCTGTTTTAAAAAATGATACTGTCTTTGTTAATGAAAATAATAAAAATGAAAATCTCGATTTTCCGAAAAAGTATGATAGTGTCATGTTTCTATGGTGTATACAAAGACACTGTTAAAATATTATCACTTAAAACGATTTGACCTTATATAGGTCACACAACCTGTTGCATTCATTATATCCGCTAAACGGTTGTCTGTGTGCTAGGTGCCTTCTGCAAAGTTAGTGGATTTCTTGTTATTGTTATGTAAGTAAATATTACGCTTCACGTTTTCACTAGCAGCATTTCCACAACGTCAGAGTTTCATGAAATTGCGAAATTGAATCCCTTTTCGTATTTTTAATAATAATAACTCAATTAAGTTTACGCTGTTTACCTAAGTTTGTTTACCACGAAGACAACGTTGAGTTCAGTGTTAACAAAACATATTTTATTAAAAGCTATGTTTAGCTTTTCTATTCATAAAAACAAGACATCTCTTTTTAATAAGATTGCAGGTACTTGATTCTAAAACTAGATACCCTAACAGGGTACTGTACCAATTGTTTTAGTTATTAAACATTGTACTTGTTGCAATAAATAAATCTATCTATCTATCTATAATTAAATTTTTAATAAAAATTGAATTTAAAGGTAAAATATCTCATAGAATTTTCATTATTGATGCAGCAGGTATAAGGTATTTTATTTCTCCAATCAACTCAAGCAAATTTGATGCCCAGTCTGAATTCAAAAGATTATCCCTGAATTTATTGAAAAGGCACTAATCGTTATCAGCTTAAGTTACGTAGCCTATCTACCTACGTAAAAGATACGAAATTATTTATCTAGCTTCAGTTCGTACGTGCAAAAACTTTGTTTTATATAAAAGGTTAAAAACATGCCGTCACAATTCTGTTTTGCAAGCGTAATCAGTCAGGTATCAAACGACACCCGGGAGTCGCATAACAATGGAATTTATATTGTGTCTCGTTTACACATACTTGAAGAGTTAAATGAATGAGTTTGTTTAAGAGATAACTACTAGCACTAGTGGATAAGTAAATACGTGCCGATACAGATATTTTCTTCTTTGTTTGCAGACCATTTGTTCCAGAACAGCAGTAACATTCTCGGCTTCCGAGCAGTACTCCGGCTAACACCATCGTTTCCAACCAACCGTCATTATGCGTAAGTTTTGATGGGCCAGGCATACCACATGACTACATTTACCGGTCGAATATTTGATTAATTACAAAAAAGTAAAAACCGACTACAAAATAAAGTGCACTAAAGTGTTCAATAAACTCTTGACTCTTCAAAAGAAAGGACTCCAATTAAGGCGAACAATTTCGGTGCCCTGGTAGATGATGCTTGAGATGGCTAATGCGATGGCCAATACGACCAGAATACATCATGTATTCTGGAAAATCAACAATTGTATTTTTTTAAGTCGGTTAAAACTACTAGGCACTTACTAAGGATTTTGCCACGTATTTTTACAAAGAGCTTAGCTTAGCCGCTTAACCGCTAACACCTTTTCGGATAATTGTTATTAGGTAATACTAGTTCGATATTCACATGAATTCAATAACTTTATTTTACGTTGAATACCAATTGTGTTTTCATTATAGCTATTGCTAGTACTTTTAGGCGTTTAACTGCCAAAATAGCGTGTTATGCTATTATTATTATTATTTATTATTTATTATTTATTCATGGAAAACAAAACAGATCACAATCATTGAATTACATTAGAAACGTACATAATGGTGTTATACTAGATAGTAATCCTAAATATGTTTTCACGGCAGTTACATAGTGGTTTGTCTTATAGTAGATAATACACAACAGTTAGAACATTCAAACAAGACATGGTGATTATTTGTTTTGAACATAGCAGGCACTGAGCAGGCAAAACGAAACAAAACATCGAGCACAGAAGTTTAGACAAATTCACAATAAAACTATAAAACTATTCATAAATTTTTTCTAGGGGGATATCCTTAAGAATATCCTTGATGAGTATCCGAAACCGAGCAAAATTAGAGTTGAAAATATCCAAATCACGGTAATGTTGAGCAAATTCCTCGTACTGGCGACAAAATCTAGCCAAGGGTTGATGATATGATATATTATTGCGATAGAGTTGCGCAGCAAAAGTTTTCGGTCTACGTGGGTTGTGTCTGGTGTTAAAGTCGAAAAACATTAACAGATCAGGGCAATCCAACGCAGAATGCACCAACTTGTGTAAGCACGCAAGATCTGATTCCACACGACGGCGATAGAGAGGAAGCATTCCGTAAGCGCTCAATCTGAGGTCGTACGACTGAAGCTGCCTTTTGCGACCATCACGGAAGCTTAACAGGCGCAAAAACTTGGATTGCACAGACTCAATGCGGTTACGGTGTACAACATAATAAGGGGACCACACTACCGACCCATACTCTAGATTACTGCGCACCAAGCTACCATACAAAGAAATAAGACTTTGGGGTTGCTTAAAGTTTTTTGTTTGTCTGGCCACAAACCCTAGCATTTGATGTGATTTTTTTACGATCGAGTCATAATGATTACGAAAACTAAGCTGTTCGTCGAACAGCACGCCTAAGTCTTTGGCAACGGACTCTCGTCGAAGACTTTGTGCTTCTAAAGTGTAGTTATTTATAATCTTGTTTCTTTTAAGGGTGAATGAGACTGTAAAGCACTTTTTCACATTGAGGAACATGTTGTTACGGGCGCACCAGTGAGATATGGCAGCCAGGTCATTTTGGATAAGACGCACGTCCTCATTTGATTCTATTTTATTAAAAATTTTTAGGTCATCCGCGTAGAGTAGACAAGGTGACATAATATTTTTTACGAGATCGTTAATGAAGGTGTTAAACAGTAAAGGACCCAGATGTGAACCCTGTGGAACGCCTGATTTGATGAGAATCGGTTTTGAGGAGTAACCCTTAACAGTTACCAGCTGACTTCTATTATCGAGATACGACTGCAGCCAGCGCAACAAACTGCCGTGGATTCCGTGCGCCTCCAACTTTTTACAAAGTAAACCATGGTCGACCTTGTCAAAAGCTTTTTTAAAATCAGTATACACTGCATCCACTTGACCTTGGTTATTAAAAGCATCACACAAGTAAGTTTTAAAACAGAGCAGGTTGGTAACAGTGGATCTGTTTTTGATGAAGCCGTGTTGTTTATCAGATAGGATTGGCTTGAGGTAAAAGTAAAGATGGTCGAAAATGAGGGACTCAAACAATTTAGGAATTGCTGATAAAATACTTATTGGTCTATAGTTCTCGCAGCATGCACGATCGCCAGATTTAAATATGGGGACAACATGAGCCATTTTCCACTGAGTAGGAAATATGCCACTGCTAAGCGATTTATTGAAAATAATTTGAAGTGGGTGACACAGTTCATCGGCACATTCCTTAAGGAACCTAGCAGGCACTCCGTCGGGGCCAGGACCCTTGCGCGGGTTAATACGAGTAAGCTTTGAAAGAATTTCTTTCTCTGTTAGGACCACATGTGATAGCACTCTGCTGTTGGACTGACTACTGTCGTAGGTCGATACCAGTCGAGCGTGGTCCTCAAACACAGACCCGAAATATTTAGAAAAAAGCTCGCAAATTTCCTGAGCACCAGTACCCTGCTCCCCATCAAACGACATACATTCAGGAATACTAGATTCATTGCGCCTTTTACCATTAATATACGCCCAGAAAGCTTTGGAATCTCTTGTCAATGCCGTCTCCGTTGAACTAACGTAAGCAGAATAACAACTGTTGATCAATCTTTTGCATCTGGCACGAAGTAGAGAGAACGTGTCATAGTCACGCGGATTGTTATACTTTTTTTGCTGTTTTGCTGTTAGAGAAAGTATGGCTGAGCACTTGCAGCCGCATCAGATAGGGTTTGGAACTGGCCTGGGTTGCGAAGGGGCAATTCACGCCACACGATCGTTTGTGATGGACTCTAATAATGCAGATTGTATTGTTATCAAATTAGATATAAAAAACGCATTTAATTCTTTGGAGAGGGATGTTTTGCTCAGTGAGGTCAAAGATAATATACCTGCGCTGTATCCTTTTCTCGACCAAGTGTACAGTACCAGTTCCAATTTATTTTTTAAAGAAAATCTTATACTGTCACAGGTGTTCAACAGGGTGACCCCCTTAGCCCTCTTCTTTTTAGTCTTGCTATTCATAAGGCCATAGTCAATATTCGGTCTCCGCTAAACGTATGGTACCTTGACGACGGTACGCTTGGTGGTGATCCGGAGATAGTAAAGCAAGATTTACTCGCTTTGATTCCTCGTCTCAAAGATTTGGGGTTGGAGGTCAATTCTTCAAAATGTGAATTTTATCCGTGCAGTGAGAGTGTTGTTTCTCGGTTTCAGAGTTTCTTTACTGTCCTTCCTGGGCTGAGAATGCTGTCACAGGCTACTTTTGATCTTTTGGGGGCCCCTATTTTTGACGCTGGAATTCCAGGAGCTGTTGAAAAACAGAGACATGGTCTTGAGTTGGTCAGTGAGCGCCTTAAATTTATTAACCCGCATGTTGCTTTGTTCCTCTTACGAATGTGTCTTGGTGCTTCCAAATTGATGTATTTATTAAGAACTTCTCCAGTCTGGTTATTTCCGGTTGATATTTCCGCTTTCGATGAGTGCCTCAGGTCAACTGTTTCGGATATATTGAATGTATCTTTTAATCAGGTTCAGTGGAGTCAGGCTGCGTTGCCGATCCGTTATGGGGGTTTGGGCGTGCGTTGTGTTAATGACCTTGGCCTTCCGGCTTTCCTGTCGTCAGGGCATGCGGTGGTTGACCTCGTTGCTAAGATCCTTAACAGAGATAAAAGCCGAGTAATTGTGCCTTTTCTCTCAGAAGCTTCCGATGCTTTTTCAGCCTTGCATCCGGGTGTTGATATGCCGGATTGTCCTTGGGTGCAGCGTGCTTGGGACGATATTGGGGCAAAATGCGTGACGGATCGCCTGTTGGAGGGTGCCACTGGGGCAGATTTGGCTAGACTGCGAGCGGTGTCACAGCCGGAATCGGGAGCGTGGTTGCAGGCTCTACCCTCACCTCATCTCGGAACTTTATTAGATGTTGATTCATTGCGGGTGGCGGTTGCCCTTCGCTTGGGCTGCGATGTATGCGAACCTCATATATGCATTTGCGGCTCTCGGGTTGAGGCGGACGGTCACCATGCATTGAGTTGCCGACGTTGTGGGGGTAGATTTCCTCGTCATCACGCTCTGAATGACATCATTCGGAGGGCCCTGGTTTCTTCAAACATCCCTTGCGTGCTTGAGCCACCTGGCCTTAGCCGTACTGATGGTAAGAGACCAGATGGCCTAACCCTGGTACCTTGGGAGAAGGGTAGGTGTCTTTTGTGGGACGCGACTTGTGTAAGCACCTTTGCGGCATGCCACTTGGGCCGTACTGTGTTGGCACCTGGGGCAGCAGCCGAGCCAGCGGCGCTTAAAAAGCATTCAAAATATAGTGCCTTAGAGACAACCTACCATTTCGTCCCCTTTGCTGTCGAGACTGTGGGCTGTTGGGGGTCGGAGGCCAAGAAATTCATTGCTGAGGTGGGTCGTCGCTTGAGGGTAAGGTCCAATGATCCTCGTGCGGGGTCATTTCTTATCCAGAAGTTGGCTCTGGCCATCCAGCGGGGTAATGCGGCGAGTGTGATGGGTACTTTTCCCCCTGGCACACTCCAAGGTTGACACTGTGTTGTTTAGTTTTATTTTTTAGTTACTTAAGTTTTTTTAATTATTTTTAATTGTGTTTTAGTCTTCACATTTTTAAGTACCTAATTCAGTTCAATGTTTCGTGTTCAGAGTGCTGTGTCAAATGATTCGCGAGCTCTCGGCTGCCCCACCATTCTGCGTGCCGAACTACCACAAACTCTTCGAAGATACTTCGGTAAGTAATAAATAAATTGTGATGGATGAAGCAAAGAATAATGCAATATGAGATAAAACTCGTTCCTCCGTAACCTACGAGTACTTTCATTACTTGTTAAATGAAGGATTTCAGTGCAGACTAATTGATTGAAAGAAACAATGTTAAAGCAAAACTATTTATTTATGTACTGCAAGACTCTCTAGTCTAGCCTTTTGACTCAACTGGTAAGTTTTATTTATTTTCCTACCTCGGAAAAAAGTTAAAAATATATACTATATGTATAGCAAAAAACCTTGGGTCCTTAATTGCTCTAATGAAGGTAAAAACACTCATTTAACGCAATGACAGCGTAGCTTAATTAGGTGAAAACTCTTAACACAGTTTTTCTGTAAAAGCACATTTTAACTAAGAAGTTAAAATCGTACGTCTCAATTTTTATCTGTGTTGTTCCGTAGGCCAGGAACAAATACAATCATGGGTAGAGCCAAATCCATTAAATATATCTACAAAATGTAAATAAAGATTATGCAAAAGTTGGAAATTTTTTGCACTGATAATGTTCACCATCCTATCATGTTACGTCTATTGACATGTAAAAAAATGTATTATATCTATCAGACAGGAAATAAATAATTACTATCATTGAATAAAAACTTATAAAAAGGATGATGGTATATGGTATATTCTTATTCGCTACTGCTCGTATTAGCGAAAATCCCAAATATGATTTATAGACGACATAAATACCAAACTGCCCATCGTAACATCCACAGAAAAGATGAAATGCAGGGGTGCCAGTAATTCAAATACAAATCCGTTTACTATTCTACTCTCGTCAGCAATTACTGAACGAATAAAAGGTCTTTTTACAGCCTCTCCTTTCCTCGCTCATTCATAAGCCAAGGCGTTATATCGCAATGTTTTTATTTCCCGCATCCGATCCTGCAGGCCTACACTATCAGTATTTCAAATTTTTTTCAGGCCTTTGCCTTTCTTTCGCACACGTTGAGATGCAGGCTTGAGTAAAAACCGGTTAAGTGCGTGTCGGACCCGCGCACTGAGGGTTCCGTGCCACCCTTCACTGAATTCAGGGTTCACTTACTTTCACTTAACGAAAACATCACAATATATTGCGACAGGAAAAATAACTTTGTTTTTCATAGTGTTTGTATGAAAGACAAAGTTATATTTGCGGTTGATAAAAATGTGCAATATCTCAAAAACTACTGGTTCAATCTCCTTCAAACCAATTTTCGTTGCAAGTTTTTGTTGAGATCTACAACATATATTTTTTTCAAAATTTTCACTTTCTTAGTTCAAAAGTTAGATGGGGGGGGACGCCCATTTTACCACTTTGGAAGCGTCTATATCTCAAACCTTACACTTTTAGAAAAAATTGTTTTAGAAACCTCAACATCATTTTAAAAGACCTATCCATAGACACCCCACACGCATAGGTTTGAGTAAAAAAAAATTTTTAGGTTTTAGTTTCATGTATGGGAGCCCCCCCTTAAATATTATTTTTTCTTACTTTTTGTATCTGAATCGGAAAGCGGTGAACAAAATACACCTACCTACCAAGTTTCAGCTATGCGATGCTTATAGTTTCAGAATAAAGTGGCTGTGACATACGGACGGACAGACAGACAGACAGACAGACAGACAGACAGACAGACTTGACGAAACTATAAGGGTTCCGTTTTTTGCCATTCGGCTACGGAACCCTAAAAAGATAGTTAAAATAGAAAACAGGGACACTGACTGCCAGAATAAACCCTCTGGAGTCCTGGACGCATACAAATTCATTTTGGTGTTATTTGCCACCGTCAGGGAGCGCCACCCCCCGTCAGGGAGAAGCGAAAATTGATGGGTCAATCAAAGCTTTTTTGCGATACGCGATATCGTGCAGTTCGTAACCGGTATTTTTAGTAGACCCATACTTATTTGTCTTTTTAGAAACCTGACCTCTTGATATGGGCTAAGCAACTTTTTTCAGTAACCTTACGTAATTCAACCTTTTTCTCACCACTTACAAAATATTGTTTTCTAAATCAAGTATCGCAATGTTATCTTGACATAGAAAAATCCACTATTCAGTGGAAAAATCCCTAATAAAATACTGATGTTATATTCGTTCAATTAAATAACGTTCATTCACCCGGGTCTTTGACTTTCAAATTTCAATTACTTTGCTATCATTGACATTTACTTTAGCAAGAAAAATCAACTCACAGAATTAATCATTCCTTATCTACTAAGGTTGTTTTCGGTTGGTGTTCTGCGTGACAGAAATAAAATAAACATAGGGTCTGAGTAAATATGCGCAACTACGTACATAGAAGTATTTTCTTTTCAATTTAATCCTAGTTTTAATTACTTTTACAGTGGTAAACAAGCACACGTAGATTCGTGTTTTACCGTAAAAAGTATCTTTCGTATAGGTCCTTCTGCGAATACACTTTTCGTTTAGTATCTTCCGCGACAGTGGATTCGCTCTAAGTGACTCGATCTCACTTTCGGAAATAGCCCAATCTGGATTCATCTTCTAAAAATGGAAGGTCAGTATAAAATTTGAAATAAGCACAAATAGGTTACCGTTTGAAATTCCCTTTGTTTTGCGGAGTAGACGTTTATGTATATGTATGGACTATAAATACACCGCATATCACAGTAACACTACGTAGGTCTCTGTCTGTCTGTCTCCTCAAATGTTCCTGTTCATGATTTTGATTTAAGTATGATTTTCTATTTTAAGGTACAGCTCGAACAAAAGCCTTATATACTTGCCTAGCAAATTCAGATTAGTGTTCAGTCAGATAATCCGAACAATTGTGACTCAGTTTGGTAACGCCGGGAATCAAAGTTTTGCACGTGACCTGAATAGAGGAGGCAGTTATTAAATAACAATTTATTTTAAACTAAACAGCTTCCTGCGACTTTGACCGATCAAATTGGAATTTAATATTCTGCTAGCTATACGTTGTTCATTGCAAACCACAGTAAAAATCATAGAGGAGATCATAACAGGTATTTGAAAGTCCAAAACATGACCAATTTTTTAGGGGATACGAGTAATACGAATAAAACTATGTATTATTTTGGGTTGATCTCTAAAATAACGGCCACCTGATGGCCCTACATTATGTTTATAGTTTAACTTTTAAATTGTATAAATTCAACTTGTTTCTGTTACTAGCAACTTAGAATAAAACCATATATTGTAACTGTAGCTATGGAAGAGCGAAGTCACCTGTCACAGGCATATTTTGCTAAAAAGGTGACCTCGATCACTTTGAATGGTGTAATATTTTTTGTTGAAGAATAAACTAATTTGAATTTGAATTAATTTGAACTGAAAATTTACATCGAAGTTGGTTAAAAAGATTTGATGCGAAAGAAGGACAAACAAACAACCACATTTACGTTTAATGGTTAATAGGGTATGGAAGTCACGATTTTTACAGATTTTGAGGGGAAATTAATTTAAATTTTAGGCTGCCGCGTCCTACAATAGTCAGTAGCTTCATCATTATGCTTGGCATCATAGGAATTTGTAATAGATACAATGACACAACAAATATCCATCGTCTAAGTGACCTGAATATTGATGTCATCAAGCAACTCATTAACAGTGTTGTTTTGAACAGTTGCCAAATTATAGATCAATATGGCTGATTCGTAGGCCAAACTTTAGGAGCCACGGTCAAAGTCTTGTGTAAAGTCAGATATCTTTACTATCCAACTAAGGCTGTTATCTGTTGATAGTGATTGCTACAATTACTTAATGTAATTCATCAGTAAATTGGCAAACTACCAGGTAGTACCAGGCAACTGATGACATAAAAGTTAAACGAAAAAAAAGTAAATATCAACCAAATAATGTTCACTGCTAAGTAAGGAAGGAGCTCAAGACAGATGCTTCTACCTGTAGATAGCACACAAGACGGAAGGTCGTAGTTACTTACGACCACTATCCAAACTACGCTTTAGTTAGGGAATTTACATTAAGCCCTCCCAACATCAGTGCTGAATGTTAGGTTACAAAACCGTTATTTTAATGTGATAACTCCATCCAATGCTTTGATAACTCCATCTCATTAAACTTAAAAAAGTTTTCTACTTTGGCTTAGTTAATAGATCATGAAATTCAACACATGAATTGACTACCGGCTTTTATGTAGCGAAGAAAATGGTTTTTGCTTCGTGGTTCTTACAGCAAAATAATAACAAACTTGGTTACTAGTGCATTGTTTAAGAAACCTCACAATATAAGGTAGTTTAACCAAACATATTAATATAACGTTCATATCAATGTATGATGTGGGTGGTAATATCAAAACTACTTTCATAGAATATAGCATATATTAACTCCCGGGATTCGCGATCGCGATTCTCAGAGGGATGCATGATATTCTTCTATTTCTAAGCAATTTAGTATTCGGATCACATATCTTAATACCTTTAGCATGTTCCTTTGAATCTACGAAGTACGAACACAGATTAGCATAGCTAAGCCTTTGACTCAGGTATAGATACGCTACGTTTACACGACTTTTTTCATATACCATACACAAGATTTTCTTGAATAGAGCAGTGGCAGTAGGAATATGATAATTCAAAGAAAAAAGTTGAATCGTGTTCTCTATTATATGTTTTTACCAAAAATTGGATTAAGTCGTGTGAACATTGCTAGCATACCTATACCTATAGCATACTATTTATTTCAGGTGCCTATAGAAGCTGCACACCTCTACGATGGTGTCACCCTCTGGGCAAGGGCTGCCACAGCTGCCATGCGAGCTGGACTCCAGCCGACTGATGGCGCCACTCTGATGAAGCTACTCAGACCCACCACTTATCGCTCTGTGCAGGGATTTGACGTGAGAATTTGACGAAATCTAGTTAATGTCTAACTTTAGTACATGCTAATAAAGCCTAAACGTAAATTAGTCTAGCTGTAAATGTTGTGATGGGTGCTACTCAAGCTATACTTATCTTCTTAGGGTTCCGTACCTCAAAAGGAAAAAACGGAACCCTTATAGGATCACTTTGTTGTCCGTCTGTCCGTCCATCCGTCCGTCTGTCAAGACCCTTTTTCTCAGGAACGCGTGGAGGTATGAAGCTGAAATTTATATCAATTACTCAGGTCTACTGTTCCTTGAAGCTGTGAAAAAATCAAACTTCTAAGCCAACGCAATCAAAAGATACAGCCGTTTATGCCGCAAATTTTCGACACTTGCAAGGGAATCAAAACCTACAGGGTGCTTCCCGTGAACTCAGAATCTTGAAATTTGGTACGAAGCAACGTCTTATAGCATAGATAAAGGAAAAATTACGAAAACCATACATTTTTAGTTACATCACATAATATATTTTTTTTTAATAATTTTAACTTACTACCCATTTCCTCATAAACGCGTAGAGGTATTAAATTGAAATTCATACCAAATACTCAGGTCTATAATACCTTTAAGCTGTAACAAAATCAAACTTCTATGTCAACGCAATCAAAAGAAACAGCAATTTAAGCTGCACATTTTGAAACTCGCAAGTACTCGCAAGGGAATCAAAACCTAAAGGGTACTTCCAGTCGACCTAGAATCTTGAAATTTGGCATGAAGCAACGTTTTATAGCACACATAAAGGAAAAATTCCGAAAACCTTAAATTTTTAGTTACATTACAAAATATATATTTTTTAATAAATATAAACTTATTACTTTTTTCCTCATGAACGCGTAGAGCTATCAAGTTGAAATTCATCCTACTACTATTATAAAGGCGAAAGTTTGTAAGTATGGATGTATGGATGTATGGATGTATGGATGTTTGTTACTCTTTCACGTAAAAACTACTGAATGGATTTGAATGAAACTTTACCACAATATAGCTTTTTTGCGCTACTAGACGGGACGAACCTGAAGTCCACGCGAACGAAGTCGCGGGCAAAAGCTAGTATCAAATACTTAGATCTAATTGCCTTTAACCCGTGAAACCGTGCTCCTCCATCTTTCCCCATCGTAATGTTATGAATTTCATTTTGCAATAAAAATACCATAGTTATGACTCGATTGTCGTAATGAACGAACTTTGTAAACCTTGCAGGTTTGTACGGAACCCTCGGTGCGCGAGTCCGACTCGCACTTGGCCGGTTTTTTTTAATCTAGCAGTAAATAGCAATTATTATTATTCTAAAATATGGATCAGAGAAGCACTAATTTGAAACGATACACAATTGAAAACTAAATTGCTTACTAAGCAACAATACAAGCAAACATTATTATTTAAGCTGATAGCAAATATTATGTAAAAGGGCATTTCTACAGAAACGAATGATTGACCTACTGGAGCAAAAAAAATACCTTTAAAATTGAATATTGTGTCTCCAAAAAATCACACGTATTTATACAACTCTTGGCCTGATGGAGAGCATATCAAGAAGACCACCAGGTTGTACATATGGCTTTAAAAAAATCTGGAAGTTCAAAAACGGGCAGAATTTGGCCTAAAATGGAGTGTCCGATTCCCAGAATTTACTCGTTTTTGTTTCATAACTTTTAAAATAATGACTTAATCATTATTATTTCTACATTCCTGTAACAAGGGATAAATAATGAAGCCATAACAGTGTTTATATTGATTCTGAATCCTTTAGTTTTGATACAGTGACACATTAAAATATTGTCCGAGGGGTGTACCTCAATTCGGTGAAATTTACTTTTATTTACCTATAGCACTATCTACGCTTATTAGAAACGGTTACTTTGGATTCCCGCCATCTAACCGTTGCGCCCAAGCGGCCGAGCACTATAGACGGGGGACTTGTTGCGTTGAGGAGCAATTTTCAGAGGTTTGAAATCATTCGGTGTTTTTGGTTTAGGGTAATTTCTCAAATCGGTGTGCCACTTAAATTATGTTTCTGAAGTATTTTTGGAGATTTGTGCTAAAATTATTAAGTGTTTAACTGCATTTTGCCGTTACATTTAGTTAAAATTACTGTTACTCATAATATTTTTGAGTAATTTTATGTATTGTGATATTTTATCAATTCCGTGGATCTCAATTCCGCTGGAAAATGGGCACCGAATTGAGATTTTACTGTGATATTATGAATTTTGCTAATAGGAACTATTCATTTATTTCATAAAACGATTCTGCTGGAGATTGAATAGAAATAGAAATAGAAATATCTTTATTTGCTTTTAAAGAAGGTTACATTTTATGTTCTTATTATAATTAGGTTTTGGTTCTCATCTTCAGCAGACAAATGTTGCATGCAAATATGTTTATGTCGTAACTAATTCAATTTATATGTCAAAGTTAAGATTCAATTAATAATTCATATTGTGTATGGAACTGTCTTATTTTTTCTAAGATTTAGGCAAATTTTAGTAAAACTCTCTCTCTCACAATCCAATAAACAGATTGAAAAAGTGTAGACACAAAACTACTTCTTTTTAAACTTAAGAGCTTGGCTCTTGTCGGTGGAGCAATTGCCATTATTTTCGTTTTTTTGCCTTTTTCTTGTCATCCTGGTATGACATGACATTTACTTTTTCCCTTACTTGGTCAAAATAACTTCTTCTAGGTCTTCTTCATCCCCTCATTCCTTCCACTTTAAAAAAATTCAGATAGGCAAAATAAATGAATTGACGGTTTTATGTATTAATGGCAATAAATAGAGCAATAAAAATACACTTAAACAAAGACGTATCCTAAGTTCTATCAAAAAAGACACATCATCATCATCATTATGAAAAAGACGTCCACTACTGAACATAGGCCAACCCCACGGTTTTCCACAGCGACCGATCACTAGCGTTCTGCATCAAGTTTAATCTTGCAATCTTTACAAGGTAGTCTGTCCATCTTGTCTGTGGACGTCCTACACTGCGTCTTTGGTTCTCCAATCTAGAACTTTTCTGCCTCAACGGCCATCAGTTCTTCGCGCTATGTGCCCTTTTCATTGCCACTGAAGCTTACTAATTTTAAGGGCTACGTCCTTTACCGTAGTTTTTCTATGTATCTCCTCATTTCTGATTAGTTCTCGTAGAGAAACACTGAGCATAGCCCTCTCCATCACTCGTTATGTGATTTTGAGCTTCTTTATAAGGCCCATAGTAAGATACCATGTTTCGGATCCATATGTCATCACACACCTCCGGTATGCCAATGATATAGTCGTTGTGGCAAAGACGCTGAACAACCTTGGCACTATGCTCGAAGAAATGGATGAAAAAGACGAAAATCATGTCGAGCTCCCATAGTGTACATACTCCAGTATCTGTTGGGACCTAAATTCTTAAAGTTGTTGACGAGTATGAGTCTACCTTTGAATAGTAATCCAATTAGGTAGGTTAAACTTTGAGAAAGAGGTCAATGAACGATTCCAACTTAGCTAGGCAGCGTTCGGGAAATTGTGCAAAAGTATCTTCTCGTCTCAATTACTCTAGTGTCGTAGGAAGACGAAAGTCTTCAACCAGTGTTTGTAACCAAACATAAATAAAATGTTGATTAGATTTTTTTGTTTATATTTCAAACAATCAATAAAGAAAGGCACAAAACCCTGAATTAAACCATTACCGATAGACCATGTTATTTAACAAAACGCTTTAAGGTATTTATTATTTTGGTCATTCTAATACATTATTTTTTATAAAGTTACATCAATTCTCAATTCATTTTTTCAATTCGGTGCTTTCTCAATTCGGTGCTTAACTTTTCTCATTAACCACTCAACAAAATTAAGGCAAATAGTTATTTTTAGATTCAGGGTGGGGTAAACTTAATTTTATATTATAAAAATTACTTAAAAAAGCAAATTACAAATCAACCACCGAATTAAAAAAGTACCCTTCTGTAGAAATGTCCAAAAGCGTCATTGCAAATTATATCAAAATCGCAGCAAAATAAGCTAAGGAACTAAAAAAGCAAAAAGCACATCAACCTCAAGCAATTTTTGTACAACCAGGTAAAGATGGACAGCGCTGGTGATGCTGAAGGCAACTTCACAGTGATCGGCTTAGTAGCCGATGAAGATGCCCCGGGAGGCTGGAGCGCCCAGCCGGTAGCCACATTCCGATACGCCAACTCCTCAGACTTGTTACCTGTAAGTTACATTACATCTGTTTATTTAGGCTATTTAATAGATCTTTGCGTACGCTCGCTATGTAAATTCACCGACCACACTCGAAATGTAAAAAGTACTAGAAAAGTACTAGTGCGTAAAAACGAAAACTCTAAGATATATAAAATTAGATCTAAGAATGATATCTATAGTGTCCTTTCTAACGTAAGTGATATTAACTCGTAATTCACTCTTTGTATCTTTGATATCTCATTACATTAATCGGTAAATAAGTAACGTTATAAGCACAAGTATACATTCATTATGGAATTTATAGAAGATAATAATATTATAGAAGTTTACAACTGTCTGGATTTTGCAGAATATACGCGTAAAGTCCCTTACAAAGGTCATAATAACATTACTTTTTTGCATGTAAACATAAGATCCTGCATAAAAAATTTCATTAAAATTGAGCAAATAGTTCACACAACAGGGTATTTAACAGATGTCATAATTCTCACTGAAGTCAACATTAATGAGGGTATCAAGTCATTATTTAATCTTCATGGATATACTATGTATACTAACCTGCGCAAAAACAAAAAAGGTGGAGGAATAATCTTGTACCTTAAAAACAAATATAAATTCACGCAAACTAAAGCACCTACACTTCATTTTGAGTGCCTTATGGGCTCAATCACATTCACAAATTATTCACTTAATATATGTGCAATTTACCGACCTCCTAGTAATGACAAACAACACTTCATTGCAGAATTAGATAAACTATTGGATCGATGTTCCAACACAGATTTGATACTTATAGGAGATGTAAACATCAATCTGAGAGTAGATAATCCTGTCAAGAAATCATACATGGACATGATGAGTGGACACGGTCTATCATGCGGCATCACTGAGTACACTAGGATAGAAACACGTAGGGATTACATAACAAAAAGTTGTATTGACCACATTTTTGTCCGATCCCGCATGACAGACAGGGCCGTCTTTCACCTATTAGAGGCCCTGGGCACATTAGGATCATGGGGCCCCTATGACGACAATAGTTCTAGAGCACTTTTTTATTAGAATAGACAAAGAACGTAGATGTGCAAAGTTTAAGGTTTATTTTTATTGTTTGCAACGAATATTCGGCGAGCTCCTTGACAGAATAGCCTAATATTCGGCCGGATTTAAGCGCGTTTGTCCACAATATCTCGCGTTTGACTGGACCGATTTTGATGCGGTTTTCAGTTAAGTATTTGTAACATTAAGGATAAGGTTTTAGTAACTATTTAAGTTCAACCAGGTACAATATACTTTCAAAGCATTTTAGCCAAACCTTTATCAGAAGCTGCTAAGCTTGTCTGCGGTATGGTTTCGGTGATTCACCAGTGACAGTCACTTATTTTTTTATTGTTTTGTTATTGTTAGTGTGTGTGTATGAACTTTCTACTGCTCTTCTAACCCTCAACATACACATAAATTGATCGGGAGCTAAAAATTTACTTCAAGTTCATCAACACATTAATAATCTCGGAGTCCTTTTTTTTGTTTCGTATTCCCGAATTTTCTGTTATCCCGGGTTTTATATTAAAACATATTTTTTTAAGAAGCCGCCTCCATGCTATCTTAGCCTAAAATAAACATAAGGTAAATATGCATCCGATTACTGATTATAACTTAAATAATAATAACTAAAAACGTCGAATAAATTTTTTTTCTTCACCTCTTAAGGGGTGCGTGTGGCGCACCATATTTGTTTCGAGAAAATGTAGCAAATATACGTCTTATTACTATATAGAAAAATCAAGTCGAAACACGAAGGGACTCGGAAGGTACACTAGTTTTTATGCCATTTCCCATACTAATAAATCACGTTTGGTGCCATAGCTTTCAAAATAAGGTTCTAATAAGAAAATGGTATTTATATTTTCTACAGCTTATTAGTAGGCGTATACGATGGAATGATTTGTTTTTCAAAAACTGACACTTGCATATTTAAGTTGCCTATGTCCCTTTGCTAGTATGGCGTCGATCCACTGTGACGCGGTTCAATTTTGCCTTTCGTCAGATCCACTATAGGTAGACCGCGAAATTGAGCCCTCGCCTGCGGGGCACAGGGGTGCGGAGGGAGACGAAAGCGCGGTTAGTGAGCGGCGCGGGCGGGTGATTCCGCGCCGCCCGGATCTCTCGCGCGACCCGCTATCGCCTACCCCCGCGCCCCTATGCCCCGCAGGCGAAGTCTCAATGAAGCGGTTTACCTATAGGATGAGATCGTTTTGACATTTTGTATTATTATAATTATTGTATTGATACCGATCGGCCGATTATAAGTATTGATAGAAAATAATCACTTTAAAAGTAAACAGGCAAAACACGATTTATCAGAGCGAGTATAATACTAATACTACTCCGGGTAGTTCATAAAGCACAGTCTTATAGTCAGACAGAAACAACTACAAACAAATGATTTTTTTAGAGAGTCATGATAATATTCCAATTTAAGATTGCAGGAAACAAAGCTACGACAATGTGTGAAATATGTAGGAAAATATTCTGGTTTACAAGCAAGAATCAAGAAGAATAACAAAAACGAACAAATTAACCTTAGTCGGTAATCATTTGTTAAGACTGATTTTCAGGCGAGAGTAGAATAGGCAGTTATCGGTTTTCGTTTGGTAATAAAGTAGGGACTAGACTAGGGGGCCCCAACCATCGCGGGGCCCTGGGCATGTGCCCAGTGTGCCCAGTGGTAAAGAGGGGCCTGATGACAGACGTCTACACGGCCGCACTCTGTACCGTACTGGCGGACCACAGGATAACTGTGGCAACGCTCACTAGGAATTACCATGTACAGGACGCTCCCACTTATGTCACATTGCTAAATAACGAAAAATTATTTAAGTTATTAAAAGAAGTCAATTGGAATTTTACAATAAATATGGATTGCCCAGAGGAGATGTACCAATTCATTTGCAAAAAATTTAATGAATGTTATCTGAAATCAAAGTACGAAAAAAGAGTTAGTTCTTCAAATCGCAATCAACATAAGTGGATAAGCAGAAATATTATAAACTTAGCGCAAAAAAGGGATCAGTTATATGCAAAGTGGATAAAGGATACTAGTAATAAGGAACTTAGACGTGAATATAATAAAATAAGAAATAAAACAAACAAAGTAATTCATAAAAATAAAAATACATACCTTAGGACTGAAATAAATAAACATAAGACTGATACAAAAAAGTTGTGGCAAATAATTAATAATATAACGGGAAAAATAACACAATCTATTGATAAGTCTATAATAAAAGCATTTGGTGAGGGTAATGGTGGTCTAAAAAATGTAGCTAATAAATTTGCTGAAAAGTTCCAACACAATGTTAAGTCGATTATTCCGAATTGCCCACACAATCTGATGAATAAACAAGATTATACAAAACTTGTAGACAAATCAATGTTTTTTCCTAAAGCTACAAGTTCAGAAATTCTTAAAATAATAAAAAAAACAAACCCACATAAAGCTCCAGGTGTGGAAGGCATTCGAGCAATTGACTTAGTAAGATTAGCAGATAAAATTGCAGGCGCAATAACAAGGTTGATAAATACGAGTATAGCTACAGGACGTTACCCCAAAGATTTAAAAAAAGGGATCGTTCGCCCTATACATAAGGGTGGTAGCACGCAAGATTATGGCAACTACCGTCCAATTACCATTTTACCGGTTGTAGACAAAATCATAGAAAAATTCACTTGCAGTAAAATTCAAAAATTCTACTCTGATAATGCTATCTTATCTTCTAAACAATATGGATTTCAATCAAATAAAAGTACTACGATGTTGTTGTCTCGCTTTACCGATGAAGTCAATAACTATCTCAACGATAAAAAACATGTAATTTTAGTTTTTATTGACTATGGGAAATCATTCGACACTTTGCGCCATGAACTGCTTATAGAAAGGTTGGATGATAGTGGAGTAAGAGGCAAGTTACTGGACTGGTGCAAAGACTACCTAAGTCTTCGCAGCTACCACGTTAAAATAGGTGATAGGCTTAGCGAAGAAGTCAATGTAACCGAAGGTACTGCGCAGGGTTCGGTCCTTGGCCCTTTGCACTACCTGACATACGTCAATCATCTCAACAACGTAATAAAGTTCTGTACAGTTTACCAGTTTGCAGACGACACGTGTCTCGTAGCAGCTGATAAAGATCCTATGGTTGCACAAGAACGTATACAAGCCGACTTCACTGCAATATGTAAGTGGTCACATGACTCCGGACTTGTACTTAATGCCAACAAAACGAAATTAATGCACGTTCGCTCTGCGCGTAATCACTACTTAGGTATTGTACGCGTAAAAGTAGTCGCCCATAGCCATGATTGCCTTCATGCAAATCTGCAATGTAGCAGCAGCTGTATGGAACTTGAACAAGTGACTGAACATACATATCTTGGATTGGTGATTGACGATAGATTTAACTGGGTAAAACATATTGATAAAATATGCAATAAACTAAGAGCTATCATGGCAAAATTTTATATAATTAAAAGTAAAGTACCTTATGACGTCCTTCTGACAATGTACAAAACGTTAGTAGAAAGTATTTTATCCTACGGTCTAAGTAGCTACGGTCGAACGTACAAAACTTACTTAGATCAACTTCTATTATATATATATATTGTATTAAACAATAATATAAATAAAAATAAATTATAAAAATTGATTCATGCACTTTTAATAACATAATACTTTGCATTTGATAAACAAGACAACTCATTTTTTTTTTAAATAAAAAGGACACGGTCGTAAATTGCCCCAGAGTCGTTTTATGTTTGATTACAGAAAAGCATTAAGAGACTTGACTATATCATTTTGCAAAAAATATATTGAATTTTTAATACAATATTGTAAATTTACTTTGCTTTTATCTAGCGGCATATAAATCTACAAAAAAAATAGGACAACGATTGAATACAATTTCCTGTCCCGAACAATTGTTATGTTTGGCAGAAAATAGCGGTTTCGAGCACTTATAAGCAAACTGACGACTGCTTAACGAAATGGCATATTGTGTCATAGAACTGGCAGTTAGTTAAATAAGTAAGCGCTCGCAATCGCTATTTTAAGAAGGAAGATGACGTTTGCCTTCCATGGGTACTAACCTTTAAACCTACCAACCTCTTCCTAAAACTTGAAAAAAAAAAACTGTGACAAGGAACTTCTTTTCGTTGGCTATTGTTTGCGTCATCGTAATTTTCACGCGTTACGCACCCTAGCGGGGCAGTTTTCTATGTTTTAGTTTTGGTGACCTAGATTGCGGGTTTTCAACACAGATGGCGCTATGATCTAGAAAGACCTGTGCAAGTGATTGACCCCACACATTTTATTTCGTTTTATGTAAAAACCCCGCTATTTACGGCTTATATTACTTTATATTATTTTAAAAGGCGAAGAAACGAACCCATAAAATTAGTTTTGGTCGTGACGCATGGATTTTTACTTTTGGGGCAAGCAATGTATGGCGGGTCGTCCGTGTCCTTACAATATAGGTTATTAAAAATAATTGTTCCAGAAAAAATAAAAAATAAATATTGGAATGATACGATGGCATTGTTTAAGCATTGTGGTGTTTTACCAATACATAAAAAAGTCGAACTTAATTTACTTCTTGAACAATACTTTGAAAATAGTCTAAAAATACCAAAAAAACACAAAATTACTACGAGAAGCATAACAAACAAAAAACTTTTTATTCCTAAATTTAATAACGACTACGGGAAAAGGACGAGCCAATACCTTACTAACAAAATACCAATAGAAATAAAAAATAAAATTCACGAAAAAAATATTAAAAGATTATTAAAAGCATATTATCAATCAACATTAGTGTTTACTTAATAAGCGTGCATTGAGTTGGAGCATCCTGTGCATAGCTGGGCAAACGCGAGCGTAAGCGATCTACGGCTGCACGATTGTTGTTTACGCGCAGACGCAGTACGCACACCCTCGCATAATGTAATTAATGTAGGTACGAGTATCTATGCGTCGAGTTCGATGTGGTTCGTTGTGCGCGCTCGCTCAATCACATTCACGTATTTGTTTTTATATTTGTAATAGTAATAGTTATAGTTATAAAAGTATATAATATTTTTGTGTATTGTTTTAAGGATGCTCAACTAACCAATATTGAGAACATCATAGTATCTAGACAAACCTGCAATAGGCTTTAAGATACTATTATTTAAGGCAATATTTGTATATTTTTGAAATAATAATAATAATAATAATAGTAGTCTCCATCTTATCTGCAATAGTCCTTGCACCTAGCTGGTGCTGTCTTTGGCTGTATCTCCTCAATAGTGCAGGCAGAGATAGTACCCGCTAGGTGTACATATCCCAATACATTAAAGTATCTCAAAGGGGCCTCTTCCTGTTGGATCTATATCCCCAGGTAAGCCTTCCAAAAGGACCGGCTTCGGCCGTGATATCCCACAGGAGAGATACAATAATAATAATAATAATGAGCTATTTTGCAGTACGACCGGACTGACCTTTGAGATTCTAAGAACGATAGCAAACTCTGGAAAATTTTCAAGTTCTTGTCTCGACGGTAATTTTCAACTTGGTAGCCGTAAGATAAAAGTTTTATTATTAACACGTTCCGGGACAGTGCCCGCCTACAGGCGTGAAAACAATAAAACATCTATTGTGTCTGGAGTAGTGTCCCGGAACGTGTTAAAGTACGTGAAAATTTGCTACTGAACGTTGGGCAGAATGAAAGTGCTGAGTTAAGTTTAGAACTTAGCTGAAATTTTGTTACTGTCACGCTCTAAGACTATTTTCAAAGCT